>OZ012739.1:335791442-336306442 GCA_963859935.3 Lathyrus sativus
TTGTTTCCTATTATACCGTCCAACCGATCTATTCCTCAAAGCTAAAAAATAAAGACTTTGAAGCATTAAAGTAGTAACAGACTACGCTCAACAAAACTGAAGCTTTTTTCTAAACCAAAAGAAGCTTGCTACTCAACAAAAATAGCAAGATGCTTAACAAAAGAAGATACATGTAGCTCCACAAGAAAGATAGAGTGTTGCTCTACAAGAAAAAGAGAGAAGCGTTAAACGAAGCTTTTAAGCAACAAACCTCATGTTGATATGATGCAAATCTCTTAGAGATTATTCTTAAGATATTTTTGTATATTAGCAAGGAATTGTTGTTCATATCTTGATATAAAACACTTTTGTGTTATTGTACTTAAACTTGTATAATCTGCTTGTTTAGAAGCAACTTTTTGTACACACATTTGTAATCCTTTTCAAAGTGATTATTCCTCAACTAACTAAGTTGCTAGTTTGTATACTTGAGAGGGCTAAGTTTTTTCTAACACTTAGAGATTGTGACTGTAATCTTTCAAGATTATTGGATTAAGTCCTTTTCTAAGACGAAATCACCTTGGTGGGTGGACTGGAGTAACTTTGTTAACAGTGAACCATAATAAAAAAATTGTGTCTATTTATTTTTATTCTCTTGTTAGCATTGAAGTTTGAATTTCGAGATAAGTTCACATTTGGTGAAACCCAATTCAAACCTCTTTTTCTTCTGTTTCTCGCCCCTTCACTTTTGACTCTTCTATAGCTACTACCACATGGTCGAACTTAGGGGCCAATGACATCAAGATCTTTGCAACAAATAATATTGATGTCAACACATCTCCACATGTCTTGATTTGATTCACCAATTTAGTAACCCTAGTGAAGAAATCAGTTATGCTTTCACTTTCTTCCATCTGAAGCAATTCATACATCTTTTTGTGAGTTTGTAACCTCACCTCTTTCACTTTCTCTGCGCCTCCAAACGATTGCTCCAAGATTTCTCATGCTCCTTTTGCTGATTCTACATCACTAACCTTCTCAAAATTATCTAGATCGACGTATTGATGAATTATAAAGAGATTTATAATCTTACTTCTTCAATCTTTGTATGCATCCTTTTCTTGATCCGCGATGTTCTCTTCAAGCGGTGTTACTCCTTCCTTCACAAGATTCCAAAGATCTTGATAACAAAAAACCGCATTCATCTGCTTGCACCAATTCTCATACTCATTGCTCATGAGAATCAGAAGACTTGTCAAAAAATGCCTGTATGGATGATTCATCGCCATCGTGATTTTCTTCCCACGAATCGCTCAGTCAGGGCTCTAAATACCAGATGTTGAAATTAACCTAAAACTTTGAGAATTTCGAATCAATCTTGATGAACAAGATTCAATCAACCTGATCGAAATCCCTTGTTCTTCACTCTTCGCTCAAGTGAAACAATCATACCTTGATTACAAGAATGATTCTGCATAGGAATTGTTAATGGAAGAAGAAAGAAAGAAGATTGAATGAGAAAGAAGATTATGATTTAACAAAATAAGGGAAGAGAAGAATGATTTCTGCAAAGTAACTCTCTGCTCTCAAACTGAGAAAAAAAATATTATTCAACTGTGCAACTGCACTTTCTTTTTTGAGTTACAATATTATTCTATATTCTTCTTACTAAAAATAGGGTACTCCCTTTATTTATAATTGAGCAACATCGCTCTCTAAGGTAAAGCCCAAAATTTCTTTTTTGGTTTAAGTCGAAATCTTGTTTCAAGCAACCTGCTTCGACACTTCGACATCTAACACAATTCGACACACACAACATTATATATATATATATATATATATATATATATATATATATATATATATATATATATATATATATATATATATATATATATATATATATATATATATATATATATATATATATATATATATATATATATATATATATATATATATATATATATATATATATATATATATATATATATATATATATATATATATATATATATATATATATATATATATATATATATATATATATATATATATATATATATATATATATATATAAACAGTACTCCAAAGCATTGGTTAAGAATTCTAAATAAAGAATTTTTTTTTCTTTCACTTTTCTCTCTTACATTTTCAAGTTTTTTCTCTCTCAGACCTCATAACCTCTCATGTTTCTCTCTCCTTCCCATATTTATTAATTTTTCATTTTTACTCCAATTTTCTCACTTGACTTGACTGCGTTTATTTATATGTGATTGAAAATCAAATATAAAATGAGTATTTCAATTTTCCCTTATTCTTTTATCCTTTTTTAGTTGAACCCTAAAACTCCAATTTGTTATAAAAATTCAATCATCTCAATTTCTCATAAATAGTTTTCTTTATAATCAATTGATTTCACTGTTCTCTTTATATTATGTGTCATACCTCAAATTTGTCCTACTTTTTTTTACCTAACTTACGATTTTATTCATATCATTCATCATGCATATGTAGGTTTCATTCATTTCATCTGCATATATTATATATTTCATCATTCTATCTTTATTTGCAACAATTAGGATATATGCTCTTTAATGACGATATTTTGCTTAAATTAGAAGATTGTTTGAATTTAAAGGGAAAAAGGGCAAATTTGAAAATTCACATAATATTTTATTTATGGAAATTCAAGGTACATAACTTGTTATTTTAGATACAAGTAAAAATAAGGGATTACAAAGAAAAAGGATTTAAAAAATTACATCATTTTGGTACGGTTGACTTTTTTGTCAAACGATTGATTTTTTGGTCAACTTTTGACATTTGATCAACTTTTGACCATTGACTCAATTGTGACTCCTAAGTCTTCCTAGACCTATCCCACATTCATTTGATCACAAAAGTCCACAATTTTCATTAAAAAAAATCGATTATGTCATGAACATATTTCATGAGAGGATTTTCAACGTTTTCCATCCTTCAAGCTCTCATTCCATGACTTTTTCTCCTTCCTTCCTTGGTGTTTCGAGATACTTCTAACACCACTTTGTTCACCTTGCTACAAGGAAGAGAATAAAACAAATCAATCACCAAGCTCATTAATCAAAATCATCCAAAAACTATGAAAAGTCATGAAAAACTATGCATAAACACGTAGAAAATATTTTGGCATGACCTCTCTATTTTTTAATACTTTTTCAAACCTATTTATACATAAAAAACGGAATTTGATTCACAATTTGCATCATCAAACTCCAACCATTGATAACAATTAATATAACGACTAAGATTAACATTTATATTAGTTCCTAACCATTGATAAAGTAATAACCTAGATCACAATTCAAAGAACCACAATTAACCAAAAAATTTATATAAACTTTCTCTTTTTCTAATTTTGGGATTTTTTTAGGTGAAGGATTCTAACCATTTTTTCCACCATTTTTACTTCTAACCTCTAACTTTTCTTTAAATCTTTTCACAATTTTCATAACCTCCACCAAAACTCAACATCATCACTATCTAAAATTTCACATTGAAATTCTATACTTGGTGGAATATAACCACAATCATTCGACAATCATCACTCAACAATTCAAGTATTCATCAATTCTCAACAATTTCATCAAGATTTAAGCATGGATAACTCTTCTATCATCTCCTAATTCTCATCTTCTAATCATCAATATTCATCTCATCATTAAGCAATGGATTATTAGAAGCATAATAAAAGGATTACTTGTTGAAGTTTTCCAGATTTTACTTCTTTTCGGAAAAATTTCAACACGCACCAGAGCAAATCTCAATTTTGTTGTCATTTCCATGAATCTTCTTATATGATTGATCTTGCTCATTGCATGTGGTATAGCTTTTAAATTATGCTACTGTTTTGAGATTTATTTGATTACAAAAGTAGTTTAATTATTCAAGAATTCACAGGAAAAGTAGCGTAAAAATAAACATAGCAAAGTCTTCCCTATAGCCTAACAAAAATTTGCATTTAACAAAGAAATGGAGTTGTAGTTAGTATAACAAAATCTTTAATTGCAAGAGAGTGAAGATAGTTTAGGTGCAGCTGGTCAATTGCAGAAGGGTTCTTAGCATGATGGAAATTTGAGATCAACATCAATATGGCTTGAATATGATTCATACTAACATTAAACTGATCTTGAAGCATCCTATCTCTCTCATCACACATACTAGCAAGAGTCTCTTTCCTCTTCTTAGTGACTTGCAGATTCATAAAACAAAAGATCCACAAGTACCTCTACTCCGACATATTCAAATATACTGTTAAAAAACGATAGAAACACTATAAATTTGTCAAGCTTGTCGTCAATCCATACATGCTAGAACATAATGCAAACCAAGTGCAAACCAATTCCAAGCTATAACCGATTCTGAACCGAAACAATCTAATGCAGTAACAGTGCAGCTAACGCATCGTATCAAGCTGCGTGATACCCAACCAAACAAGGGTTGCGTACTCCTGGCCGTGCAACTATGATTCTTAGATGATGATAACCGACCAAACAAGGGTTGCGTACTCCTGGCCGTGCAACTATAGCTTAGTTCTGGTCGGAGGCATCGTGTTGGACTTATAGCCATGTTTTGAAGTTTCTTAATGTTGAGTGATGCAAAATGTAGCCATGCTTAGGTCTAGAATCAAGTTGTAGTGAAAAAAACCTGGTGCCCTAGATCCAAATAAACAAACCAATCACTCTGGGCTTCAGTAGTTTGGGTCTAGGGCCCCATTTCCATGTAGACCCCTTTTTCATATTGCACCTCCTGTGGGAAAATTTAATTATTAATTCATCTTTGTTTTTGTGTTTTTTATAATCTCCTTTTTAAAACACATACACAAAATACCTTTTTTACTCACTTTAAAAAATAAATTCTTAAAAATTTATTTCCTTTTTAGTCATTTTAGTTATAGTAGTTTTAATTAAAATTAGTTCTTAGGATTAGATTCTTTAATTTTCATTTAAATTTCATCATAGGTTATAGTTATCCTAAATTCCTTTATGACCTTAGCCTCTAGTTCAATCAATGTGGTTATTTGGATTTTAGCATGAGTTTTGTCCTTTAATTAGTTGATCAAGTTGATGCTTGATCAATTTTTTACATTTGATATTGGACCTTATCTTAGACTTGTCCTGGATAATTTGTCTGCTTCTCATATCCAGTCAAGTGATCATGAGTCTCTTAATCACGTGATAGGATTGAGACCTTTACACTTATACTGCTTTGGGTCTCTCAAGCTTTGGACTTCACACTCAAGACAAACTCAAAGCTTCATACAAGATTGAAGCATTGTTCAAGCACAACAACAAAAAGAATCTTCTTCAACACGTGTTAGTTACAATTCAAATTGTGCGCCACGAGCCTTAAGCAATGGAGAATGATTAGAGGGATTATTCCTATTCTTGTCTAGAGTACCTATGAGTACGGGGCGTAGGCCCTAGTTACTCAGAGTATTCGCCTTCATTCATAGACTTTAGTGCAATTCAACTGGTATAATTGACAAGTCTTATTCCCCATATTCTACAAACAACCATCAACAATACTCTACTATGGATCAAACACAATCCTCATTAACTTCCCCCTTCTTAAGGTTAATCATCATTCCTTGGTTAACAAACCTTACGACTCCTTTCCTTAGTTAATCATCACTTCTTGGTTAACAAACCCTACAACATATTTCCTTGGTTAATCACTAATACTCGGTTAAAATACCATCTTATTTCCTTTTGGGTTAATAACCTCTTGGTTAAAATACTCTTTCCTTGATTAATCACTGATTCTCAATTGAAAGACCATCTTCTACCTTTTCCATGGTTAAACATCGTCTATCGGTTAAAAGACCACTTTCTCTTTCTTAGTTAATCACTGATTCTCGGTTAAAAGACCATTTTATCCTTTCCTTGGTTAATCACGGATTCTCAGTTAAAAGACCATCTTCTTTTCACGTGGGTTAATCACCTCTTGGTTAAAATACTCTTTCCTTAGTTAATCACCGATCCTCAGTTAAAATACAATCTTATTTCCTTTTGGATTAATCACTTCTTGGTTAAAATACCGTTTCCTTGATCAATCACCGATTCTCGATTAAAAGACCATATTCTCTCCTTCCTTGGTTAATCATTGATCCTCAATTAAAATATCAATTTTGCTTTCTTTGGTTAATCATTGATTCTCGGTTAAAATACCAACCTCTTCTTTCTTAGATTTAATCACACTTCTTAGTTAACAAACCCATACAACTCCTTTCTTTTGGTTGATCACCGATTCTCGGTTAAAACACCATTTCTCTTATCTCTTTTAAACTCTACTTCCTCTTTGGTTTGAACATCACTTCTATCACTCTTACTCCTTCTCTTGATTATGACACCACTTGTTTTCTCATCCCTAGTTCCATGAACTATAGAGCTCTAACTTCCTCACCATGAGGATACGTAAGCACAAGATTGCAAGATCTTGGCGAGCACCCTTCTTTCACAATCTTCTTTTACATGGAGTTCTCCAAACTACAGAGCTCTGATTTCCTCATTGCACTATGACGATACGTAGGCACGAGGGGCACAATCCTAATGTGTTCATAGGGGTTATGCCCTTATCGCCATTTGTAAGTTTTGATGTGAAAAAATTATTGAGAAAGGTTGGGCTTTATCCAAATAATTTAGTAGATATGCCATAAGTGGTGGTGCAACAGCAACTTCAGAATTATATTAGAAATTTTTGATGTGACCTAAAATTTGTAAAGTTAAAAGGATTTTCAGATCTTTATGTAAAAGTTATGGAAACAAATAAGTGCGACATATTTGATATGATTTGTAAGCTTTTGAAATTGGTTTTAGAGTTGTTGGTAGAAACTGCAGGCGCAAAATGTGTTTTTTTTAACTAATGAAGTTTGTGAAGAGTCAGTTATACAACAAGATAGGTGATTAGTGGTTAAGTAATCATTTTGTAACTTTATTTAAAGATGTGTTCTTTGAAGAACTAATAAAGATGTTATTTTAACTTATTTTTAAGAAATGGATAACAAATTATTTTCATTTTAAATGTAATGTATTATACAATATTATTTCTAATTTTCAATATAATTTACTTCATACTTTATTTTATGTTCAGCCATACCAATATGTAATATTTGGTTTCGTCCTTAATAATTTTTTGTATTGGCCAATCGATTGAGTTAATGTAAATATATGCATTTAAACGTTTAAGATAGTGTCTTAATAATGATAACGATTATATATTTTTTCTTTCATTTTAAAATCTTCTAAACGATTAATTTTAGGTTGACCAATTAATTGAAGTATAATTCAAATCAATTGTCTCATTAATTCTAACAACAAAAATATGTGTCAATATCTATCCTATAAATAGTGATTTCTTCTCCCATATTTTTCTACTCAAAATCATAAACTCTCATATTTCACTCTTTTTAAAAGTAGTATAATCAAAATTGTAATTACGAAAAAAAAATCACACTAAAATTAATCATCTTATATTGAGAAGAAAACAAAAAGACAAACAATTAAAATAATAAAAACATTAGTCTCCATTAAATATTAATTAATTATTTAAATATTACAGGAAGGTGTTTTTATTTTCTAATTTGTATTAAAACTTTTATTAAAAAGTGTCTAAATTGTCTCACTAAATATTATTAAAATAAATCAAATAAATGTATTAAATACATCAAAATAATTTAACCTATATCTTAGCAGTTTCGTTTTTCTTTTCTTTAACATTTTCCTTTTTATTTATTTTTAAGTTAATATGTTAAATTTATTCAAATCAAATAAAAGGTTGTTTTGAAATTGTTTTATTTTTTATTCTTGATTGTATAGTTTTTAGTTGATTGTAATTAAGTAATTATTAAAATTCATTTTTATTATTTTTATCGGTGGCATCTAAGGTGTGGGAGATGTTAAGTCTGTGACCGGTGTGCCATTAATTATATATCATTGGAAGTGCTATTCAAGGATTTAGATTTGTGAAAAAATAATACTACTCTATACGATTCACCATCAAATCATGCTCTAATTTATTCTTAGGTGTGCTATGTTGACACCAACATTATACAAAACTTTGATATCGTTTCATCGTATTTGTTTTTCTTATTAAATAAATAATATATTTTTGATCGTATCTGATCAGGAGAGATTGTTGACTGATCATGCGCCGTCGACTGATAGCTGTCCACCGGAGGTAGGGAGAGGGAGGGGGTGTAACTGCAAGACACTCTGATGCTTAAATGAGTAAAGGATCAGAGTGGAAGCAAATACAGAAATTAGGTGTAGAGAATGGAATATCTGACCCTCTAGTGAAAGAGGGTATTTATAGCGTATGGCCAACGGTTACTTTCATTGGGTCAGATTGTCAGGCCCAATCCAAGTAAATGCTAGGGCTTACGTGGCATAGTGAAGACTAGCACGTGGTTTTCACCCTAGATCAACTATCCCGTGATCTCTAGAAGGTGGGCTTACCAGCTCTTTCGGAGGTGGGTAGTTGCCTGATGACGTGTCCCCGCATGGGGGAGCACGTCGAGAACGTGTGGAAGACGTGTGGTTCTGCCCGACAGGGGAGGTGTCTGCACGACGTATTTGTGCCTGACAAAAGGGGATTTGGGCCTTGTTGGGCCTGCCCGACGGATGGGCAGGTCTGGGCTCACTCCAGAACAGGAGCCCCCCAGGTCATAGCTCCGATGCGGAGAAGTGATGACTTGATAGCAACCGTGTCGAGGACGAAGAATGGACGAGGAAGGAGCTCGTCGGACTGTCATGTCGGGGACACAGGGAGACGAGGTTTTGAGCTCGTCGGACTATCAGGTCGAGGAGGTGGAAGATTGTCGGGCGCCCGTTTTCCCGTGCTCGAGGGGGGAACGAAGGGACGTGACTGTTTTTGGTGGCCACGTGTCTGACATCCATTGTTCCACTTAGGACGGCTACCCTATGGCACTCGAGTACCTAGGGGTGCTTCGAGTCCCGTGCTGCGTTTATAAATAGGCAGGTGCCTACCCTTTTATCACTTTTCGCTCTCACTCACTATCGTATGTCATCTCTGGATCTTCCGTACACGCACCGTCGCGCAGCATAGCCACCGTATCGTCCGTCGCGAATTCTACCGTCTCTCCGCCTATCCTACTGTATCAAGTAAGTTTTCTACTTCTTCTCTTTCGTTTTTCTTATTTTCGGCATCCTCTGTGGTGGACATGATGAATGTCCCGAAGAGGATGTGGGTTTTCCGGTGAATACAGCGGGATTCCCTTGACTGGGATGAAGGCCTGAGGTCACCTGAGGTATTAGGACGAATGTTCCATGTAACAGTCCAATTTTTCAATAAGTGATTAATTGTGCTAATTAATTGGTTTATGTGATTTATCTGATTTAAATAAATTATTGGATTTATTTAAATGAGTTAATGGATTTAATTAATTTATTCTACTTGGTTGAATAATGTGGATTTATTAGATATTCTCTAATTAATGATAAAATGAGATATTTTGTGAGAAAAGAATTGATAGATATTTTTTAGAGAAGAATTATGATGGAAAGAAAATAGAAGGATATATAAGGAAAATTGGAGAGAAAAGAAAAGAGATAGAAACATAAGAGAAAGAAAGAAAAGGAGAGAAAGAATAGAGAAAGAGGAGAAAAGAGAAGAGAAGAGGGAAACTTGGAGAAATCATCAAGAATCAACTTCAAGCTTCAATCCAATCAAGGTAAGGGTGAGAAACATTATTATTTGATCAATGTGTATGATTATGTATGAGTTGTGTTGGATTTGTTGGGTGTTTTTCTCTATTTTCCATTTCTAGGGCATAAATGGTTTAATCGGTAGAATCGAGTTTTGAACGGTTAGAATTCAAAATAAATTGCATAGTTTAGTCGGGTAATGTTTAGCCATGATTATTGGATTTCGTTTGATTGAATTTGGTTGAGTTTGTGAGTTTTGACATTTTTGGATAATTGAGGGTTTGAGATTTGAGTGAAAATCGGACGTCGTAGAAATCGTGTTTAATGGTTCTAATTTACTGTTATATGTTAGGTGAGTATGAGTATGTGTTTGTTTCGAAAAAAAGAATTGAATCGGTCGGATTTTCGGGCGAAAAAGCAAAATCCCGTAGCCGTGTTTAGGCAAAATTCTGGTTTTTCGGAAAACTTCAAAAATTCATAACTCTTGAACCGTAAGTCGGTTTTGACCCCCGTTCGAAGCGTTGGTAAGTTAACGAGATTATCTTTCTAGAAAAAATGGCTTTGAGGCCTGTACCTAGTTCAATTATAGCAGAAAATTGAAAACATATTATTGTGTTGATTTTTACCGTCACGAATGTGTGTGATTGATGTGTTATTGTGCAGAATACTTTTGTTATATAATGTATAGCTTGTGCATGTTGTGATATGATATGCTGCGGGTAGCCGTATGGCGTGAATCCTAGATGGTGGAATCGATTATGAAATATAGTCTTTTGACAAATATATGCATATTGTTTGTATGTGAAGAATGCATGAGAACATATTGTGAATATGTGTGCATTGCTTGATAAATGTGGTAATGATATTGAAGTGTAAATGCATATTGATTGTATGCGATATTGTGAATGCATGAGAATATATTGTGAATATGTGTGCATTGTTTGAAAAGGTAATGAGGTTGAATTATGAATGCATATTTGCTGTATCCGATTATTGTGAATTAATGCATGAGAGCATATTGTAAGATATGCGTGCATTGTTGGACAAATATGTTGATGAAAAGTATGAATACTGGATTATATGATATGTTGTGTGTGCAATATTGTTTAATTCTTGAAGGGAGGAATTATGTGAATGCATGGGATTAAGACATGTGATCGGTCTTAAGTGCATTTTGTTGTTGATTGCATATGCATTATTTAGTCAAGAGGCAATGTTTGCTAGTTTCGTGGAGGCTAGTGACTTGTCCCAAACCTAGAGCGGGGTTTGAAAGCTTAGGGAACGGGCTTTTGTTGTTATCGGTCTAGGGAACGGACCCGGTTTAAGTGTAAAAACCGAAAAATGATAACAAGTGTTGGTACCACATGGCATGAGTTGCATTGAGTTGCATTGAGTCTCATGGAATGAATATATGATTGTTGTATGAAGTTATGCATATGCGTATGTGCATTACTTGTGTAATTGAGAGTTGTGAATATGTGATCATTGTATGAAAGTATGCTTATGAACATGAATTGTTGATTTGAGAATTGTGAATGTGTAATTGTGAATTAGTGAGTAAACATAATATGTGTATGTTCATGTGGAATATTGAGATTTATGGATACGTGCATGATGAATATGCTTGGTGATTATCCATATTTGACTATATATATGTTGTATTGTACATGATGAGTTATAATGAATTGTGGTGAGAAAATGTGGAATATATGTATTTTGTGCTTGTGTATTTGTGTATATATAATTATATGCATTGTTATTATGATAATATTTCTCACCCTTCTGCTGGAATGATGTCCTACATGACATCGTGCAGGTATCAAGTAATAGTATTGCTCGTAGTTACGAGGTCGCTTTTGGTGTAGCTGTTTAGTGATTTAATTATGTTGGGTCGAGTCATGCTCTGGTCATGTAACACTGGGATCGCTTGGGTTGTGTTTAAGATATACATTGTGTACTCTATAAACGTGTTTATATCCATTGGAATATTATGATGTTGGCCTTAGTGCCTAAGTGATGTTTTTTTATATGATAAAAACAAATGTTTCTTTTATGAAAATTGTGGTATAATTGAATCCGCTGCTACATGCAAAGTGAAGTTTTGTAAAGCATAATTTTATATTGAAATAGTAATGAGCATGACAGGTGGTTTTGATATTTTGAAAGTTATGTGTAATGCCCTTTTGTAAATGCATGGAAATTTACTCTGATTATTCATATATTATCCGTGGGGTTTAGAAGGGTGTTACATTAGTGGTATCAGAGCAGGTCGGTCCGGCCGGCCAAGTTGTCTAATGTTGTTTGTTCCCTGGTATATGACATGTGTGTGAAAACACTGTCGATACATGTTTGTTGTCTAACCTTTGTCTGCAAGAGTGAGAATGATTCAAGTAGGGGAGAAACTGGTGCTTCTCCAAGATGCTGCAAGTGTGGAGTTGTAGCTTAGTGTATAGTTGAACGCTCTTATAGTTTGGTAAAGACGGTTTATGCCCCATTATGATTGTCGACTGTCTATTAACAAATTGAGGAACTGATCACCCTTAATCTCTTGTTGATAGTAGTTGGGATTGTGTTGGATGGGATAGACGTGTCTTGCAAGCTTAAATGGCATGAGCAGTGAATTATTTGGAATTAAGCCAAGTGCTTAAGAATTGTTTTGATGAGTCGGCGCAGGACAGTGTTGAGATGTTTAATTTTGATGGGAGTTTTGAGTGTTAATGAAGGTAGTGATAGCCAAGACGTGAAGTGGGGTTGTGATCGGCTTAGTTGCGGAAACTAGTCTGATATTGAGAGCTCCATGTTATATGTCTATTTGGATAGTCAAAGAATTAAATTGATTGAGTAGTTTTGAGACTTGTGTCTGGTGTGTGTGCTACGGTAATAGATTATGAGGTCGAGTATATAAAGGGTGGATAGCGACTTCTGGTGATTATTAAAGGAAGTAAGATGTAGGATACTATATCGGTAATTGGACTTTAAACATTTTAAGAGTTGGAGAAGAAGTAGTAATATTCTACTGTGAAGAAAGTTTAAGGAATTGTTAGGAAAGCTGTCAACAGCTCGTGTATTTGTTTTGCCGAATCCGACAGAACAAATTGTTGTGTTTTGTGATGTTTGGTTGATATGATTGGGGGATATGTTAAGTATAACATCAGCGAGTTTTGGTTATGCTTTAAGGCAACTTAAAGTACATAAGGGAATTATCTGACAAGTAATTGGAGTTGGTTGCTGTTATGAGGAGTTTGGAAGCCTCAATTGTTTAGTTGAGATTTGAGATGGTTGGTGATCTTAAGAACTTAAGGTATTTGTTGATTTAAAAAAGAGTTGAATATGGTGCAGAGGAAATAAATAGGGACTTCTGAAGGAGTATGGTTTTGGGTTGAATTACCATTCGAGTGAGACCAAGTGGTAGCAGAGGTATCGAATTGGAAATTTCTGTATATACCAATGATGGTGGTAATGAGTTAGAACTGATGAAGCAAATTTGGGATATGAGTTTGGTCTGTGAAGAAAATATCTTAGGGAGTTGAGCTTTGTATCTTGAGACCGACTATAGGTATTCTTGATAAGATTCGAAGAAGTCGAAGTTCTAATTTGAGTTAATAGATTGATTGAATTTAATGAATTAAAGTCGAAGAGCTGATTTTCAGATTGATGAGAATGGTACCATGAGATGTCGTGATGGAGCGTGTGTTCCAAATAGTGTGAGTTGGATAAGAGTACTCTGGAAGAAGAACATTGAGATAGATGGAGAGAGAAGTGGTTGAAGTGGTATGTGCTGGTTTGACTTATCGGAAGTCGAAGTGTGAACATCAGAGGTTGTTGGACCTGATACAACTGTTGAATATTTCTAAATGGTATGGGATAGTATTCCCATGGATTTTGTGTCAGGTTTTCTGAAGAAATGTGAAGGGATATGATTCGACTTGGGTGGTTATGAATGGATTGGCAAGATTAACTCATTTCTTACTAATGAGGATGAATCATTCTATGCTGAAGCTAGCTAAGAGGTATAGTGAGGAAGTTGCGGGGTAGTATGGGTTACCGTTGAATATTGTGTCAGATGGGAATCTGAATTTTCGTTGAGATTTTGGGAAAGTTGTAGACGCTTTGGGTGTCATGTTGAAGTTGAACTTTGTCTAGCATCCGTGGACGGAATGGACAGACAAAGAGAACTATCTAGTATGTAGGGGATTTGTGGAGAGCTTGTGTGTTGGATCAAGGTGGATCGTGGGATAGTTAACTATCGTTGCTTGAATTACCTACAATGACAATGATCATTCTAGTATCGAAATGACATTGTATGAGGCTTTGTACGGTAAGAGGTGTGTGAATCCTTTGTGTTGATGTGTGCCAGGCGAGAGTGTTGTACTCGGACCTGAGATTGTGCAAGAGACGACTAGAAAGATTAAAAGGACCCAAGAAAAGACGTGTTTCGAGAGTTACAATAGTAACTGGTGTCGGTCGAGCTTGAGGTCTCGGAAGCACCCACTGTGTTTTGTTGATCTGTATCAGACTGGTGCAGCAGAAGCATGGAGAAAATAGCATGTTAGATTGTTTTACTGCTGTCGCTTGTGGGAATTGCATGATGTGTTCATGTGTCTAAGTTGAGGAAGTGCATTTATTCGGATGGATAGTGTATGAGTGAGAGAGGATTTGATTGTTGAGACATTGCCAGTTTAGGTTGATGAACAAGAAGCAACTTCGAGGTATAGAGATTCCTTTGGTGGAGGTAGTTGGGAGATTAGGATGCGAGAGTCGTATCCAGAGTTATTTGAATCAGGTAACATTTTCGAGGACGAAAATTCCTAAAGTGGGGGAGGGTTGTAACAGCCCAATTTTTCAATAAGTGATTAATTGTGCTAATTAATTGGTTTATGTGATTTATCTGATTTAAATAAATTATTGGATTTATTTAAATGTGTTAATGGATTTAATTAATTTATTCTACTTGGTAGAATAATGTGGATTTATTAGATATTCTCTAATTAATGATAAAATGAGATATTTTGTGAGAAAAGAATTGATAGATATTTTTTAGAGAAGAATTATGATGGAAAGAAAATAGAAGGATATATAAGGAAAATTGGAGAGAAAAGAAAAGAGATAGAAACATAAGAGAAAGAAAGAAAGAAAAGGAGAGAAAGAATAGAGAAAGAGGAGAAAAGAGAAGAGAAGAGGGAAACTTGGAGAAATCATCAAGAATCAACTTCAAGCTTCAACCCAATCAAGGTAAGGGTGAGAAACATTATTATTTGATCAATGTGTATGATTATGTATGAGTTGTGTTGGATTTGTTGGGTGTTTTTCTCTATTTTCCATTTCTAGGGTGTAACAGCCCAATTTTCGATAACTGATTAATTGTACTAATGGATTGGTTTAGGTGGTTTATCTGATTTAAATAAGTTATGAGATTTATTTAATATGAGTTAATGGATTTAACTAATTTATTCTATTTGGTGGAATAAGGTGGGCTTAGTAGATATTTTCCAATTAATGATAAAATGAGATAATTGTGAAGAGAGAAATGGAATGGAAAGAAAATAATAGAGAGGAAGGAAAAAAGAAAAGAAATAAAAGGATATAAAAAGGGGATTGGAGAGAAAGAGAAAGATAGAAAGAAAGAAAGAAAAGAGAAAGAAAGAAGAAGAGGAGAAATGAAGAGGAAAAAGGGAAAAAGCTTGGAGAATCTCCAAGAACCAATTTCGAAGCTCCGATTAATCGAGGTAAGGGTGAGAAACATTGCTATTTAATCATTGTATGCTATTATGTATGTTGGGTTTGGGTTTGTGGATGTTTTTCATCACTTTCCATTTTAGGGCAAGTTGGATTAATCGGTAGAATGATGATTTAATCGGTTGAAACTGAGCAATAATGTCGTAGAATAGTCGGGTAACATGTATTGATGTTATTTGTACTGATTTAGATGTTTGAGGTTTGGTTGATGATGGATTGATGAAGGAGAGGCAGAATAGGGTTCTGTTCTGCGCAGGTTCGCTGGCTCTCGCTAGGCGAGCGAAGGCGAAGCTTCGCCAGGCGAAGCCTAGCGAATGCTGGCGAGTAATTATGATTAAGTCCCAGTGGACTTCGCTGGCGAGTTCGCCAAGCGAAGTTGGATAGCGAAGGTTCGCCCAGCGAAGGTGCTGGCGAATGGTGGCGAATGAAGTCAGTAGCTACTGACTTGGGCTCGCTGGGAAGTCTCGCCAGGCGAAGCCTAGCGAATGTTCGCTGAGAGAGTTCGCCAGGCGAAGGTTCGCTGCGAGGGTTCGCCAGGCGAATGAAGGCGAATGTGACAGCATTTTTCTTTTGCTGTGTTGCTCATGTGGTGATTGTTTGGTTGATTCACATAGGTTAATACCTCTATGATATGAATAAGTATGTGATCCATGGTGATGATATGTGCTGTGGGTAGCCTTTGGGCGTGAATCCTAGATTTGTGGTATGAGTATTAATCAGATCGATTATAAATACCTGAGAACATGATAATGATTATGTGTGTATTATTTAATAATGGTAATGTGCGTATTATTTGATGAGTTTGTGAAGGTTTGATGTAGTGTACAATTAGGTAATAAGTATGCATGAGAACATTGTGGATATATGTGTGCATAGCTTATAATTGTATTATTGGTACTGTGACATGTATACCTTGTATGAAATGGCATGAGATGAATAATAAACATAATACAAAAACGTATTGTGGATGTATATTGTTTATATGCGGTTGTATGTTAAGATACATGAAGAATGCATGAGAGCATATTGATGGATATGCGTGCATCGTTTGATAAATATGATGTTTGTATTGATTGGATGCGATTATGTATGAAAAATGCGTGAGAATATATCGTGAATATATGTACATTGCGTGGTAAATGTGTTATGCGTGTAAGCATGATGTAATTCTTGTATGATGAATTACTTGAGAATGCATGAGAACATGTCATGGATATGTGTGCATTGCTTGATAGATGTTGTAAATGCATATTGTATGTATGTGATTAAATGTGAATAATGCATGAGAACATATCGTAGATATGTGTGCATTGTTTGATAACTGTGAAGAATGCATGAGAACATATCGTGGATATGTGTGCATTGTGAGTGATAATGTGGTGATAGTGTTGAATTATGAATACATCGATGAATGTTATGTGAATATGTTGTGTGTGCAATCATAATGTAATTCTTGAAGAGATGAATTATTTGAATGCATGAGATTAAGATGTCGGTCTTAAGTGCATTTGTTGTGGTTGATTGTACATGCATCATTTAGTCAAGAGGCAATGTCTGTTAGTTTCGTGGAAACTAGTGGCTTGTCCCAAACCTAGAAGTGTGGGTTTGAAGGCTTAGAGGACGGGCCTTTGTGGTTATCGGTCTAGAAGTGTGGACCCGGTTTAATGTAAAAACCGAAAAAAGATAACGGGTTATCGGTCTAGAAGTGTGGACCCGGTTTAATGTAAAAACCGAAAAAAGATAACGAGAGTCGGTACCGCATTGCATGAGTTGCATTGAGTTGTTGAGTCACATTAATATATGACATATGCATGAAGAGATGCTTATGTGTGAATGATGAGATTGTGAAATTGTGAGAGTATGCATGTGAATGAGATGTTTGTTGAATACTTATGAAGCGTGCATGAAGAGATGCTTACGTGTGAATGTTAAGATTGTGGAATTGTGGATGTATGCATGATGTAAAATGCTTGGTGAATATTCATGTTGTATATATATATATAAGTGACGATGTAAATGACTATGAGTTGAATTGTGGTGAGAAATAGGGAGTTAATTATATGATACCTATGTATACATGATTTTATGCTTTGATTATTATGGTAATATTTCTCACCCTTCTGTTGTTTTATAATGCTCTATGAGGCATTGCAGATTAGGTTGCTGGAGGCCTTTATGAAGTTCTGCTTGTAGTTCGAGGTCGCTACGTGTGTAGCAGTTTAGTAATTATTTATGGGTCGAGTCATGCTCTGGTCGTGTAACACGGGGATCGATTGCTTATGTTTTAGGATTACATTATGTAACCTAAGTTATGTTTTCATATTTGGAGTAATTGAGATAATGAGATGTTGGCCTTAGTGCCTAGAGATGTTGATTTTATATGATGAAAGTAAATGTTTCTTTTAAAGGATTTTCATTAATGAATCCGCTGCTAAGTGGAAAGGTGTTTATGAGCATGACAGATTGTTTTAGTGTGGTGCAAGTTTTGTGTGATGCCCTTTTATGGATGCATGTTAACTTTTACTCTGATTATGCATATATTATTTGCGGGGTTTAGAAGGGTGTTACATAAGTGGTATCAGAGCAGGTCGGTCCGTCCGGACAAGTTGTCTAATGTTATTTGTTCCCTTGTATGCGACATGTGTGTGAAAACACTGTCGATACATGTTGTTGCTTAACCTTGTCTGGAGAAGTGGGAATGATCTAAGTGGGGGAGAAGTTGTGCTTCTCCAAGATGCTGCAGGTGTAGAAGTTGTAGCTCAGTGGGTGGTTAACACTCTTGTGGTTTGGTGAAGATAGTCTATACTCCATCATGATTTTCAGCTGCCTATTGACAAATTGAGGAACTAATCACCCTTAATCTCTTGTTGATAGTAGTTGGAGTTCTGTTGGATGGGATGGACGTGTCTTGCAAGCTTAGGTAGCGTGAGCAGAGAATTGTTTGGAGCTAAGCCAGGTGCTTAAGAAGTGTGTTGATGAGTCGGCACGAGACAGTGAGGAGATGGTTAATTTTGATGGGAATTCGGGGTGCTAATGAAAGTGGGAAGATGGCGGTTTTGCCGACTAATTATATCTGTTTGGACAGTCGAAGAATTAAATTGATTGAGTAGTGTTGAGAATTATGTCTGGTGTGTGTGCTACGGCAACAGATTGTGGAGTTGAGTATAAGGGTGGATAATGACTTCTAGTGATTACTAAAGGAAATGAGATGTGGAATACATGGTTGGTATAATTGGACCCTTAAGCATTTCAAGAGTTGGAGAGGTATTGGATGACCTTTAAGTGTGGAAGGGTTGTTTCCGTGATTTTGTCGTAACGGAAAACCGTAATTCGGAATGACGCAAGATTAGAAGCGTTGGAAGATATTACAGTGCTCTATGTGATGGGAAAGTAGTGACATGGAATTAAGTATTTATTGGCGAAAAATGTTTGGATGTTATGGTAAGCGCGGAGAGTGCGGTTTGTGTTATCACCATAAGTTCACAGCTGAGTGTCCGTTTGATATAATGATTTTCCACACTTGATTGAGAGAGTCAATGGTTTTGTAACTGATGGTGTTTGGATATGTTCGGAGAGTATAGGGGTTCATGTTGAGCGTCGGGAACTTGAGTTATTAGTATTGGGGAAGAGGCAGTGATGTACTACTGTGAAGAAAGTTCAAAGAGTTTTGAGAAAGCTGTCAACAGTTCGTGTATTGGTTTTGCCAAGTCCGACAGGATTGTCGTTGTGTTTTGAGATACTTTGTTGATATGATTAAGAGATGTGTTAAGTACAACATTAATGAGTTTTGGTTATGCTTGAAGGCAATATAAAGTACAGAGAGGGATTATCTGACAAGTAATTTGGAGTGGGTTGCTGTTGTGTGTTTGTACTGGAGTTTGGAAGCCTCAATTGTTTAGTTGAGATTTGAGATGGTTACTGACCTTAAGGTATTTGTTTTATTTGTCTTATTTGAGAGAGAGTCAAATATGAGACAGAGAAGTAATTGGAACTCCTAAAGGAGTATGGTTTTGGTTAAATTACCATTCGAATGAGACGAAGTGGTAGCTAAGATATCGAATCGGGAATTTTGGTATACACTAATGAAGATGGTAAGGAAGTTAGAACTGATTAAGCAAATTCAGATATGAGTTCGGCCTGTGAAGAGACTTCTTATGGAGTTGAGCCTTGGATGTTGAGATTGACTTTTGGTATTCTGATGAGGTTCGAGGAAATCGGAATTCTGAGTTGAGTTGATAGATTAATTGAATTTAATGGATAAAAGTCAGAGGGCTTATTTTCGGATTAAGGGAAATGGTATTATGAGATGTCGTGATGAAGTGTGTATTCTGAATAGTGTGAGTTGGATAAGAGTACTCAGGGAGAAGTACATCGAGAAAGATGGAGTATCCGTGCAGGTACTAGGAAGATGTGACCGAATTTGAGAAATAGTTTTGGATAGCCATAGATGGAGAAGGAATTGATTGAGTTTGTATATGTTGATTAGACTTGCTGGGAATTGAAGTATGGACATTAGAGATGGTTGGATCTGATACAACTGTTGAGTATTTCGAGTGGGATGGGATAGTATTCCCATGGGCTTTATGCCGGGTTTTCTGATGAATTTGAGGAAGTATGATCCGATTTGGACAGTTAAGAATGGATTAACAAGAGTAACTCGTTGCCTACCAGTGAAGATGAATCATTCTGTTAGATGGGAACTCAAGTTTTTCGTTAAGATTATGGGAAAGATTGCGAAAGCGGTTGGGTGCCATGTTGAAGATGAACTCTGACTAGCGTCCGTGAATGGCATGGACAAACGAAGAAAACTATCCAGTATGAAGAGGACTCGTTAAGTAATCATTTTGTAACTTTATTTAAAGATGTGTTCTTTGAAGAACTAATAAAGATGTTATTTTAACTTATTTTTAAGAAATGGATAACAAACTATTTTCATTTTAAATGTAATGTATTATACAATATTATTTCTAATTTTCAATATAATTTACTTCATACTTTATTTTATGTTCAGCCATACCAATATGTAATATTTGGTTTCGTCCTTAATATTTTTTTGTATTGGCCAATCGATTGAGTTAATGTAAATATATGCATTTAAACGTTTAAGATAGTGTCTTAATAATGATAACGATTATATATTTTTTCTTTCATTTTAAAATCTTCTAAACGATTAATTTTAGGTTGACCAATTAATTGAAGTATAATTCAAATCAATTGTCTCATTAATTCTAACAACAAAAATATGTGTCAATATCTATCCTATAAATAGTGATTTCTTCTCCCATATTTTTCTACTCAAAATCATAAACTCTCATATTTCACTCTTTTTAAAAGTAGTATAATCAAAATTGTAATTACGAAAAAAAAAATCACACTAAAATTAATCATCTTATATTGAGAAGAAAACAAAAAGACAAACAATTAAAATAATAAAAACATTAGTCTCCATTAAATATTAATTAATTATTTAAATATTACAGGAAGGTGTTTTTATTTTCTAATTTGTATTAAAACTTTTATTAAAAAATGTCTAAATTGTCTCACTAAATATTATTAAATAAATCAAATAAATGTATTAAATACATCAAAATAATTTAACCTATATCTTAGCAGTTTCGTTTTTCTTTTCTTTAACATTTTCCTTTTTATTTATTTTTAAGTTAATATGTTAAATTTATTCAAATCAAATAAAAGGTTGTTTTGAAATTGTTTTATTTTTTATTCTTGATTGTATAGTTTTTAGTTGATTGTAATTAAGTAATTATTAAAATTCATTTTTATTATTTTTATCGGTGGCATCTAAGGTGTGGGAGATGTTAAGTCTGTGACCGGTGTGCCATTAATTATATATCATTGGAAGTGCTATTCAAGGATTTAGATTTGTGAAAAAATAATACTACTCTATACGATTCACCATCAAATCATGCTCTAATTTATTCTTAGGTGTGCTATGTTGACACCAACATTATACAAAACTTTGATATCGTTTCATCGTATTTGTTTTTTTTATTAAATAAATAATATATTTTTGATCGTATCTGATCAGGAGTGATTGTTGACTGATCATGCGCCGTCGACTGATAGTTGTCCACCGGAGGTAGGGAGAGGGAGGGGGTGTAACTGCAAGACACTCTGATGCTTAAATGAGTAAAGGATCAGAGTGGAAGCAAATACAGAAATTAGGTGTAGAGAATGGAATATCTGACCCTCTAGTGAAAGAGGGTATTTATAGCGTATGGCCAACGGTTACTTTCATTGGGTCAGATTGTCAGGCCCAATCCAAGTAAATGCTAGGGCTTACGTGGCATAGTGAAGACTAGCACGTGGTTTTCACCCTAGATCAACTATCCCGTGATCTCTAGAAGGTGGGCTTACCAGCTCTTTCGGAGGTGGGTAGTTGCCTGATGACGTGTCCCCGCATGGGGGAGCACGTCGAGAACGTGCGGAAGACGTGTGGTTCTGCCCGACAGGGGAGGTGTCTGCACGACGTATTTGTGCCTGACAAAAGGGGATTTGGGCCTTGTTGGGCCTGCCCGACGGATGGGCAGGTCTGGGCTCACTCCAGAACAGGAGCCCCCCAAGTCATAGCTCCGATGCGGAGAAGTGATGACTTGATAGCAACCGTGTCGAGGACGAAGAATGGACGAGGAAGGAGCTCGTCGGACTGTCATGTCGGGGACACAGGGAGACGAGGTTTTGAGCTCGTCGGACTATCAGGTCGAGGAGGTGGAAGATTGTCGGGCGCCCGTTTTCCCGTGCTCGAGGGGGGAACGAAGGGACGTGACTGTTTTTGGTGGCCACGTGTCTGACATCCATTGTTCCACTTAGGACGGCTACCCTATGGCACTCGAGTACCTAGGGGTGCTTCGAGTCCCGTGCTGCGTTTATAAATAGGCAGGTGCCTACCCTTTTATCACTTTTCGCTCTCACTCACTATCGTATGTCATCTCTGGATCTTCCGTACACGCACCGTCGCGCAGCATAGCCACCGTATCGTCCGTCGCGAATTCTACCGTCTCTCCGCCTATCCTACTGTATCAAGTAAGTTTTCTACTTCTTCTCTTTCGTTTTTCTTATTTTCGGCATCCTCTGTGGTGGACATGATGAATGTCCCGAAGAGGATGTGGGTTTTCCGGTGAATACAGCGGGATTCCCTTGACTGGGATGAAGGCCTGAGGTCACCTGAGGTATTAGGACGAATGTTCCATGTAACAGTCCAATTTTTCAATAAGTGATTAATTGTGCTAATTAATTGGTTTATGTGATTTATCTGATTTAAATAAATTATTGGATTTATTTAAATGAGTTAATGGATTTAATTAATTTATTCTACTTGGTTGAATAATGTGGATTTATTAGATATTCTCTAATTAATGATAAAATGAGATATTTTGTGAGAAAAGAATTGATAGATATTTTTTAGAGAAGAATTATGATGGAAAGAAAATAGAAGGATATATAAGGAAAATTGGAGAGAAAAGAAAAGAGATAGAAACATAAGAGAAAGAAAGAAAAGGAGAGAAAGAATAGAGAAAGAGGAGAAAAGAGAAGAGAAGAGGGAAACTTGGAGAAATCATCAAGAATCAACTTCAAGCTTCAATCCGATCAAGGTAAGGGTGAGAAACATTATTATTTGATCAATGTGTATGATTATGTATGAGTTGTGTTGGATTTGTTGGGTGTTTTTCTCTATTTTCCATTTCTAGGGCATAAATGGTTTAATCGGTAGAATCGAGTTTTGAACGGTTAGAATTCAAAATAAATTGCATAGTTTAGTCGGGTAATGTTTAGCCATGATTATTGGATTTCGTTTGATTGAATTTGGTTGAGTTTGTGAGTTTTGACATTTTTGGATAATTGAGGGTTTGAGATTTGAGTGAAAATCGGACGTCGTAGAAATCGTGTTTAATGGTTCTAATTTACTGTTATATGTTAGGTGAGTATGAGTATGTATTTGTTTCGAAAAAAAGAATTGAATCGGTCGGATTTTCGGGCGAAAAAGCAAAATCCCGTAGCCGTGTTTAGGCAAAATTCTGGTTTTTCGGAAAACTTCAAAAATTCATAACTCTTGAACCGTAAGTCGGTTTTGACCCCCGTTCGAAGCGTTGGTAAGTTAACGAGATTATCTTTCTAGAAAAAATGGCTTTGAGGCCTGTACCTAGTTCAATTATAGCAGAAAATTGAAAACATATTATTGTGTTGATTTTTACCGTCGCGAATGTGTGTGATTGATGTGTTATTGTGCAGAATACTTTTGTTATATAACGTATAGCTTGTGCATGTTGTGATATGATATGCTGCGGGTAGCCGTATGGCGTGAATCCTAGATGATGGAATCGATTATGAAATATAGTCTTTTGACAAATATATGCATATTGTTTGTATGTGAAGAATGCATGAGAACATATTGTGAATATGTGTGCATTGCTTGATAAATGTGGTAATGATATTGAAGTGTAAATGCATATTGATTGTATGCGATATTGTGAATGCATGAGAATATATTGTGAATATGTGTGCATTGTTTGAAAAGGTAATGAGGTTGAATTATGAATGCATATTTGTTGTATCCGATTATTGTGAATTAATGCATGAGAGCATATTGTAAGATATGCGTGCATTGTTGGACAAATATGTTGATGAAAAGTATGAATACTTGATTATATGATATGTTGTGTGTGCAATCTTGTTTAATTCTTGAAGGGAGGAATTATGTGAATGCATGGGATTAAGACATGTGATCGGTCTTAAGTGCATTTTGTTGTTGATTGCATATGCATCATTTAGTCAAGAGGCAATGTTTGCTAGTTTCGTGGAGGCTAGTGACTTGTCCCAAACCTAGAGCGGGGTTTGAAAGCTTAGGGAACGGGCTTTTGTTGTTATCGGTCTAGGGAACGGACCCGGTTTAAGTGTAAAAACCGAAAAATGATAACAAGTGTTGGTACCACATGGCATGAGTTGCATTGAGTTGCATTGAGTCTCATGGAATGAATATATGATTGTTGTATGAAGTTATGCATATGCGTATGTGCATTACTTGTGTAATTGAGAGTTGTGAATATGTGATCATTGTATGAAAGTATGCTTATGAACATGAATTGTTGATTTGAGAATTGTGAATGTGTAATTGTGAATTAGTGAGTAAACATAATATGTGTATGTTCATGTGGAATATTGAGATTTATGGATACGTGCATGATGAATATGCTTGGTGATTATCCATATTTGACTATATATATATGTTGTATTGTACATGATGAGTTATAATAAATTGTGGTGAGAAAATGTGGAATATATGTATTTTGTGCTTGTGTATTTGTGTATATATAATTATATGCATTGTTATTATGATAATATTTCTCACCCTTCTGCTGGAATGATGTCCTACATGACATCGTGCAGGTATCAAGTAATAGTATTGCTCGTAGTTACGAGGTCGCTTTTGGTGTAGTTGTTTAGTGATTTAATTATGTTGGGTCGAGTCATGCTCTGGTCATGTAACACTGGGATCGCTTGGGTTGTGTTTAAGATATACATTGTGTACTCTATAAACGTGTTTATATCCATTGGAATATTATGATGTTGGCCTTAGTGCCTAAGTGATGTTGTTTTATATGATAAAAACAAATGTTTCTTTTATGAAAATTGTGGTATAATTGAATCCGCTGCTACATGCAAAGTGAAGTTTTGTAAAGCATAATTTTATATTGAAATAGTAATGAGCATGACAGGTGGTTTTGATATTTTGAAAGTTATGTGTAATGCCCTTTTGTAAATGCATGGAAATTTACTCTGATTATTCATATATTATCCGTGGGGTTTAGAAGGGTGTTACATTAGTGGTATCAGAGCAGGTCGGTCCGTCCGGCCAAGTTGTCTAATGTTGTTTGTTCCCTGGTATATGACATGTGTGTGAAAACACTGTCGATACATGTTTGTTGTCTAACCTTTGTCTGCAAGAGTGAGAATGATTCAAGTGGGGGAGAAACTGGTGCTTCTCCAAGATGCTGCAAGTGTGGAGTTGTAGCTTAGTGTATAGTTGAACGCTCTTATAGTTTGGTAAAGACGGTTTATGCCCCATTATGATTGTCGACTGTCTATTAACAAATTGAGGAACTGATCACCCTTAATCTCTTGTTGATAGTAGTTGGGATTGTGTTGGATGGGATAGACGTGTCTTGCAAGCTTAAATGGCATGAGCAGTGAATTATTTGGAATTAAGCCAAGTGCTTAAGAATTGTTTTGATGAGTCGGCGCAGGACAGTGTTGAGATGTTTAATTTTGATGGGAGTTTTGAGTGTTAATGAAGGTAGTGATAGCCAAGACGTGAAGTGGGGTTGTGATCGGCTTAGTTGCGGAAACTAGTCTGATATTGAGAGCTCCATGTTATATGTCTATTTGGATAGTCAAAGAATTAAATTGATTGAGTAGTTTTGAGACTTGTGTCTGGTGTGTGTGCTACGGTAATAGATTATGAGGTCGAGTATATAAAGGGTGGATAGCGACTTCTGGTGATTATTAAAGGAAGTAAGATGTAGGATACTATATCGGTAATTGGACTTTAAACATTTTAAGAGTTGGAGAAGAAGTAGTAATATTCTACTGTGAAGAAAGTTTAAGGAATTGTTAGGAAAGCTGTCAACAGCTCGTGTATTTGTTTTGCCGAATCCGACAGAACAAATTGTTGTGTTTTGTGATGTTTGGTTGATATGATTGGGGGATATGTTAAGTATAACATCAGCGAGTTTTGGTTATGCTTTAAGGCAACTTAAAGTACATAAGGGAATTATCTGACAAGTAATTGGAGTTGGTTGCTGTTGTGAGGAGTTTGGAAGCCTCAATTGTTTA
The DNA here is from genome assembly GCA_963859935.3 of Lathyrus sativus. Taxonomy (NCBI): domain Eukaryota; kingdom Viridiplantae; phylum Streptophyta; class Magnoliopsida; order Fabales; family Fabaceae; genus Lathyrus; species Lathyrus sativus. The sequence continues at coordinate 335,817,713 of OZ012739.1, forward strand.
GTTGAGATTTGAGATGGTTGGTGATCTTAAGAACTTAAGGTATTTGTTGATTTAAAAAAGAGTTGAATATGGTGCAGAGGAAATAAATAGGGACTTCTGAAGGAGTATGGTTTTGGGTTGAATTACCATTCGAGTGAGACCAAGTGGTAGCAGAGGTATCGAATTGGAAATTTCTGTATATACCAATGATGGTGGTAATGAGTTAGAACTGATGAAGCAAATTTGGGATATGAGTTTGGTCTGTGAAGAAAATATCTTAGGGAGTTGAGCTTTGTATCTTGAGACCGACTATAGGTATTCTTGATAAGATTCGAAGAAGTCGAAGTTCTAATTTGAGTTAATAGATTGATTGAATTTAATGAATTAAAGTCGAAGAGCTGATTTTCAGATTGATGAGAATGGTACCATGAGATGTCGTGATGGAGCGTGTGTTCCAAATAGTGTGAGTTGGATAAGAGTACTCTGGAAGAAGAACATTGAGATAGATGGAGAGAGAAGTGGTTGAAGTGGTATGTGCTGGTTTGACTTATCGGAAGTCGAAGTGTGAACATCAGAGGTTGTTGGACCTGATACAACTGTTGAATATTTCTAAATGGTATGGGATAGTATTCCCATGGATTTTGTGTCAGGTTTTCTGAAGAAATGTGAAGGGATATGATTCGACTTGGGTGGTTATGAATGGATTGGCAAGATTAACTCATTTCTTACTAATGAGGATGAATCATTCTATGCTGAAGCTAGCTAAGAGGTATAGTGAGGAAGTTGCGGGGTAGTATGGGTTACCGTCGAATATTGTGTCAGATGGGAATCTGAATTTTCGTTGAGATTTTGGGAAAGTTGTAGACGCTTTGGGTGTCATGTTGAAGTTGAACTTTGTCTAGCATCCGTGGACGGAATGGACAGACAAAGAGAACTATCTAGTATGTAGGGGATTTGTGGAGAGCTTGTGTGTTGGATCAAGGTGGATCGTGGGATAGTTAACTATCGTTGCTTGAATTACCTACAATGACAATGATCATTCTAGTATCGAAATGACATTGTATGAGGCTTTGTACGGTAAGAGGTGTGTGAATCCTTTGTGTTGATGTGTGCCAGGCGAGAGTGTTGTACTCGGACCTGAGATTGTGCAAGAGACGACTAGAAAGATTAAAAGGACCCAAGAAAAGACGTGTTTCGAGAGTTACAATAGTAACTGGTGTCGGTCGAGCTTGAGGTCTCGGAAGCACCCACTGTGTTTTGTTAATCTGTATCAGACTGGTGCAGCAGAAGCATGGAGAAAATAGCATGTTAGATTGTTTTACTGCTGTCGCTTGTGGGAATTGCATGATGTGTTCATGTGTCTAAGTTGAGGAAGTGCATTTATTCGGATGGATAGTGTATGAGTGAGAGAGGATTTGATTGTTGAGACATTGCCAGTTTAGGTTGATGAACAAGAAGCAACTTCGAGGTATAGAGATTCCTTTGGTGGAGGTAGTTGGGAGATTAGGATGCGAGAGTCGTATCCAGAGTTATTTGAATCAGGTAACATTTTCGAGGACGAAAATTCCTAAAGTGGGGGAGGGTTGTAACAGCCCAATTTTTCAATAAGTGATTAATTGTGCTAATTAATTGGTTTATGTGATTTATCTGATTTAAATAAATTATTGGATTTATTTAAATGTGTTAATGGATTTAATTAATTTATTCTACTTGGTAGAATAATGTGGATTTATTAGATATTCTCTAATTAATGATAAAATGAGATATTTTGTGAGAAAAGAATTGATAGATATTTTTTAGAGAAGAATTATGATGGAAAGAAAATAGAAGGATATATAAGGAAAATTGGAGAGAAAAGAAAAGAGATAGAAACATAAGAGAAAGAAAGAAAGAAAAGGAGAGAAAGAATAGAGAAAGAGGAGAAAAGAGAAGAGAAGAGGGAAACTTGGAGAAATCATCAAGAATCAACTTCAAGCTTCAACCCAATCAAGGTAAGGGTGAGAAACATTATTATTTGATCAATGTGTATGATTATGTATGAGTTGTGTTGGATTTGTTGGGTGTTTTTCTCTATTTTCCATTTCTAGGGTGTAACAGCCCAATTTTCGATAACTGATTAATTGTACTAATGGATTGGTTTAGGTGGTTTATCTGATTTAAATAAGTTATGAGATTTATTTAATATGAGTTAATGGATTTAACTAATTTATTCTATTTGGTGGAATAAGGTGGGCTTAGTAGATATTTTCCAATTAATGATAAAATGAGATAATTGTGAAGAGAGAAATGGAATGGAAAGAAAATAATAGAGAGGAAGGAAAAAAGAAAAGAAATAAAAGGATATAAAAAGGGGATTGGAGAGAAAGAGAAAGATAGAAAGAAAGAAAGAAAAGAGAAAGAAAGAAGAAGAGGAGAAATGAAGAGGAAAAAGGGAAAAGCTTGGAGAATCTCCAAGAACCAATTTCGAAGCTCCGATTAATCGAGGTAAGGGTGAGAAACATTGTTATTTAATCATTGTATGCTATTATGTATGTTGGGTTTGGGTTTGTGGATGTTTTTCATCACTTTCCATTTTAGGGCAAGTTGGATTAATCGGTAGAATGATGATTTAATCGGTTGAAACTGAGCAATAATGCCGTAGAATAGTCGGGTAACATGTATTGATGTTATTTGTATTGATTTGGATGTTTGAGGTTTGGTTGATGATGGATTGATGAAGGAGAGGCAGAATAGGGTTCTGTTCTGCGCAGGTTCGCTGGCTCTCGCCAGGCGAGCGAAGGCGAAGCTTCGCCAGGCGAAGCCTAGCGAATGCTGGCGAGTAATTATGATTAAGTCCCAGTGGACTTCACTGGCGAGTTCGCCAAGCGAAGTTGGATAGCGAAGGTTCGCCCAGCGAAGGTGCTGGAGAATGGTGGCGAATGAAGTCAGTAGCTACTGACTTGGGCTCGCTGGGAAGTCTCGCCAGGCGAAGCCTAGCGAATGTTCACTGAGAGAGTTCGCCAGGCGAAGGCCAGGCGAAGGTTCGCTGCGAGGGTTCGCCAGGAGAATGAAGGTGAATGTGACAGCATTTTTCTTTTGTTGTGTTGCTCATGTGGTGATTGTTTGGTTGATTCACATAGGTTAATACCTCTATGATATGAATAAGTATGTGATCCATGGTGATGATATGTGCTGTGGGTAGCCTTTAGGCGTGAATCCTAGATTTGTGGTATGAGTATTAATCAGATCGATTATAAATACATGAGAACATGATAATGATTATGTGTGTATTATTTAATAATGGTAATGTGCGTATTATTTGATGAGTTTGTGAAGGTTTGATGTAGTGTACAATTAGGTAATAAGTATGCATGAGAACATTGTGGATATATGTGTGCATAGCTTATAATTGTATTATTGGTACTGTGACATGTATACCTTGTATGAAATGGCATGAGATGAATAATAAACATAATACAAAAACGTATTGTGGATGTATATTGTTTATATGCGGTTGTATGTTAAGATACATGAAGAATGCATGAGAGCATATTGATGGATATGCGTGCATCGTTTGATAAATATGATGTTTGTATTGATTGGATGCGATTATGTATGAAAAATGCGTGAGAATATATCGTGAATATATGTACATTGCGTGGTAAATGTGTTATGCGTGTAAGCATGATGTAATTCTTGTATGATGAATTACTTGAGAATGCATGAGAACATGTCATGGATATGTGTGCATTGCTTGATAGATGTTGTAAATGCATATTGTATGTATGTGATTAAATGTGAATAATGCATGAGAACATATCGTGGATATGTGTGCATTGTTTGATAACTGTGAAGAATGCATGAGAACATATCGTGGATATGTGTGCATTGTGAGTGATAATGTGGTGATAGTGTTGAATTATGAATACATCGATGAATGTTATGTGAATATGTTGTGTGTGCAATCATAATGTAATTCTTGAAGAGATGAATTATTTGAATGCATGAGATTAAGATGTCGGTCTTAAGTGCATTTGTTGTGGTTGATTGTACATGCATCATTTAGTCAAGAGGCAATGTCTGTTAGTTTCGTGGAAACTAGTGGCTTGTCCCAAACCTAGAAGTGTGGGTTTGAAGGCTTAGAGGACGGGCCTTTGTAGTTATCGGTCTAGAAGTGTGGACCCGGTTTAATGTAAAAACCGAAAAAAGATAACGGGTTATCGGTCTAGAAGTGTGGACCCGGTTTAATGTAAAAACTGAAAAAAGATAACGAGAGTCGGTACCGCATTGCATGAGTTGCATTGAGTTGTTGAGTCACATTAATATATGACATATGCATGAAGAGATGCTTATGTGTGAATGATGAGATTGTGAAATTGTGAGAGTATGCATGTGAATGAGATGTTTGTTGAATACTTATGAAGCGTGCATGAAGAGATGCTTACGTGTGAATGTTAAGATTGTGGAATTGTGGATGTATGCATGATGTAAAATGCTTGGTGAATATTTATGTTGTATATATATATATATATATATATATATATATATATATATATATATATATATATATATATATATATATATATATATATATATATATATATATATATATATATAAGTGACGATGTAAATGACTATGAGTTGAATTGTGGTGAGAAATAGGGAGTTAATTATATGATACCTATGTATACATGATTTTATGCTTTGATTATTATGGTAATATTTCTCACCCTTCTGCTGTTTTATAATGCTCTATGAGGCATTGCAGATTAGGTTGCTGGAGGCCTTTATGAAGTTCTGCTTGTAGTTCGAGGTCGCTACGTGTGTAGCAGTTTAGTAATTATTTATGGGTCGAGTCATGCTCTGGTCGTGTAACACGGGGATCGATTGCTTATGTTTTAGGATTACATTATGTAACCTAAGTTATGTTTTCATATTTGGAGTAATTGAGATAATGAGATGTTGGCCTTAGTGCCTAGAGATGTTGATTTTATATGATGAAAGTAAATGTTTCTTTTAAAGAATTTTCATTAATGAATCCGCTGCTAAGTGGAAAGGTGTTTATGAGCATGACAGATTGTTTTAATGTGGTGCAAGTTTTGTGTGATGCCCTTTTATGGATGCATGTTAACTTTTACTCTGATTATGCATATATTATTTGAGGGGTTTAGAAGGGTGTTACATAAGTGGTATCAGAGCAGGTCGGTCCGTCCGGCCAAGTTGTCTAATGTTATTTGTTCCCTTGTATGCGACATGTGTGTGAAAACACTGTCGATACATGTTGTTGCTTAACCTTGTCTGGAGAAGTGGGAATGATCTAAGTGGGGGAGAAGTTGTGCTTCTCCAAGATGCTGCAGGTGTAGAAGTTGTAGCTCAGTGGGTGGTTAACACTCTTGTGGTTTGGTGAAGATAGTCTATACTCCATCATGATTTTCAGCTGCCTATTGACAAATTGAGGAACTGATCATCCTTAATCTCTTGTTGATAGTAGTTGGAGTTCTGTTGGATGGGATGGACGTGTCTTGCAAGCTTAGGTAGCGTGAGCAGAGAATTGTTTGGAGCTAAGCCGGGTGCTTAAGAAGTGTGTTGATGAGTCGGCACGAGACAGTGAGGAGATGGTTAATTTTGATGGAAATTCGGGGTGCTAATGAAAGTGGGAAGATGGCGGTTTTGCCGACTAATTATATCTGTTTGGACAGTCGAAGAATTAAATTGATTGAGTAGTGTTGAGAATTATGTCTGGTGTGTGTGCTACGGCAACAGATTGTGGAGTTGAGTATAAGGGTGGATAATGACTTCTAGTGATTACTAAAGGAAATGAGATGTGGAATACATGGTTGGTATAATTGGACCCTTAAGCATTTCAAGAGTTGGAGAGGTATTGGATGACCTTTAAGTGTGGAAGGGTTGTTTCCGTGATTTTGTCGTAACGGAAAACCGTAATTCGGAATGACGCAAGATTAGAAGCGTTGGAAGATATTACAGTGCTCTATGTGATGGGAAAGTAGTGACATGGAATTAAGTATTTATTGGCGAAAAATGTTTGGATGTTATGGTAAGCGCGGAGAGTGCGGTTTGTGTTATCACCATAAGTTCACAGCTGAGTGTCCGTTTGATATAATGATTTTCCACACTTGATTGAGAGAGTCAATGGTTTTGTAACCGATGGTGTTTGGATATGTTCGGAGAGTATAGGGGTTCATGTTGAGCGTCGGGAACTTGAGTTATTAGTATTGGGGAAGAGGCAGTGATGTACTACTGTGAAGAAAGTTCAAAGAGTTTTGAGAAAGCTGTCAACAGTTCGTGTATTGGTTTTGCCAAGTCCAACAGGATTGTCGTTGTGTTTTGAGATACTTTGTTGATATGATTAAGAGATGTGTTAAGTACAACATTAATGAGTTTTGGTTATGCTTGAAGGCAATATAAAGTACAGAGAGGGATTATCTGACAAGTAATTTGGAGTGGGTTGCTGTTGTGTGTTTGTACTGGAGTTTGGAAGCCTCAATTGTTTAGTTGAGATTTGAGATGGTTACTGACCTTAAGGTATTTGTTTTATTTGTCTTATTTGAGAGAGAGTCAAATATGAGACAGAGAAGTAATTGGAACTCCTGAAGGAGTATGGTTTTGGTTAAATTACCATTCGGATGAGACGAAGTGGTAGCTAAGATATCGAATCGGGAATTTTGGTATACACTAATGAAGATGGTAAGGAAGTTAGAACTGATTAAGCAAATTCAGATATGAGTTCGGCCTGTGAAGAGACTTCTTATGGAGTTGAGCCTTGGATGTTGAGATTGACTTTTGGTATTCTGATGAGGTTCGAGGAAATCGGAATTCTAAGTTGAGTTGATAGATTAATTGAATTTAATGGATAAAAGTCAGAGGGCTTATTTTCGGATTAAGGGAAATGGTATTGTGAGATGTCGTGATGAAGTGTGTATTCTGAATAGTGTGAGTTGGATAAGAGTACTCAGGGAGAAGTACATCGAGAAAGATGGAGTATCCGTGCAGGTACTAGGAAGATGCGACCGAATTTGAGAAATAGTTTTGGATAGCCATAGATGGAGAAGGAATTGATTGAGTTTGTATATGTTGATTAGACTTGCTGGGAATTGAAGTATGGACATTAGAGATGGTTGGATCTGATACAACTGTTGAGTATTTCGAGTGGGATGGGATAGTATTCCCATGGGCTTTGTGCCGGGTTTTCTGATGAATTTGAGGAAGTATGATCCGATTTGGACAGTTAAGAATGGATTAACAAGAGTAACTCGTTGCCTACCAGTGAAGATGAATCATTCTGTTAGATGGGAACTCAAGTTTTTCGTTAAGATTATGGGAAAGATTGTGAAAGCGGTTGGGTGCCATGTTGAAGATGAACTCTGACTAGCGTCCGTGAATGGCATGGACAAACGAAGAAAACTATCCAGTATGAAGAGGACTCGTTGAGAGCTTGTGTGTTGGACCAAGATGGATCTAAGGGTAGTTAATTGTCGTTGATGGAGTTGCCTACAATAACTGTTGCCATTTCGTATCGGAAACAACATCGTATGAAGTTCGTTGGGTAAGAGGGTATGACTCCTTTGTGTTGTTGCATGTCCAACGGGAGTGTTGTACTCGGATCAAAGACCGTGCAAGGGACGATGGAAACGATCAAAGAATCCAAGTAAGGCCGTGTTTTGAGAGTTATGGTAGTAATTGGTGTTGGTCGAGCTTGAAGTCTCGTGAGCACCCTGTGTTTTGTTGATCTGTATCAGAGTAGCGCAGCGGAAGCGTGAGGCGGATAGCATGTTAGACTGTTTCACCGTTGTCGCTTGAGAGGATTGCATGAGGTGTTCATATGTCTAAGTTGAAGAGGTACATTGATTCAGGTGGATGGTGTACAAGTGAGAGAGAATTTGACTTCGGAGGCGTGGCTAGTTCTAGTTGTTGATAAGAAACAACTTCGAAGTATAGAGATTCCTTTGGTGGAAGTAGTTATGGGAGAATTGGATTTGGAAGAATTGGAATGCGAGAGTCGTATCCAGAGTTGTTTGGATCAGATAACATTTTCGAGGACGAAAATTCCTAAAGTGGGGGAGGGTTGTAACAGCCCAATTTTTGATAACTGATTAATTGTACTAATGGATTGGTTTAGGTGGTTTATCTGATTTAAATAAGTTATGAGATTTATTTAATATGAGTTAATGGATTTAACTAATTTATTCTATTTGGTGGAATAAGGTGGGCTTAGTAGATATTTTCCAATTAATGATAAAATGAGATAATTGTGAAGAGAGAAATGGAATGGAAAGAAAATAATAGAGAGGAAGGAAAAAAGAAAAGAAATAAAAGGATATAAAAAGGGGATTGGAGAGAAAGAGAAAGATAGAAAGAAAGAAAGAAAAGAGAAAGAAAGAAGAAGAGGAGAAATGAAGAGGAAAAAGGGAAAAAGCTTGGAGAATCTCCAAGAACCAATTTCGAAGCTCCGATTAATCGAGGTAAGGGTGAGAAACATTGCTATTTAATCATTGTATGCTATTATGTATGTTGGGTTTGGGTTTGTGGATGTTTTTCATCACTTTCCATTTTAGGGCAAGTTGGATTAATCGGTAGAATGATGATTTAATCGGTTGAAACTGAGCAATAATGCCGTAGAATAGTCGGGTAACATGTATTGATGTTATTTGTACTGATTTAGATGTTTGAGGTTTGGTTGATGATGGATTGATGAAGGAGAGGCAGAATAGGGTTCTGTTCTGCGCAGGTTCGCTGGCTCTCGCTAGGCGAGCGAAGGCGAAGCTTCGCCAGGCGAAGCCTAGCGAATGCTGGCGAGTAATTATGATTAAGTCCCAGTGGACTTCGCTGGCGAGTTCGCCAAGCGAAGTTGGATAGCGAAGGTTCGCCCAGCGAAGGTGCTGGCGAATGGTGGCGAATGAAGTCAGTAGCTACTGACTTGGGCTCGCTGGGAAGTCTCGCCAGGCGAAGCCTAGCGAATGTTCGCTGAGAGAGTTCGCCAGGCGAAGGCCAGGCGAAGGTTCGCTGCGAGGGTTCGCCAGGCGAATGAAGGCGAATGTGACAGCATTTTTCTTTTACTGTGTTGCTCATGTGGTGATTGTTTGGTTGATTCACATAGGTTAATACCTCTATGATATGAATAAGTATGTGATCCATGGTGATGATATGTGCTGTGGGTAGCCTTTGGGCGTGAATCCTAGATTTGTGGTATGAGTATTAATCAGATCGATTATAAATACCTGAGAACATGATAATGATTATGTGTGTATTATTTAATAATGGTAATGTGCGTATTATTTGATGAGTTTGTGAAGGTTTGATGTAGTGTACAATTAGGTAATAAGTATGCATGAGAACATTGTGGATATATGTGTGCATAGCTTATAATTGTATTATTGGTACTGTGACATGTATACCTTGTATGAAATGGCATGAGATGAATAATAAACATAATACAAAAACGTATTGTGGATGTATATTGTTTATATGCGGTTGTATGTTAAGATACATGAAGAATGCATGAGAGCATATTGATGGATATGCGTGCATCGTTTGATAAATATGATGTTTGTATTGACTGGATGCGATTATGTATGAAAAATGCGTGAGAATATATCGTGAATATATGTACATTGCGTGGTAAATGTGTTATGCGTGTAAGCATGATGTAATTCTTGTATGATGAATTACTTGAGAATGCATGAGAACATGTCATGGATATGTGTGCATTGCTTGATAGATGTTGTAAATGCATATTGTATGTATGTGATTAAATGTGAATAATGCATGAGAACATATCGTAGATATGTGTGCATTGTTTGATAACTGTGAAGAATGCATGAGAACATATCGTGGATATGTGTGCATTGTGAGTGATAATGTGGTGATAGTGTTGAATTATGAATACATCGATGAATGTTATGTGAATATGTTGTGTGTGCAATCATAATGTAATTCTTGAAGAGATGAATTATTTGAATGCATGAGATTAAGATGTCGGTCTTAAGTGCATTTGTTGTGGTTGATTGTACATGCATCATTTAGTCAAGAGGCAATGTCTGTTAGTTTCGTGGAAACTAGTGGCTTGTCCCAAACCTAGAAGTGTGGGTTTGAAGGCTTAGAGGACGGGCCTTTGTGGTTATCGGTCTAGAAGTGTGGACCCGGTTTAATGTAAAAACCGAAAAAAGATAACGGGTTATCGGTCTAGAAGTGTGGACCCGGTTTAATGTAAAAACCGAAAAAAGATAACGAGAGTCGGTACCGCATTGCATGAGTTGCATTGAGTTGTTGAGTCACATTAATATATGACATATGCATGAAGAGATGCTTATGTGTGAATGATGAGATTGTGAAATTGTGAGAGTATGCATGTGAATGAGATGTTTGTTGAATACTTATGAAGCGTGCATGAAGAGATGCTTACGTGTGAATGTTAAGATTGTGGAATTGTGGATGTATGCATGATGTAAAATGCTTGGTGAATATTCATGTTGTATATATATATAAGTGACGATGTAAATGACTATGAGTTGAATTGTGGTGAGAAATAGGGAGTTAATTATATGATACCTATGTATACATGATTTTATGCTTTGATTATTATGGTAATATTTCTCACCCTTCTGCTGTTTTATAATGCTCTATGAGGCATTGCAGATTAGGTTGCTGGAGGCCTTTATGAAGTTCTGCTTGTAGTTCGAGGTCGCTACGTGTGTAGCAGTTTAGTAATTATTTATGGGTCGAGTCATGCTCTGGTCGTGTAACACGGGGATCGATTGCTTATGTTTTAGGATTACATTATGTAACCTAAGTTATGTTTTCATATTTGGAGTAATTGAGATAATGAGATGTTGGCCTTAGTTCCTAGAGATGTTGATTTTATATGATGAAAGTAAATGTTTCTTTTAAAGGATTTTCATTAATGAATCCGCTGCTAAGTGGAAAGGTGTTTATGAGCATGACAGATTGTTTTAATGTGGTGCAAGTTTTGTGTGATGCCCTTTTATGGATGCATGTTAACTTTTACTCTGATTATGCATATATTATTTGAGGGGTTTAGAAGGGTGTTACATAAGTGGTATCAGAGCAGGTCGGTCCGTCCGGCCAAGTTGTCTAATGTTATTTGTTCCCTTGTATGCGACATGTGTGTGAAAACACTGTCGATACATGTTGTTGCTTAACCTTGTCTGGAGAAGTGGGAATGATCTAAGTGGGGGAGAAGTTGTGCTTCTCCAAGATGCTGCAGGTGTAGAAGTTGTAGCTCAGTGGGTGGTTAACACTCTTGTGGTTTGGTGAAGATAGTCTATACTCCATCATGATTTTCAGCTGCCTATTGACAAATTGAGGAACTGATCACCCTTAATCTCTTGTTGATAGTAGTTGGAGTTCTGTTGGATGGGATGGACGTGTCTTGCAAACTTAGGTAGCGTGAGCAGAGAATTGTTTGGAGCTAAGCCAGGTGCTTAAGAAGTGTGTTGATGAGTCGGCACGAGACAGTGAGGAGATGGTTAATTTTGATGGGAATTCGGGGTGCTAATGAAAGTGGGAAGATGGCGGTTTTGCCGACTAATTATATCTGTTTGGACAGTCGAAGAATTAAATTGATTGAGTAGTGTTGAGAATTATGTCTGGTGTGTGTGCTACGGCAACAGATTGTGGAGTTGAGTATAAGGGTGGATAATGACTTCTAGTGATTACTAAAGGAAATGAGATGTGGAATACATGGTTGGTATAATTGGACCCTTAAGCATTTCAAGAGTTGGAGAGGTATTGGATGACCTTTAAGTGTGGAAGGGTTGTTTCCGTGATTTTGTCGTAACGGAAAACCGTAATTCGGAATGACGCAAGATTAGAAGCGTTGGAAGATATTACAGTGCTCTATGTGATGGGAAAGTAGTGACATGGAATTAAGTATTTATTGGGGAAAAATGTTTGGATGTTATGGTAAGCGCGGAGAGTGCGGTTTGTGTTATCACCATAAGTTCACAGCTGAGTGTCCGTTTGATATAATAATTTTCCACACTTGATTGAGAGAGTCAATGGTTTTGTAACCGATGGTGTTTGGATATGTTCGGAGAGTATAGGGGTTCATGTTGAGCGTCGGGAACTTGAGTTATTAGTATTGGGGAAGAGGCAGTGATGTACTACTGTGAAGAAAGTTCAAAGAGTTTTGAGAAAGCTGTCAACAGTTCGTGTATTGGTTTTGCCAAGTCCGACAGGATTGTCGTTGTGTTTTGAGATACTTTGTTGATATGATTAAGAGATGTGTTAAGTACAACATTAATGAGTTTTGGTTATGCTTGAAGGCAATATAAAGTACAGAGAGGGATTATCTGACAAGTAATTTGGAGTGGGTTGCTGTTGTGTGTTTGTACTGGAGTTTGGAAGCCTCAATTGTTTAGTTGAGATTTGAGATGGTTACTGACCTTAAGGTATTTGTTTTATTTGTCTTATTTGAGAGAGAGTCAAATATGAGACAGAGAAGTAATTGGAACTCCTAAAGGAGTATGGTTTTGGTTAAATTACCATTCGGATGAGACGAAGTGGTAGCTAAGATATCGAATCGGGAATTTTGGTATACACTAATGAAGATGGTAAGGAAGTTAGAACTGATTAAGCAAATTCAGATATGAGTTCGGCCTGTGAAGAGACTTCTTATGGAGTTGAGCCTTGGATGTTGAGATTGACTTTTGGTATTCTGATGAGGTTCGAGGAAATCGGAATTCTGAGTTGAGTTGATAGATTAATTGAATTTAATGGATAAAAGTCAGAGGGCTTATTTTCGGATTAAGGGAAATGGTATTGTGAGATGTCGTGATGAAGTGTGTATTCTGAATAGTGTGAGTTGGATAAGAGTACTCAGGGAGAAGTACATCGAGAAAGATGGAGTATCCGTGCAGGTACTAGGAAGATGTGACCGAATTTGAGAAATAGTTTTGGATAGCCATAGATGGAGAAGGAATTGATTGAGTTTGTATATGTTGATTAGACTTGCTGGGAATTGAAGTATGGACATTAGAGATGGTTGGATCTGATACAACTGTTGAGTATTTCGAGTGGGATGGGATAGTATTCCCATGGGCTTTGTGCCGGGTTTTCTGATGAATTTGAGGAAGTATGATCCGATTTGGACAGTTAAGAATGGATTAACAAGAGTAACTTGTTGCCTACCAGTGAAGATGAATCATTCTGTTAGATGGGAACTCAAGTTTTTCGTTAAGATTATGGGAAAGATTGCGAAAGCGGTTGGGTGCCATGTTGAAGATGAACTCTGACTAGCGTCCGTGAATGGCATGGACAAACGAAGAAAACTATCCAGTATGAAGAGGACTCGTTAAGTAATCATTTTGTAACTTTATTTAAAGATGTGTTCTTTGAAGAACTAATAAAGATGTTATTTTAACTTATTTTTAAGAAATGGATAACAAACTATTTTCATTTTAAATGTAATGTATTATACAATATTATTTCTAATTTTCAATATAATTTACTTCATACTTTATTTTATGTTCAGCCATACCAATATGTAATATTTGGTTTCGTCCTTAATATTTTTTTGTATTGGCCAATCGATTGAGTTAATGTAAATATATGCATTTAAACGTTTAAGATAGTGTCTTAATAATGATAACGATTATATATTTTTTCTTTCATTTTAAAATCTTCTAAACGATTAATTTTAGGTTGACCAATTAATTGAAGTATAATTCAAATCGATTGTCTCATTAATTCTAACAACAAAAATATGTGTCAATATCTATCCTATAAATAGTGATTTCTTCTCCCATATTTTTCTACTCAAAATCATAAACTCTCATATTTCACTCTTTTTAAAAGTAGTATAATCAAAATTGTAATTACGAAAAAAAATCACACTAAAATTAATCATCTTATATTGAGAAGAAAACAAAAAGACAAACAATTAAAATAATAAAAACATTAGTCTCCATTAAATATTAATTAATTATTTAAATATTACAGGAAGGTGTTTTTATTTTCTAATTTGTATTAAAACTTTTATTAAAAAACGTCTAAATTGTCTCACTAAATATTATTAAATAAATCAAATAAATGTATTAAATACATCAAAATAATTTAACCTATATCTTAGCAGTTTCGTTTTTCTTTTCTTTAACATTTTCCTTTTTATTTATTTTTAAGTTAATATGTTAAATTTATTCAAATCAAATAAAAGGTTGTTTTGAAATTGTTTTATTTTTTATTCTTGATTGTATAGTTTTTAGTTGATTGTAATTAAGTAATTATTAAAATTCATTTTTATTATTTTTATCGGTGGCATCTAAGGTGTGGGAGATGTTAAGTCCATGACCGGTGTGCCATTAAATATATATCATTGGAAGTGCTATTCAAGGATTTAGATTTGTGAAAAAATAATACTACTCTATACGATTCACCATCAAATCATGCTCTAATTTATTCTTAGGTGTGCTATGTTGACACCAACATTATACCAAACTTTAATATCGTTTCATCGTATTTGTTTTTTTTATTAAATAAATAATATATTTTTGATCGTATCTGATCAGGAGAGATTGTTGACTGATCATGCGCCGTCGACTGATAGTTGTCCACCGGAGGTAGGGAGAGGGAGGGGGTGTAACTGCAAGACACTCTGATGCTTAAATGAGTAAAGGATCAGAGTGGAAGCAAATACAGAAATTAGGTGTAGAGAATGGAATATCTGACCCTCTAGTGAAAGAGGGTATTTATAGCGTATGGCCAACGGTTACTTTCATTGGGTCAGATTGTCAGGCCCAATCCAAGTAAATGATAGGGCTTACGTGGCATAGTGAAGACTAGCACGTGGTTTTCACCCTAGATCAACTATCCCGTGATCTCTAGAAGGTGGGCTTACCAGCTCTTTCGGAGGTGGGTAGTTGCCTGATGACGTGTCCCCGCATGGGGGAGCACGTCGAGAACGTGTGGAAGACGTGTGGTTCTGCCCGACAGGGGAGGTGTCTGCACGACGTATTTGTGCCTGACAAAAGGGGATTTGGGCCTTGTTGGGCCTGCCCGACGGATGGGCAGGTCTGGGCTCACTCCAGAACAGGAGCCCCCCAAGTCATAGCTCCGATGCGGAGAAGTGATGACTTGATAGCAACCGTGTCGAGGACGAAGAATGGACGAGGAAGGAGCTCGTCGGACTGTCATGTCGGGGACACAGGGAGACGAGGTTTTGAGCTCGTCGGACTATCAGGTCGAGGAGGTGGAAGATTGTCGGGCGCCCGTTTTCCCGTGCTCGAGGGGGGAACGAAGGGATGTGACTGTTTTTGGTGGCCACGTGTCTGACATCCATTGTTCCACTTAGGACGGCTACCCTATGGCACTCGAGTACCTAGGGGTGCTTCAAGTCCCGTGCTGCGTTTATAAATAGGCAGGTGCCTACCCTTTTATCACTTTTCGCTCTCACTCACTATCGTACGTCATCTCTGGATCTTCCGTACACGCACCGTCGCGCAGCATAGCCACCGTATCGTCCGTCGCGAATTCTACCGTCTCTCCGCCTATCCTACTGTATCAAGTAAGTTTTCTACTTCTTCTCTTTCGTTTTTCTTATTTTCGGCATCCTCTGTGGTGGACATGATGAATGTCCCGAAGAGGATGTGGGTTTTCCGGTGAATACAGCGGGATTCCCTTGACTGGGATGAAGGCCTGAGGTCACCTGAGGTATTAGGACGAATGTTCCATGTAACAGTCCAATTTTTCAATAAGTGATTAATTGTGCTAATTAATTGGTTTATGTGATTTATCTGATTTAAATAAATTATTGGGTTTATTTAAATGAGTTAATGGATTTAATTAATTTATTCTACTTGGTTGAATAATGTGAATTTATTAGATATTCTCTAATTAATGATAAAATGAGATATTTTGTGAGAAAAGAGTTGATAGATATTTTTTAGAGAAGAATTATGATGGAAAGAAAATAGAAGGATATATAAGGAAAATTGGAGAGAAAAGAAAAGAGATAGAAACATAAGAGAAAGAAAGAAAAGGAGAGAAAGAATAGAGAAAGAGGAGAAAAGAGAAGAGAAGAGGGAAACTTGGAGAAATCATCAAGAATCAACTTCAAGCTTCAATCCAATCAAGGTAAGGGTGAGAAACATTATTATTTGATCAATGTGTATGATTATGTATGAGTTGTGTTGGATTTGTTGGGTGTTTTTCTCTATTTTCCATTTCTAGGGCATAAATGGTTTAATCGGTAGAATCGAGTTTTGAACGGTTAGAATTCAAAATAAATTGCATAGTTTAGTCGGGTAATGTTTAGCCATGATTATTGGATAATCGTTTGATTGAATTTGGTTTGAGATTTGAGTGAAAATCGGACGTCGTAGAAATCGTGTTTAATGGTTCTAATTTACTGTTATATGTTAGGTGAGTATGAGTATGTGTTTGTTTCGAAAAAAAGAATTGAATCGGTCGGGTTTTCGGGCGAAAAAGCAAAATCCCGTAGCCGTGTTTAGGCAAAATTCTGGTTTTTCGGAAAACTTCAAAAATTCATAACTCTTGAACCGTAAGTCAGTTTTGACCCCCGTTCGAAGCGTTGGTAAGTTAACGAGATTATCTTTCTAGAAAAAATGGCTTTGAGGCCTGTACCTAGTTCAATTATAGCAGAAAATTGAAAACATATTATTGTGTTGATTTTTACCGTCGCGAATGTGTGTGATTGATGTGTTATTGTGCAGAATACTTTTGTTATATAACGTATAGCTTGTGCATGTTGTGATATGATATGCTGCGGGTAGCCGTATGGCGTGAATCCTAGATGGTGGAATCGATTATGAAATATAGTCTTTTGACAAATATATGCATATTGTTTGTATGTGAAGAATGCATGAGAACATATTGTGAATATGTGTGCATTGCTTGATAAATGTGGTAATGATATTGAAGTGTAAATGCATATTGATTGTATGCGATATTGTGAATGCATGAGAATATATTGTGAATATGTGTGCATTGTTTGAAAAGGTAATGAGGTTGAATTATGAATGCATATTTGTTGTATCCGATTATTGTGAATTAATGCATGAGAGCATATTGTAAGATATGCGTGCATTGTTGGACAAATATGTTGATGAAAAGTATGAATACTTGATTATATGATATGTTGTGTGTGCAATCTTGTTTAATTCTTGAAGGGAGGAATTATGTGAATGCATGGGATTAAGACATGTGATCGGTCTTAAGTGCATTTTGTTGTTGATTGCATATGCATCATTTAGTCAAGAGGCAATGTTTGCTAGTTTCGTGGAGGCTAGTGACTTGTCCCAAACCTAGAGCGGGGTTTGAAAGCTTAGGGAACGGGCTTTTGTTGTTATCGGTCTAGGGAACGGACCCGGTTTAAGTGTAAAAACCGAAAAATGATAACAAGTGTTGGTACCACATGGCATGAGTTGCATTGAGTTGCATTGAGTCTCATGGAATGAATATATGATTGTTGTATGAAGTTATGCATATGCGTATGTGCATTACTTGTGTAATTGAGAGTTGTGAATATGTGATCATTGTATGAAAGTATGCTTATGAACATGAATTGTTGATTTGAGAATTGTGAATGTGTAATTGTGAATTAGTGAGTAAACATAATATGTGTATGTTCATGTGGAATATTGAGATTTATGGATACGTGCATGATGAATATGCTTGGTGATTATCCATATTTGACTATATATATGTTGTATTGTACATGATGAGTTATAATGAATTGTGGTGAGAAAATGTGGAATATATGTATTTTGTGCTTGTGTATTTGTGTATATATAATTATATGCATTGTTATTATGATAATATTTCTCACCCTTCTGCTGGAATGATGTCCTACATGACATCGTGCAGGTATCAAGTAATAGTATTGCTCGTAGTTACGAGGTCGCTTTTGGTGTAGCTGTTTAGTGATTTAATTATGTTGGGTCGAGTCATGCTCTGGTCATGTAACACTGGGATCGCTTGGGTTGTGTTTAAGATATACATTGTGTACTCTATAAACGTGTTTATATCCATTGGAATATTATGATGTTGGCCTTAGTGCCTAAGTGATGTTGTTTTATATGATAAAAACAAATGTTTCTTTTATGAAAATTGTGGTATAATTGAATTCGCTGCTACATGCAAAGTGAAGTTTTGTAAAGCATAATTTTATATTGAAATAGTAATGAGCATGACAGGTGGTTTTGATATTTTGAAAGTTATGTGTAATGCCCTTTTGTAAATGCATGGAAATTTACTCTGATTATTCATATATTATCCGTGGGGTTTAGAAGGGTGTTACATTCCAAGGACGGATGACAGGGTATGGATGAACCACCCGAGGACGTAGGATAGGGTTAGATGAACGTCCCGGGGAGGGACGCTAGGTATAGATGAATGTCGCGGGGACGTGCATTGTCGCTGGATGAATACCCCGGAGACGTTTGCTATTGGCGCACGGGGATGTTACCGTCGAGGAGGAGTCTGAGTCGTAATCATCGTCCTCATCGCCCTTTCACTTGATTTGTGGTGGAAGGGTGGATTTGATCTTGAAACTTTGAATTCACCGTTTTCCTCTGCTTTTCAGGTGATCATGGCCACGTGGGCAGCAGGAGTTATGGAAGTTGACGTGGAGCCAAAGTCTCCAGTGGCCTTGCCCGCCGAGGGGGAGGACTGGACCGTCGAGGACTGGGTCGGGGAGGAACCTCTAAACACGCCATCCTGTTTCGTTGACAACGACTCCGACGCTTTTGCCACTATTGAGGACCGCTAGGGTGGTGATACACCCACCGCTAGAGGAGCGTGCTCGGCTTCGTCGTTGTGGTCCTGTTCGCCGGGAAGCGGCAGTCGAGGTCCACAGCATCGACGTGGTCCTTTGGCCTGTGCTCTTGGATGGACGGAGACTTGATTGCTTTAGGAGAGGAACCGATTGTGCTGAGGCTCTTCATCACTGCCTCGAAACATCTGCAGGCTGCCTCTATGTCCCCGTTGAGGGTGATGACGGCTCCCCGCCTGGTGTAATACTTCATCTTAAGGTAGACCGTCGATGGCACTACAGTGAGTTCTGCCAGCGTCGTCTTGCCTAAGATGCAGTTGTACAGGGATGGACACTCGACGACCAGAAAGCGGATGTTGATTTCCCTGGCCGTCTCATGTGCCCTGAAGGTGACCTTGAGCTCCACGTATCTCCACGGTCTCGTCGTCGTCCCGTTGAACCCCTGGAGGTTGGAGCCGACATAGAGGGTTAGATTGGTATCGTCGAGCTGCAACATCGAGAACAGGTGGATATACATGATATCCACCGAACTCCCTCCGTCGTCCAGGATACGGCGGACGTCGAAGTTCGCCATTTGTACCCAGATCAACAGGGGAATGACAGAGTTAGGGGCTCCTCCGGACAGCTCTTCGAGGTAGTACGTGATCGGGTTTGACCGACCATCGAACTTGTCGAGGGTGCTCATTTTGCCGGAGCTGTTGCTCATCAGCTCGTCAAACTTCCTCTTCACGGACTCGATAGAGAGCTTGTTCGGGGCCTCGCCTGAGATGACCATCGCGGTAGGGAAGTATTCCCACGGACTGATGGGGCGTATTGGTTCTTCGGACAGCTGGTGTAAGAACAAGAATTGTCTCTGCAAGTTATCTCTATGTTTTGATGATAACAATTAAGTATTTATGAAAGAACCATTTTATGTTCTAATGTTTTTTGTGTGCGGATAAAGTTAATTAAAGATATCAGATCAAAAAAACAATATCAAGATGTGCATTTAATACAATATGAGAGTTATTATGTATGACGTGTCATAAAGCGCTTATTGAAGAAGCAAGTTTGCGTCTGTATCTGATCACGATCAGAAAGATCCAAGGATGTTGTATATTGTTGTAGCAATGCTCCTGTGGATTCTGCTCTGAGGAGTGCATCTAATCTGAAAGCAAACAAAGCATATTGAAGAAGCAAGTTTGCCTCTGTATCTGATCATGATCAGTAAGATCCAAGGATGCTGGATATTGCGGTTGCAATGCTTCTGTGGATTCTGTTCTGAGATGTGTATCTGATCTGGAAGCTAACAACGTATTTGAGATATAGTCCTCTGAAGAACCAAGCTCTGAAGACTCTAATGACTTGAAGCTCTGAAGACTGAAAGCTCTGAAGACCAAGTGCAGAAAGACTCTGGAGACTTAAGGGTTCTGAAGATCAAGACTCTGAAGATCTACGTGCTGAAGACTCTGATGACTTGAAGCTCTGAAGGTTGAAGGCTCTGAAGACCAAGTGCAGAAAGACTTTGAAGACTAGATTCTGAAGTTGAAGATTATATAGCGTCACCCAGACAAAGACTTGTTAATCAGATAAGCTGTTGCTATCCACTCTGATAAACAAGGTGCTGAAGTCTAACAACTCTAATGTTATTATGCTATCATACCAAAGTAGTTTCTGAACTACTCATCAGATACATCATCAGAAGAACCAAAGGCAGAAGCTGATTTGTCCAAGCTGATAAATGAAGATCACATCATTTATGGATAAGAGCTGTCTCCCACAATGATATATTAACGTCATAAGAAAAGTACAAAGAAAGTGATGTCACTGTACTATCCAACACGTGCTTATTCTATCCGTTGGGAAATGACTGTTGGAATTTGAAAGGACATCTCTACCCTCACAACGACTCTCTTGGATGCACTATAAAAGAAGATCATTTGATTCAGTCAAAGGTTAGCATGCATAAAGCAATTAAGCATGTTGCAAGCATTTAAGAAATATGGAAACTATTGCTTTAATAATCTCATAGAAATTTATCTTTAGAATAGTTTCTATATTAGGAAGCAAGGAGTTGTTGCTCAATACTTGCCATGTACTTTAATTAGGAGTAATCTGCTTGATAAGAAGCACTCATGTAACCTCTGGCAACACAAATTTAATTTAGAATTGGAGGTTCCTCAAGTGATCAAGTGAAGATCAGAATACTTGAGAAGACGAGTGGCTGCTGTCATCGTGATTAAAATCCTAACATGAGATCTTGAGGGACGGATTCTGTTAGCTCAATGAATGTTATATCTGAAAGGATCATTGAATGTGTCATTATCTGATTGTTAGTCACCAGCAGTTTGCGTGTGCATCTGTAATCAGTTTGGTTATAGTGGATTAAGTCCTTGGTTGAGTAGGCAAAATCACCTTGGAAGGGTGGACTGGAGTAGCTTGAGAGTTGCTCAAGTGAATCAGGATATATCATGTGTTCTTTACTTGTATTATGCTTTATCATTTATGCTTCCGCAATGCATCTTATAGAATCACGTAAAGCAACAAGTGAAAAGGCGAAAAATTTTATTTAGGTGAAAATCCAATTCAACCCCCCCCCCTTTCTTGTGTTTTTCTCACACCTTCAGCTGGTGCCTGGTAGGGAAGTTGTGTCCTCTCAGGAAGAACAAGTGTTCAGGCCGACTTATGCTGAGGGCCACCTGTAGCCCGGAGTCATTGGGTGGAGGAATGTCCTCGACCCTTTTGGCTTCGTGGGCCTCCTGCCGAGGGGCATCTCCTCCTCTGGTGTACCTCTTCAAGTGGTCATCTTTGATGAGTATCTCGATTGCATCCTTGAGGTGGATGTAATCCTCGGTGACATGCCCGTGGCCATGGTGGAAGCGGCAGTACTTGGACTTGTCCACATTGGCTTTGGGGGGTGCCGGTTTAGGGAAACGAACACCTCCCCTCACGAATTCCGAGTTGGCGCACTCAGCCAGGATGCGCTCGCGGGAAGCGACAAGGGCCGTGTACTCGGTGAAGCGGCCTGCGGGGCCCCTCTGCTCTCAGGGTTCCCGGGGACGATCATTTCATCGTTGATCTCCCCCACGCCAGAGGGCCGGTGCTCATTCTTTTCGAGCTCTGCGATTACAGGAGTCTCGGGCTGAATTAGCAGCTTCGGTCTCCTCGTACCGGATGTAGGCTCGGGCTTTCTCGAGGAAGCCTTATAGGGTGGTTGGCCGGTGGATTGCCACAACCTTGTAGAATTTGGAGCCGCAGCACAGGCCTTGCCCCATGAGGTAACGCTTCATGTCGTCTGAAGTTGTCACCAGGACTGTCTCCCTTGTGAATCTCTCGATGTAATTCCTAAGAGGTTCGTCCTAGGCTTGGATGATCGCGCCCAGGGCGTCCTCCGTCTTTAGATGGCGACAGGACGTCATGAAATGTTGTGAGAAGAGATCCTTCAAGATCCTCAACGACGTGATAGACTGAGGCTCTAGACGTTTGTACCAGGCCATGGCTCTCTTCCTCAGCGTCGTTGGGAAGAGCCTGCACTTGATGGCTCCTCGGACGTTCTGATAATCGAGCATGGCCTTGATATCTTCCAGATGGTCGTCTGGGTCCGATGTGCCATCGTAGATGAAGAGCGCGGGCGGCTTCTCCATCCCATAGGGGATGGGGGTCTCCATGATTTCTCGCGATAGGGGAGTCTTGTGGTCGTCCTCGTCACTGTGGACAGGGGAGCACGAGGGCGAAGGATTGTGCCGAGGGGCTTGATTACGACCCCTCGTCCTCTTGCTTGGGGCCTCAAGTCTGTTTCTTCGTGGGGCTGGGGAGCACCTCTCCTTCCAGGGAGGTGATTGGTCGCGCTTCTTGGAGGCCACGGGTTAGGGCCTCTCCAATTGTGGTTGGGGCCCCCGTTGACGGGGAGAGGGGCTCCGGGAATCCTCGCGTTGGTTTCTCCTCGGGGGAGAGCGAGATGAGGTGTCATGTTCCAGTATCCCGATGCGCTCGTTCTATTGGAACAACATCAGATTAGTCTGGTTGATGGCTGCGAAGAGAGCAGTCATCGTCGGGTCCATCCCTGCTGGCTTGGCGATGGGATGAAAACCAGCTGGGCTCCTTGCTTGAGGGGCGACGTGGTGTGTCGCATCCTCGGATGAAGGGGAGGCAGTCTTCCTGTCCCTCACGTCACCATCACGGACGTGGGAGGGCCCAGCCTAGTCCTCGCCGTTGGTGAGTGGGGCGAAAGCGAAATTATGGACAAACCGTCGTGGTATGGGCTGGTCATGATCTTGGAAATTGAAGTTGATGAAAGCTTTGGTTCTACTGCTCGGAGGAACGGGGAAGCTTCGCGTTCCCGCAGACGGCGCCACTATTTAATAGGTTGTTCGATAGGCTGCTCAGTTCTGACATGTCGGGCCTACCGAGCAGTTGTTTGATAGGCTGCTCGGTTCTGACGACGATGGTGTGGGCTAGGAAGTAATGCCGGAGCCTTCTGGCCGCGTTGACAAGGGCCAGAGCGACTTTCTCGATCTGCTGGTACCTCACTTCGGGGCCGTGGAAGGCCTTGCTCGTGAAGTATATCGACTTCTGTCAGTCAGGAATTTCTCGGATCAGCACAGCGCTGACGGCCTCGGTGGAAACGACCAAATACAGGTAGAGGGTTTCCCCGACGTCTGGTCTCGTCAGGACCGATGGCTTCAATATGACGCGTTTGAGGTGGAGGAGGGCTTGTTCGCATTCCTCCGTCCATTCGAACGCGACATCCTTCCTTAGTAGTTTGAAAAATGGAAGGGTGTGCTGCGTGAATTTGACAACGAAGTAGGATAATGAGGCGAGCATCCCGTTTAGGGACTGGATCGACTTCTTCGTGCTCGGCATTGCAATCTCGGAGAACGCCCGACATTTGTCCGGGTTTGCCTCGATCCCTCGCTCGGTCAGGTAAAACCCGAGGAACTTTCCCGCGCGTACCCCAAAGGTGCACTTCTCCGGATTAAATCGCATTTTGCACCTCTTAGCTGTTTCGAAGACCTACTTGAGGTGGGTCGTGTGGTCGACCTCGGTACGCGATTTGACGACATGTCGTCCATGTAAACTTCAAGCATGTCGCCAATCTCTCCCCGGAAGACCTTGTTCATCATACCTTGTTCCCACAAACGGCGCCACTGATCGTACCTCATCAGGAGAGGTATTTATAGAGAGACCCCAGCGCAGGGCCAACAATTACTTTCATTGGGTCAGATTTCCAGGCTCAACCCAAGTAACTGCTAGGGCTTACGTGGCGTAGTGAAGATCAGCACGTGGTCTTCGTCCTAGATCAACTGTCCCTAATGACTTGTTCATCATACCTTGTTCCCACAAACGGCGCCATTGATCGTACCTCATCAGGAGAGATTGCTGACTGACAACGCGTCGTCGACTAGTAGTTGTTCACCGGAGGTAAGGAGAGGGAGAGGGGTGTACCTGCAAGACACTCTGATGCTTAAGTGAGTAAAGGATCAGAGTGAGAGCAAATATAGAAATTAGGTGTAGAGAATGGAATACCCGACCCTCTAGTGAAAGAGGGTATTTATAGAGAGACCCCAGCGCAGGGTCAACAATTACTTTCATTGGGTCAGATTTTCAGGCTCAACCCAAGTAACTGCTAGGGCTTACGTGGCGTAGTGAAGATCAGCACGTGGTCTTCGTCCTAGATCAACTGTCCCGTGATCTCCGGAAGGTGGACTGGCCAGCTCTTTCAGAGGTGGGTAGTTGCCTAATGACGTGTCCTCGCGTGGGAGAGCACGTGTAGAACGTGTGGAAGACGTGTGATTCTGCCCGACAGGGGAGGTGTCTGCACGGCGTATTTGTGCCCGACAAAGGGAGATTTGGGCCTTGTTGGGCCTGCCGGACAGATGGGCAGGTCTGGGCCCACTCCAGAACAATTTTTATGAATAGTGATAAACAATGTCATATGAACCATATACATGTATGCCAATATTATTATAAACATTGTCCCTCCACAATGTATGAACAATAGTTTTTTATAATAAAATAAAAATAATTAATAAAGTAATAAAGTTGGTTAATAAACACTCAAATATTAAAAATAACTTTAAATAATAAATTAAAAATTAGTTAATAAAAAATAAAAAGTTAGTTAATTAAATTATGAATTGATTAATAAACATTTTGATATTAAAAATAACTTTTACCAGTAAACAAAGTTAGTTAATAAGTGTAAAAAATTGGTTAACGAAATTATAAAGATGATTAATCACAAGTATTTTTTACTCTAAAAAAAATTAACATTATTATAATATTTCATAATTCATTGGTGAACAAGTGTAGGTGTCGAATTTTAGTATAGGAATACCACTTTATTCTTTTTTCTACATTTACTAAAGTAATTTTTCACAAGCTTGTTGTTTACGTTCTTGTTTAACCATTTGTTTTCTGCAATGAACTCTTACAGTTGCAAACAAAACATTGAAATTTAAACTCATTCAATTCTATGACAATTTTCAACCGATTATCTAAAATCAAGTGATAATACTGTAATTTCAACTTATTCAAACCTTAAAAAAAAATAACTATAATACATTTCTAATAATCGTATTTTTGTGATTGCTTCCCTTTCCATTGAATAAAAAAAATTCCTAATTTTTATGTTGTGTTATGCTTTATCCTTTTAAATTCACTCAAGACTCCGTTGTTGTTCAGCCACAAATTAGGAATGTTGCAACTTGCAAGTTCCACCCAATAATGACAAATTGACAATAACATCACTATGTTATAAGTAATGTATTTCTCTTGTAATAAGGAAATTTGAATATCTAAAACCTTATCACTTTTTTTCTCGCCCATAATCTCTACATCCAAACAATATAATTAGAAATTCAAATCCATGACAAAGTCGTCAATGTCCACATCTTTCAAAATTCGATTTCTATATATCATGAGTTATCGCACTTTTACCATTAGAAAGCTTGATTTCACTTTATGCTGGTGGTGAAGTTCCCTTCCCACTATAGAATGTGATGACAAGTCTGCTAATAGGGATGAAATAAGCTAGCGGTGCATGGACGACGGTGAATTGACTAAGTGATCAACAACGGACGACGGTGAATTGACTAAGTGATCAACAACGTTGCAGTGACCATGTATTTCTTAAGTTTTGATAAATGAGTTAGGAATTAGAAAGGATAGGATAAGGGAAGGCATAATTACAACTTTTTATTTCACAATTGCCTTCACCTGCAGTTTTCTCACACCGTCGCCGCCGCCACCACGATGCTTGCCGTTTTCGTCTTGTCTCCTCCGCCATTATCGGAGTTAACTTCACCTTCGTTTCTCCAACGCCAATGAGTTGATGGGATAAAACTTTACGTGTACAATATATGAAGCTAATATCTTAATAAATAAACAATAAAATGCCTCATAATTAAAAGTTGAACCATGTTCTGAAACACAATCAAATTCATGACAACCTGTGTTATTTTGGATGCTTTTATTGTTTTCTCACTTTCTGCAGGTACTGTTATGAAAATCTATGGCATTGGTGTTAGAAAATGAACCCGTTTATTAAGAGATATACTTTCCTCTGTTATGGTTGTTAAGTTACATCCACAACAATAGATTAAAAAATGAGTTACAACTTTAAAAGAATTGACCATTAAAATTGAGTTACATACTCGGTAATTTTTTAAGGTATTGCAAGAATTGGCATGTAGCATGCATCTTAACATAATTTAAGTCTCATAATTACAAAGAATTGTAATTTTATCTGTCAACTGCAATGTCTCCAACTGAGTGCTCAGCATTTTGAAAAACAATGCACCCAGTTGGCTGGTCTCAGTTTGCATGAAGCTCCTCATTTATCATCATACTCACACTGAGGAATCAAATATCCTAAACTGATAGTTCCTTACAACACACATTTTTTCACAACTGATAGCCCTAGAAACCACAAATGAGACGAAGAAAGAACAATCCTACAATATTTGCCCACTACATTCAAACTTGTTTGTAAGTTCTGAACTTATCACATGTCCTAAACTCATCTCTCCCTACAACAAGAAACATTTTAAAATGCATTGGAAATTTTATTGTTCCTCAAAACGAATTTGTCTTTTCTAAATGCCGGCGTTGAGCACAGACCCGTCGGCATTGCAGCAACAACATGCATAGTGGTTTTGAAAACGAGACATAGGTAGAGGGAAGACGAGATGGATATTGCAAGCACGATGCTAGCAGCGAGACAAGAAGAAAAAGAAATCATGGTGGTGGCGACGAGATGAAGCGAAAACAACGGCGTGAGAAAACCGCAGCAGGTAAAGGCAATTGTGAAGTGGATTTGTTATTTGATGCAGAAGACTATTTCATTTACTTCAATTTGTTCAAAGAAAAAGAAAACACATCTGTCACCATTTTTCATTTTTTTTAACACTGGAATGCCTTATTAACATTGAAAGATTAACATTGAAAGGAAAGAAGATCATTAACAAATAATAACAAGCCAATCAATCATCACTTTTTAACAAGCATGTGGTGTGCAGAAATTAGATAAAAACTAAACAGTGTCCAAGCATCAAAAACAATTCAAATTTGCAGTTATACCTTTATTATAACACCAAACCGTCTTTAACCTAAACCACTTCCGATCCGAATTCATCTCTATTCAGAGGATTCGCTCTCGGCTATGGCATCTTCGATCTTGAGACGTTCTAGGGCTTTTTCATGGGCCCACGTTTCAATTGTCAAATCAGGCTTAGCATTAAGGCCAACACCAAGGATCACGATGGTGAGGAAACTAGTGATGTAGCAAGGGAGTTCCCAATCTTCCCAGTTGCGAGACTCACCTGGAGCAAGAGGTGTTCTGTTGAAGAGGTAGCCCTTGGGTCTTTCTTCGTGGCCGGGGCTTGTCCATCGGCTTGCACCGGTGCCTGATCCGCCGCGGAGACGGAGAGTGGAGAGGAGACGCTGACGGAGCATGATGGAGGCGATTGGAGTGTTTGTTGGATCCCTCTTTGTGTTAGGGGTAGGGAGTGAGAGAGAGAAAGAGAGTGCAAGGGTATTTCTTTTCTTATTATAATTTTCTTTCATTTAACTCAAAAGACCAAAAAACCATTTTACTTTTTATTTATTTCACCTTTTTTATTTATTTATATTTTTCTTTCAAAACTCAAAATTGTTTTCATTCTTTTTAGAATTATATCGGAAAACAGAAATTTCACTTTTATTATGACCTTCAACTAATCTAATTTGATGGAACTTTTATATTCCAAGTTGTAAATAGTAAATATTTCCTTTCTTGTCTCACTTGTTTATTGGGTCAGACCAGGGTAAGAAAATAATTATAATTTTGATAGTTTTATGTATAAAGGAGGATAAAATAGACAAATCATACTAGTGGAAGTAAAATTGTAGGGATAATTGGTAAATTTACATGATCAAATTACCTGGGCTATATTATTAGGCCCAAAGACAAATTTCATAATAGCCCAAAAGTCCATGGAAATGTAAAGAAAGCAGCACATTTGAATCAGAATTTGAGTCTGATTTTTTAGACTTAGGATTGACAATGAACCGAACCAAGTCGAAAATAGTTCGGAATTCGATTCGACAATTAAATCGTTGAACTAGGTTCATGAACCAAATGAGTTGAGTATGAAAGAAAAATTAAATTCGTTAACTAAATGAGCTGAACTTGAACTATACATAGTTTGATTTGTTAGGTTCATGAGTCAACTCGATTACAAGAATAATTATATTGTCTTTAAGATTACGTTTAAATATTTACTCCAAATTCTTAGACAAATTTAATCTTCAATTTAGTAGTTTTTGAATTAGACTCTCAAATGTATCTCTTGAAACCGAACTGTTCATAAACTTATAACGATTCGAGTTTGAGCTTAAAAAAAATTCGTGTCGAACTCGAATCAATTCTTAACGAGTCAAATCAAACTGAAGTGAGTTCGACTCGACTCAACTCTTTTCCAGCCCTAACCACTTGATCATCCTAACAGATTAATGGTGTATTTTATATAAAATAAATTTAAATTTAAACATTGGATCCATTATATTTGGATCATGTGAAAAACACACTCGGCCGTCCTAACTGATTGATGGTGTATTTTATATAAATAAATTTAAATTTAAACATTGGATCCATTATATTTGGATCATGTGAAAAACACATCTAAATCCTACCGTAGAATGTGTAGCACAATGGCTTTACTCTTCTGCATGGTTAAATAATGAAAGTAGTTTATATTTTATTTGTTCAAAAGTTTATTATTTTCACAAATCACGTTACTTCAATAATATAACAAAACAATAGTTATTAGAAGAGTTTAAATTTTTATTTTTTTATGAATTCACTCCATTCAATGAAAATGGTTTGATTCAAATATATAAAAAAAATGTCTCAATTCAAAATTGGTTGTGTTCTCTACAAATAAAATTAAAAAACTGTATTTGTTCTCTTCAATGTGTGCAATTGTTTTTAAGACAATTGTTAGGGTGAAGAAGTGATACATGTATAATGTATTATATATGCGTCTATGTTTTTAAAAATATTTCAAAACATCAATTATAACTAATGTTGTTAACTTAAAAGTTTAAGGTTCCTCGCATTCTTACACCTCTCCATTGTCATCCATACTATAAAACAGTATGTTCAATGATGTTTCATTCAATACATGGCAAGGGAGACGTGTTACTCCATTTGACACATGTATGACAAATAATATGAAACAAATGGAGTACTAAAATAGAAAAAAAAAAAACTAATGATCAATGAACCTGTCAACTTGATCAATTCTTTTGATCATTTAACTAAAAAAGATTAATTTCTTATAACATAAACTGAATATGTTGATAACAAAATCATCAGTTTCAAAACTCCATCTAGCATAGTATCCATGTGACAAAATCATCAGTTTCAAAACTCCATCTAGCAATAGTATCCATGTGACAAAATATCATCATCCTTCTATGCAGCATGAACACACTCATTGCATGACATAGATTTCTCTACTAAAATCTCTCCTAGGCACTTCAGCATTGTACCTCTCCAAGTCATGCCTTGCTATCATAACAATAACTTGTTCTCTTGCAAGTATGTTGAGCTTCTTTCATAGACTTGTTGATATTGGTAGTAGCCATCATTTCTAGCACCAAGTGGCATGGAAGGAGCAACATCCATTGTTCTTCTATGGTGTTCCATAAAACAAAGTCTACAATTAGTTGGTATCGGCCACTGTTGTGAAAATTGGTTGTAACTTGACTCCATTGGTGGTTGTAGGAATCTTTGAGCATAATGATAATGGTCAGCAGAAGAAGCAACTCTTCCATGCATTTCTGTCACATTGTTTGTGATTGTATGGTATCCATTTCTCATGTCAAATTCTGATCTCATCGGTTCATTCGTTTTTGGAAAGAGATTTGTCTGAGAATAATGATAGGGTTGATCTGTTTTTGGAAAGATACTTGTCTGAGGGTAGTAACCAAGTTGATTCGGTTGTTGAACGAGAACTGTTTGAGGATGATAGTTGCGAACAACTGGAGCTGGAATTTGCTCCATGTTGTGAATCTCTTGCTGTCTGGAAACCTCCACATGAGTTCTCCTCAAATGGTCTTTCATACTTCTAGGATTGTATATAAACTTGAAAGTGCTGCACTTACCAAGAGGAAACGGGTCATCACACCGAGACCTATGACCTCTCTTATTATTATAACCAGGATAAGCTTCTTGCTTGAAATCAGCACACTCGACCATCATCAGAAAGCTTTGTTCGGCGAGCTTCTCTATGTTCCAGGTATCAAAAGGAGGAGGAGTTTTGTGATTGACATGAACTTCGCCATTGATCCTAAGCATGTGACTTGCATTCTTGAAGAAACCAAACACAAGATCCATATGCATCCTAAAAATTCACAAGAAAAGGTTCATTCTAAAAGCCTTAACTATGAAACTACTAAGGTAGATTTACAATTCTGTAGAAACCCGTGCTTAATGGAAAAAAAAAAGTAGATTTATATTATCACTCACAAACAGATTCATTGCCAGTTATATGTGTTTGTACTCGAGACATTATTAATTAGATATCAAACTGAATTCTACTAGAAAACTCACTTGATCATCATCAAGTTATCTTCCTTCCCGTGAAAGCCTGCATGAGGAAAGTTGAATATAATGCGATCAAACCTCCACATTTTTAAATCCGGGTGAAATTTCATTTGAGTAGCATCAACTCCATGTAACAAGTATGCTCCCAGCTTCTGCAATTCTTCTAGATTTGACTTTGCATTCTTGTACTTCTTGGTAACCTCGGCTACACGAACAAAAGAGCATTGATGACAAGCCAAGGCCAAAGCATTTAGTTTTTGAACACAAGTGTATGAATTTTGTAAACAAGTATCATTTTGATTTTCATATTTGGAATAGAATCATGCACCTTCAAAACTAGATGACATCATATATGAATAATAACCAAGTAAAAGAAGTACTACAAAAATTAAAAATCGAAGAAAAAAAAAGATGGAAAAAGAACCAAGTTCATTGACATACTCTACTTCTCAAAGCAATCAAAATACATCATCAATGCATGAAACATCACCTATGAAGCAAGGATATTGACACTAATAATAATTTGAAAAAATAAATAAATTAAATGTAATCACGTGTCTCGGTGTGTAAAGGGACCATTTTTTTCAGAGGTGTGGTGCTATAGAATGCATCACATAAGCACTCCCCCAAATTATGAACAATATGAAAATGATTAAAAGCTATAAACAAACAAGGAAAAGGAACAACCTTTAGAGAAGTTCATTCCCAACCCAAATTATGAACAATATGAAAATGATTAAAAGCTATAAACAAACAAGGAAAAGGAACAACCTTTAGAGAAGTTCATTCCCAACCCAAAATATGAACAATATGAAAATGATTAAAAGCTATAAACAAACAAGGAAAAGGAACAAACTTTAGAGAAGTTCATTCCCAATGGTTCTAAAGCAAAAGAAAATCACATTGACTAGTCTCAAACTCAGTAAACCCATAAAACACCAGCAAGTAAAAACAACTATGTAGTACATACCATCCAATGATAAAGCATAAACCCTAAATCTACACAATGATGTTACAACCATGCATATTAAGGGTTTAGAAGAGAGAGAGTTTGAGAGAGAAAAAACCATATGTGTCGAGAGAAGAAGCAACAATGTTGGAAGCAGAAGCAAAAACTTTAGCGAGGGAAAGGGAGAATGAGAAATCGCCATCACCCACCAAAAGTATTTGATGATCACTACAATAGTGTGTGATCCATTTTCTTTCATCTTCTTCTTTTTCTTGTTGATAATACTCAGCAGTAATCCATTGTTCCTTGCAAACCATTTTCTTTGATTTTCGTGGTCTTTTCATTTGTCTTTGATGTTGAAAATGGAAGTGAAAGAGACCACCTTTCACCACCTTGTTGTTTCGAATGCGTCTTTATATAGCAAGCTTTGCGTGCGCAACATTTGGGGATTTTACCGTTGTGTGTCTTTGTTATTGATCATATTTTTAAATGAGGTTAATTGCTATGGATACATTTAATAGAAACTTATATATGTATACCAATTAAATTCTTTTCAAATTGAATTTAAAACGCATTAATTTCTTTATACTTTAATATGCTTATAAAAAAAATTATGATTTGAATATAAAAATTAAAGAAACTAATCAAATATTTATATATAAAAAATAAATATATTATTATGTTACAAATATTTCTATATAAAATAGTTATTATAGAATCAGAGTTGTCTCGACTTTTTGGAAGTTCTGTGTAGATTAGTCGTAGTTTAGCAAAGACAAAATAAATAGAGACCATCTTTTAATTACAATTTAACTTGACAAATATTTTATAAGGTCTTATTTAACTATAATTTAACTCTGACAAATTTGAGGTTCTGTGTAGTAACTCGCCTTACACGTTCTCAAAGACAGCCCTGTATAGCATGTAAATAGTATAAACAATACGGATATAACATAAACTTGCTCCGTAACACGGATTAGATAAAACATGTAATCACTCAAACATATATCATCACATGATCGCCTTTACATAGGCTCATCGCAGCGAAAAACAAATCAATAAGGTAACTTAACAAATGATTAAGTCTCATAACACTTTCTTTAAAATATAAACTTGGTTTTGGCATAATGCCTTTAATATCAATAAAACATAACATAAAGAGATACAAGTCTTATAATCACATCAACA
Organism: Lathyrus sativus; assembly: GCA_963859935.3. Lineage (NCBI taxonomy): Eukaryota > Viridiplantae > Streptophyta > Magnoliopsida > Fabales > Fabaceae > Lathyrus > Lathyrus sativus. The sequence goes on from OZ012739.1 coordinate 335,850,644, forward strand.
ACATCAAAACAATAATAAATAAATATAACGTTCGTCCGTCCAATGGAATCTAAATATCGCATAAAACAGAAAGAGAAGAATAGCTTCAACGCCATCCTTCATCTTCTAACAACTACTCATCTACCTGTTTGTCTGTACCCCCAAGAAGGAGAACAAAACCACACAAACAACAAAATGGTGAAAATACGCTCAAAATATATAATGGTGCAAAAGTATGCAAGGGTAGCTTTAGCAAACATCAACAATCGCATAACTCATCCACATTAGTTTCGCACAAGTCATTCACAAATAACCACACAAATATTCTCAACTCAACCACCAATATTAATATAATCATTATATTACATATATAAAACAATGGATGCATACTCAACATCAAGACTTTACATGCATGTGGTATCAATATGGACAACGCATGTTCCTCTCGCTCATAATCTACTCCTAAGGTATCAAAGAAGGAACTGTTGGATTTAACCCGTCATCATCAACTCCTAAGGTGTATAATGAACTAGGCTACTATCATAACGAAGATAGCCCCTCTGTGGAAAAAGCAGTCCCCGAATCATACAAAGAAATTGTGTTGGGAAGAGGTGCTGAAGGTCAACCGGAGGCAGAATGAGAGGAGGAAAAGGAAGATCCAGAAATACCAGAAGAGTTAATAGGAGTCAGAATAGAGGAGAACAGAATTTGAGGCTATGAATGTCCAAATTTTATCCTCTCAAAAATTAAAGAGAAACACATTCGTAGATCATGGAGATCGGGAGTTATTGTAACACCCCAAATTTAATCGGAATATGTTAATTAATTATTTAATTGAGAATATTCATGTTTCGATGAATTTCTGGTGGTTTTGTGAATATTGGAAGAATGTGCATTTTCGGGTATTTATTTGATTAATAGCATATAATATTAATTTATTAGTATTATTATTAATTAAATGGAATATAAGTGAAATAATGGCAATTTGGGCATTTGAGGGAGTTAGTAAGGGTAATGAAGGAAAAGCCCAATTTGTGAGGCCCAAGACTAAGTTAGACAAAATAGAGTTCTGAGAGGAAACTGGAATTCATTTGTGTTTAACGTGAAAGTTTGGTGGCCAGAGCTCTGAAGGAAAGGTTGGAGGCAGAAGATCCTGAAGTTAATCCTGAAAGTTGCGAATCGACTAAGGTATGGAGAGTATCGCATTTCATGATGTTCTATGTATGCCTTTCGGTGTGTTTATGGTGGGGTTTATGATTTAGGGTATGTTGGGTTGAATTGGGAGAATTAGGGAGATTAACGAATAAACTTTGAGGTTATGATTGATGATATGTATCCCTGAATATTGAAATGAATTTAGGAAACGTTATCTGATTGTTTGATGTGTAACATGAGAAAGGAAACCTTAGACCTTTATGGCCGAAACCTTGGATTGTGATATGTTGACCCTGTAGGAATAGGAATATTCAAATGTGAGTAACTCTGACGCACTCAGAGCAATTGCAGGAAAATAGTGTTTTAGGCAGTGCAAATGTTGCTAGATTAGCCTAATAAACCATAGATTTTGTGTTGTTATCGCCATATGACCTTAGGGATGATTTAGGGATGTTTTGGGGGCACGAGATGTGTGAATCGTAGGTGTTTTTGGGTGGAAATCAGTTATGGTGCATAGCAGAAGTTGTTTTCATCGCACTGTTCGCCTAGCGAGCAAGCCAACGAAGGTTCGCTACAAGACTCGCCTAGCGAGCAAGCCAGCGAGGATTCGCTAGAGGCTCGCCTAACGAGCAAGCCAGCGAGGGGTTCGCTACGAGACTCGCCTAGCGAGCGAGCCAGCAAACATAGCAGAGTTTGCGAAATTGATTGTTTTGCAGCGATGTCGTGATGTGTGATTTTGGGATTTCTGGGATGGATTACCCCGAGTATGATAATGGGGTTTGGGTGATGTGTGCATGATGTATGATAGTTTCCTACGATGTATTGATTGAGTTAATATGATGAAACTACCATGATTTGATGAACTATGTGATAACATGAGATATGGTGATTGATGTGATTTATGTGATGATGATGGGTATGATGAATGATGATGCACCATATGTTGTATTATGAGGATTATTATTGTGACGTGTGTATCATGCATTCATGCGCATTCGATTTCTTTGGCTTCAATCCCACTGTGTGGATGTGAAGTATTTTGACGTGCTCTGATCCTATTGATGGGGATCTATGAAGGGTTGATGGCCCAGTGCCCATCGAGCTGTGATGATTGATACCACATGCATTGAGTTGTGTTGTATTGCATTTATGAGTTTTTGTGTATAAATTATGATGTTGTGACCTTTGAGGCATATGTGAGTAATATGAATGTGTTGAATACGAATATGTTGTCGTTTATGCATTAATTGTCATACATTGATTATTATGAACTGTTTTACTCACCCTGCCTGTTTGAATGTTACCTCCACGTGGGTAACGTGTAGATGATCCAGTTTAGCCGTGGACGCCGACGAGGAGTTAGTTTTGAAGTTTTTGAGTGTTTTAGTCTTTTGGTCAGCTTAGAGGGTCTTGCTCTGATATGTAACATCGAGTTGGGTTCCTGGAGTTGAGTTTATACTGTTGAAGTTATTTTGATTAAATTCCCTTTTTGAGGAAGACTTTGAATTATGTTTTGAATTTCGCTGTTTATGATGTTTGATGTATTTTGGGAAAAACCCGTAGTTACAGAGTATGGACCTATTTTGATGAATTTGAGAAACGTACGCCCTTTTAGTGGCATTTTAATGAGATTTATTTATTCACTCTGATTTCTGTGTTATTTTGCCTTGATATTTTTGGGGTAGAAAAGGGTGTTACATTAGTGGTATCAGAGCAGGTCGGTCCGTTCGGCCAAGTGTTTATGTTGTTAATCCCCTGTCAGTCGATAGTGTGAGAACACTATCGATGAGTTGTTTCCTTCTAACCTTGTTGGTGATTTTAGATGGCAGGAAGGAATGATCGTGCTATTGTTGATGCGCTGGAGTCACTTGCCCAAGTGATGGCTCAAAATGGTGGACCTCCAGATGAGTTCCGTGCTTTGGGAAAGTTTCAGAGGAATAATCCGCCGACTTTTGTGGGCACTCATGATCTTGATGGTGCGCAGAAGTGGCTGAAGGTGATTGAGAAGATTTTCCGAGTTATGGCGTGCACTGATGCGCAACAAATACAGTTTGGTACGTATATGCTGACAGAGGAGACTGAGGACTGGTGGGATAACACTCGCCAAAGATTAGAAGATGCGGGCATTGCAATAACTTGGACTATGTTTAAAGAAGAGTTTCTGAGAAAGTATTTTCCTGAAGATGTTCGGGGGAAGAAAAAGGTGGAGTTCCTTGAGCTGAAACAAGGTAATATTGTTGCACCCCAAAATTTGACCAACCGGTTCCCATATCTGATTTATGTTTCGACGCATTTTGCATTCGCCTTCGCATACTGCATGCATTGCATTTTCTCAGTCAGATTGATTTTATCGGGATTACAGCCCATGGCGTTTCAGGCAGTTCAGGCCGGTTTGAATAAGTGTATTTTGAGAATTTGTGCTCGTCCCGGTATTTCCAGACTGCGCTGTTGTTTTTAAGGACATTTCGGTGTCCGGCTTTTACCGTCTATTTCGTTATGGTTGCGCAATTGTTCTCTAATCGATTTAATCGGCTTCCTGGTTTTTTTAGAATTTTCTCTTTTATTTTCTAGATTTTTAATGCATTTTAATAGATTTTTTATATATAGATTTTTTTAATAGAAGTAAATAGATTTTTTTAGATTTTTTAAATAGATATTCTCTTTTTTTAAATAGTTTTAATAGAGTTTTAGCATATTAGATATTAGTTTTTTTATCATTAAATAGAATAGTTTTTTAATATAGATTTTAAATAGTCTTTTTAGATTTTTTTTAATAGTTTTTTGATATAGTTTTAAAAAAGGGAGTATAATAATGTTAGATTTTGGTTTTTATAAATAGTGATAAAGAATTTTTGATATAGAATTTTAATAGATTTATTATTTTTCTAGGTTTTAATTGGAATTTTAAATAGGTTTTAATAGGATTAATAAATCTTTTTCTGTTTTTTTAATAGGTTAATTAGAGTTTAATTTTGTTTTGTTAATTAGGATTAATTAGAAGTTTGATTAGGGTTTTTTTTAATTAATTTCGTTTTGTTTTTAATCAGGGTTTAATTAGGTAGTTTATTAATAGGGTCTTTAGTTTTAGTTCAAGTCTTAGTCTAATTAGCAGTTAATCAAGTTTTAATCAGAGTCTGCATAGTGGGCCATTATCCAGTAAGTAAGGCCCAGTCAAGGTCCAGAGAGTGCCATGTGTCATATAAAGGGCCTGCCACGCGTGGCTTTTCTCTCTCTTCCACCTCATCTCTGACTTACCCCTCACACCACACTCTCTCTCTCTCTGCCACCTCTCTCCCTCTCTCTCCCACGTGTCTCTCCCAGCCCCCACCTCTCAGGGCCACGCGTCTTCACCTCCCCCACACTCAGCCACGCGTCTTCATCGCCTCCCTCACTGCTGTTGCACCCTGAAATTTGCCCAACCTTACTCCTTGGATTTATGTTTCATATCATTATCATTTGCATATAGAGTCATGTACATAGACTAACCATCTGCATAGCATAAGCATAGCAAGTCAGTCAACAGGGGACCAATCATTATTCTCATCTCTAGAGGCCTATCAAGAGGTTATTATCCCAATTCAATCTCATTCAAGTCATCAGGCAAGAATTTGAAAGCAAAGAGTTCAGCAGAGCAAGCCTTGAGTCTACCTCCTAGCTGAGGATATCTGAGGATTGAAGGTATGGAGAGCATCTAGACATCTGGAGACTTATAAAGTCATTTGGAGAAGAAAGCAAGTTGTTGATGTGAGCACAAGAGCTACAGTTGAAGGCAGTCAACTAGGGTTTCATCTGGGTCAACCCTAGGTCAACCCTAGGTCAATTGACTGACTTAAGAGGGCATTCAAGGCTATTGGAGAGATGTGGGGATCAATATTGGACATATGAAGAAGTATATGGAGATATGACAAGGAGAATTCAAGAGAAATCAAGGAGAAGAGGAGTTACTAAATTAGGGTTTCTCTGTAAAATTCCCTAGTTTAGGTCAAATTTCCAAGCAAGATAAGTCAAAATGCTAACTTCAAATGGCTTCTTGGCCAACATGAAACTTGTAGAGGATCTCAAGACCTTTAATTTGAGTGGTGGAAGACCTCAAGGAGATTTATAGAACTCAAGTTATGGTCCTTGCAAGTTACAGGTCATCTGGGGTGTCTGAACTTTTGTCTGTGAAAGTGACTTGACTTCCAAGCTAGTTTTACCCCTCAAGGAGATTTCAAATGAATTCTTGGTCAACATAAGAGTTGTTCCTCATTGTCTTAGCTTTCTAGAATGGTATGGCATGCCTTCATATGATGTGGAGAACTCAACTTATGGTCTTGACAAGCAAAGGGTATTTTGGGCATTTGTGAATTACAGGTCATTTTAACCTATACCCAAAACTCACACAAGGAGGCCTCAAATGGAAAAACTTACAACATCAAACTTGCTCCAAATGGGATTTTAAGTCTAGAAAGAAGGTCACAAGTTATTGGAGAAGCTCATAGCATGGAGTTGCATGATAGGTCAAAATATGAACTAAAAAGGCTTATAAAGTGAATAATTTCAAGTTGGAAAATGGTTTGGGAGATTTACAAGTCCAAATGGAGACTTCCAATATATGATTTTGAATGGAAAAACAATTCTAAGAACAATGGTTCACCCACTTTTTTGAGTTTAGAAGGAAAAAATGAAGTTATCCATGGTTGCTTATCATTTAAGAAACATGATCAAAATGAACCAAAGTTGGAAAACAAGGGAATGTGCAAGATGGATCTAGAATGTTCATTTGGGGTCTATATATTCATGAAAGGAGAATTTGGCAAGGGTTGGCCTCATTTGCACCAAGAATTCCACAAAATTTCTCACACTTTTTCATTGGAGTTTCATTACAATTCTCTCAAAACCTTCATCAACTTGCATCAAAATCAACTCAATCTGATTCCATCATCATCATAGATCATAATTGGAGCAAAGTTTTGGTGTGAATCATTCATTTTCGAGCACTTTTTTTTCAAGAGCATCAAGATTGAAGTTGCAAGTGGATAGCATAATTCTGGCCAAATCTCATCCAAAGCTTGCATACAGAATCACATACATCAAGGATTGATCAAGATCCAGCACTTAGAAGCCTCAAATCATCAATCTCCATAGCTGTTTGCAAGATTTTGCACAAGGTAAGCTTTCAATCACACAGCTCGATTCAGTTAGTTAGGCATGTTGTTGTTAGTTTAGAGATGATCTAGGTGGTTAGGAGATTAGTTTAGATGAATTTGGAGTGATTTGGAGTCCATTGTTAGCAGGTGCCATAAGCTGTTTGGATCAATATCTCTTAGGTTAGGGCATTAGAATCTAAGCTTGATAGCGCAGGTTGCTCTCCATTAGTTGTAGTTCAGTTTAGGTTAAGTTTGATTGAGAATGGTGATGTTGCATATCAGTGTCCTTCCATGGTAATCAGAGATTGATGCTATCGGATTGAGAGATTTATTGAGTTTCAGATTGAATTAGGATCATAGGATTGTAGGGGAAGAGATCCTGAGCAATTTTCGTGTTTATGTCGTGGCATTTCATGGCCTGGTGATGGAGAACAGAGGGATGGAAAGTTGCTCGTGCATGAGGTTCATGGTGGCTGAAACCCTAATTCAGTTGGATTGAGGAAGAAGACGAAATCTGGATCGTCTATTTGGTGCAAGACCTTTGACCTGGATAGTGATCCTAAGGCTGAGATTTAAGCTGAGTTTTGGAGGGAAGTAAGAAGCTGGTCAAAACGCACCGTTTCATTAATTGAAACGGGCGGGCCTGAGTTGGTTATTGATATTTCCACCCCCTATTCTAAGCCCAATATGAATTTGAACGTGATTTCTATTCTAGTTTCACCCCCCAGCGTGTGTGGAACTCTGAGTTGTTTCTGGGCCTTGTCCAAAACGCTACCAGCACCCCCCTTTATGAGGCCCATCCTGGACTGAACTGAGCGCGCCTACTATTCTAACCCCCCTCCCTCATTTTAATTCATTTTATTTCTTATTTCATTTTAATTTTTACTAATCTTTGAAAATTCATAAATAATTCATAAAAAATGCTTTTTAATTCATTCTTTTTACCATGTTTTCATTAAAATGTCTAGAATATTATAGGAAAATAAATTTTCATTTTTAGTTTTATTTCATATTTTTTTCATATTTTCTAAATAAATGTCATATTAAATAGATTCATGTCATGCATTATTTTTGTGATTTTTGTTCTCTCACATGCTTTAATATTTTTTGATCATTCTTTTCATATTGTTTAGATGAGATATTAGACTTATAGAAATATTTTAGTTCCCATTTTTAGGAGTTAGTTTTAGGTGATTAATAAATGCTTGAATATCATGAACAAAACTAGGGTTTTTAGGTGACAACTTAGGAAGTTCAATTTTTTCCCTTAGGACTTAGGGTTTGAATAGATTAGTCATGGGACTATAGGGGCTATGGGTAGCTATTAGATCCCTTAGAGAACAGTTAGGATTCCCCTACTGCTATTATTACTGTCTGTATATCTGTTGTTTGGTGTGGTGTGCCCTCTGGGGTTTATTGATTGTTTGTATGGGTATTGGGTTTGTCTGGGGCCCTGGGGAAGCTGAAGATTTGTGGAGATGAAGCTATTGGAGATTCAAAGACTGAAGATCAACTGTCAGAGTTGAGGAGGAGTTTCTTGCTAGCAGATGCTGAGGAGATTAGGGTTTAGGAGCTAGGCAGAGCTCTAGATTAGAATGATTGTTTCTCAAACATGGATTGCCTTGTCTGCATCCATTCTTCTCTGTGATTCAGAGTCTCTCTAAGACACTCACCCCCTTCCTTTGGAAGGCTTGGTGACAGTGTCTATGAGATAGAACTCTTGAGAGAAAATGTCTCTTGTGTTAGAAGCAGTCTGTTCACCACCTTTGGTAGTCAGCTGATTGCTTAACACCCAATTCACTCTTGTGACTGATCCCTCATCCTGGAGGTTTGAGCTTGAAGAAAAGCCATTGCAGATGGAAGACAGATGATCAAAGCCCTTGCCTGAAGGTCATGAAGATGGAGATTGATGCTTGTTGAAGCCTGTAGCTGATTGGAGATTGCTTGAAGCCAGTTGTTGGTTCAGAGCTGCTGATGCTGTTTCTCTTGCTGTATTTCATTTGCTGATGTATTGATTGGTTTTCTGAACTGTATTGTTTGCTGTTTACCCTGCTGGGTTGAAGGTGAAGCCTGTTCACTTTCGCCTATTGTTTTCTAGGTTCGAGGTTGAGTGGGACTCCCTTGCCTCGCTTGTGCTGTTGCATCCATGCATTTTACTGTTTTGCTGTATATATCTGTTATTGTTTCTGTTTCTGCCTATCCCGTAGGATCTCTGTTTCTCTCTGTGCAAGAGAGGAGCATGATAGACATTAGGTCTTAACCCATGCATGATAACATTAGGTTAGTTTGTTTCCCTTCGCAACCGTAGGTTAGAGTTCTGTCTCTTTCTTTCTCAAAACAAACAGAAAAACACATAAAGATTTCAAACACAATAAAAGACACTTCTTTCGTAAAAGAATGTGAACTCATCAAGACGTCATTTTTGTCCGCCGGGACTGTTAATCAAGAAACCCCTTTTTCAGAAGGAATAAAATCAACCAAGACAGACTTGTGTCTTCCGTGGCCCGAACTACGTTTGCTCTGATCTTCCATGCTGTGTGGAAGTACGTAGGCATAGGATGCGATATCCTAGCGAGCAACCTTCCCCTCCTTTCCCGTAGGTAGGCGAACTACGTTGACTCTGATTTCTCGTTCCAGACGAGAATACGTAGGCATAAAGTGCGATACTTTGCCGAGTCATTTTTATTTTCGTTTTATTTTCTTTTTAACTCTTGACCTATAGAGTAGATAGAATAACAATCCATACCCGAAAACAAGCGTGGATCCCGTCGAGTACGACGGACGTGAGGGGTGCTAATACCTTCCCCTTGCGTAACCGACTCCCGAACCCAGGTTTTGGTTGCGATGACCATACCTTTCCCGTGTTGTGCGAGGTTTACTCTGAGCGTTTCCTTTCCCTCCCGTGGGATAAATAACGCACGGTGGCGACTCTTCTGTTCAGCCGGCGCCGATTTTCGCAGTAGCGACAGCTGGCGACTCTGCTGGGGATCCAACGTCCCCTGGCTGCTAAGGACTGCGATGGTTCTTATGCATTTGGGATCCAACGTCCCTTGAGAGAGTCAATCCTAACGCTTGTTTTCCCGTCGAGGATTTTGTATGGAGTTATTGTATATTGCTAACCCTGTATTTTTCAGCTTTGTATCTATTGTTTATTATTGCTGTATCTGGGGTGTGACGGGTGTTCTGATATTGAGAGATAAGCCGGACCTGGGCTTGAGTGCACCTAGAATTAGAGTAGAAATTAGTGGGCGCCCGCTTGCTTTGCTTGCTTTGGTGTCCCATGAAATCTACACTCAGACGAGGTTCCTCTGGTTGGCCTCCTGCCCCTTCCTTTGGTTGGCGTGGGTTGCTGGTTAGTTGGATTGTCGACTCTGGGGACCGATCATTTGGAAGTTGGCTGAGTGAGGCCTCTTCAGGATTTGATGATGCCACTCCTTCTGGGAATCGTATCATCAACCCTGAAAGTCTGTGACGACGACGACCGCATAGGATGCCGTACCTTGTGCCAGTTATAGGGCCACCCACCTGTGAGGGGATTTGGGGTTATGCAGGTAACTAGACCTCCAGACTACCGGTTATTTCTTGATCAGAGATCTTGGTTATTTATGGAGATTTATTCTGAGGTCTGTCAGAGACCATGTGGAGATTTATTCTGAGGTCTGTCAGAGACCATGTGGAGATTTATTCTGAGGTCTGTCAGAGACCAGTTGGAGATGTGTTATGAGGTCTGTCAGAGACCAGTTATAGATGGGATTTGAGGTCTATCAGAGACCAGTTGGAGTTATGGTTTGAGGTCTGTCAGAGACCAGTGTTGGAGTTCTATTTTAGGTCTATCGGAGACCAGGGTTTGATGACTTCTGGATGGTCTATCTGAGACCTTTCTTGATTGGGTTTAGGCTATTCAGCTGCAGCTTTGGTCCCTGTTGAATGTTACTTGCATTGCATCCCTGCATACCCATTATCATTTGCATTTCACTAACGTGTGTCTGTGTTGCAGGTGCATTTGCGTTTCCCTAGTTCTAGTGCCCAGACTTCTGAGTATTTGATCATGACTAGCCTACGGAGAACAGTTGCTTACAAATTGCCTACGCCTGATATTGTTCCTTTACTGGGGTTGATCTCTCTTGCTGATGAGGGTGTTCGTAGGAGTTTCCGGATGAGCTATGGTAGATTATTGAGATTGGTGTGCAAACCTACAGAGGTAGAGTTAGATGGGCTGTATGCTTTGATGCAATTCTACGACCCTGCTTTGAGGTGTTTCACGTTCTCTGACTTTATTATGGGACCAACCTTGGAGGAATACGCTGAGTATGTTGAGCTGCCCGTGCAGAACCAGGTTCCATTCATTCATTATGATGCCAAACCTAAGCCGGAGGAATTAGCAAAAGCCTTGCATGTTGATGCTTCTGAACTTGTGACTACTGCTTCCCGTGGAGTTCCAGGCTTCTCATTTCAGTTCTTAGTGGGTAAAGCCCAAGAGTACGCTAAGAATGGGTGCTGGGTTGCTTTCAATGCTGTGTTGGCCTTGTGCATCTATGGCATAGTACTATTCCCCAATATACCGGATTTTGTGGACTTCGATGCTTTCTACTTGTTTGCCGCTGGTAATCCTGTACCTACTTTACTCGGAGATCTCTACCACTCGCTGCATTACAAGAATGAGAAGGGAAGAGGGAAGAATGTTCATCTGTGTGTGCCCTTATTGAGTATGTGGTTTGAGAGTCACCTTCCTAAGAGAGGATCTGCTGCAGAGACTACAGTTCCAGTTGGTTGGCCGGAGCGTTTGGTGAGGCTATCTTCCGAAGATGTTGTATGGTTTGATCGAGACCTGTTGGGATCTGAGCTCATCTTCAGTTGTTCTGGGTACCCTAATGTGCCATTGATAGGAAGGAAAGGGTGTATCAATTACAACCCTTCTCTATTCATTCGCCAGTTCGGATATGCGCTGAAGAATCCACCTCAAGAAGAAGAAGTACAGGAATCTCTGTACTTCACCGGTGACGTGAAGGGGGAGTTATTAGCCAAGTTGCGACATGCTTGGACGCGTATTAACCGCAAAGGGAAGCCGTTGTTAGGAAAGAATGACTGTCAGGCCTATGCACCTTATAGAGCTTGGATTCAGGAGAGGGCTAGTCAGTTGAAGATGCCGTTTCCAGAGGCACCAATTCTTGATCCTATTCCGGTAGAAGAGCCGACCACTGTTTCTAGGGAAGTCTATGAACAGGTTGTGAAGGAGAAAGAAGCCTTGATGAAGATTAATGAAGGGTTAGAGCAAGAGCTAGCCCAGGCACGCAGTGAGAAGAACAAGGCCGTATATGCTTTCCAACAACAGATTGAGCTGGTAAACAGGTTAGGAGCTGAGTTGACCGAGGAAAAGAAAAAGCGCGAACGTCTGGGGCAAGAGTTCAGAAGTTCCCATGACATGCTGGAAGCCAAAAAGAAGGCGCTTGACGCAGCACACCGAGAGATATCTTCTTGCAATAAGACTTGGAATGCTACACTCACCAACAACAAGAAGAGGGAAGATAAGCTGAAGCAGCAAATTTCCGACCTCGAGGAGAAGTTGAAGTCTAGCATCAAGAAATGTGAGGAGGAAGTGATGACCCGGTATAGTGTCCAGCATGCACTGAACAAGGCAATCAAATCCAGAGATGAAGCAGTGTCCCAGAAGCGAAAGTTAGAAGATTGCTTCGGAGAAGCAACATGGGAAGAAACTGCTGAAGACGTACGCCGTGTCCTTAAGAAGAGAAACCAGCTTGTTGAGGGGCTGCTTGATCGACCAAGCCATCCGGAGACCAAGAAGTTGATAGAGGAGTACCAGACTTTTGGGAGGATCTGATCATTCCATTATTTGTATGCTTTATTTGCATAGTGCTGACCATCACCAGGATTGTTGGTTGAGGTCATGCCATCTTTGTACTCTCAGTGATATTGTACCCTGGGCTTATTGATTCTCTCTGTTATATATGAGGCTTTCTATGATTCAGCTCCGGTATTCTTATTGTCAATACTGTCACCGCACCGGCACCTTCGCACTAGAACTGGGGGAATGAACTTCCCTAATGCACAGACACATTGCATTGCATTCATGTTTATCTTGCATAACAGGTAATCTTTGAATGGTGTCTTATCTCTTGCTCTGTACCAGGTACTTAACAGGATTCCAGATCAACATCCACACCGCTATTCTACACGATCCAACTGTCGGAAAGTCATGGACCAGATTCAGAACGAGATGCAGGATGTACGCGAGAAGCTCGCCCTCTTCATGCAGACCATGGAGGCTATAGCAAAAGGGCAAGAGAACTTGCAGGCCATGGTCCAGCCTCTGTTGGCTCGCAACGCTGGTCATGGTAACGAAGATCATCAGTCTGTCCGGGTTGATACTGCTCATGGAGATGGCACTCCAACGCCAGTGGCTCCGCCTGTCGTCAATGTGAATGCTGCTAACGTCAACAACGCTACCGCTGCCGTGAATGGTAACGTCGGGGTTGGAAATGAAACTGCTGTCCATAACGCTGGGCTGGGTGATGTCAATGTGGGAGATAATCTCGGAGGCAATGGTTTTATCAACGCTGGGTTCGGATTCAACGATCAGGGATTCGACAATACTGGCAAGTATGGCTTTAATGCTCAAGGCTTTGGGCAAGATGGTTATGGTATGGTCAATCAGGGCTACGGAGGTTTTGGAAACGGAAATGGTGCTGGTTTTATGGCTGGTGGTCCTGCTGGAGGTGTTCAAGGGTATGGCAACAGAGGCCGAGTTCCAGGGATGAATCAAGTCAGAGCTGGACGGAATAATGCATATGATGGATACGGGGCTGGAAACGGTATGTGGCAAGAGGATCAACAGGAAGACGCCTTCTCTGGAGGAGGCTTTGAAGGGCCGATGGATGATTCTCAAAAGATTAGAATGCTGGAAGAGCAAATGAAAGGAGTCCTAAACCAGAGTGCTGTGGGTCTGGACATGGCAACTATGGGCTTGGTACCTGGGCTGAGGGTGCCCATCAAGTTCAAAGCGCCTGCGTTCGATAAGTACAAAGGAGATACATGTCCGAAGGTTCATGTACGGGCTTATTACAGAAAGATGTCTGCATACTCCACTGACGAAAGAATGCTCATGCATTTCTTTCAGGATAGTCTATCGGGTCCTTCCTTAGAGTGGTACATGGGGTTGGAGCCCACTGATATCAAGACTTGGAAGCAATTAGCGGAGGCGTTCGTAGCCCATTACAAATATAACAGTGACCTGGCACCCAATCGGGTCCAGTTGGCCGGGCTTTCGCAGAAGAAGGGGGAGAGTTTTAAAGAATACGCGCAAAGGTGGCGCGATATGGCTGCCAGGGTCCGTCCCCCTGTGGAAGATAAAGAAATGAACGACATGTTTGTTGGCACATTCACCGGGCTGTTTCATGATATGCTGTTTCATACGTCTCTGGCTAGTTTTTCAGATCTGATTTTGATGGGTGAAAAGATTGAGCGGAACATTAAGCAAGGAAAGTTCCAAGTTGACGAGTCAGCTGCATCTGGCAGTAATAGGAAAGCTTATGGTGGGCGCCGTCAGGGCGAAGCTAGTGCTGTATTTGGAGGCCGAGGCCGAGGCCGAGGCAGGGGAAGAAATCAATATCATCAGCAGCAGCAAGTGTCGAGTGTCACTATTCCTTATCAACAGCAGCCAATCCAGCAACAACAACAGGTTCAGCAGCAACCAATGCCACAGCAGCAGCAGCCTCAGCAGGGGGCACAGCAAGCTCAGAGAAAATTCCAGGGTGGTAAGCCGAGAAGGGTGTTCGAGAAGCCTCCCTCTAACTATGCTGATTTATTGCAGACCTTGTTGGGATTGAATCTGGTGGAGAAAAGAACCTTGGCACCGATAACGGGAACTCCCCCGTTCGGCTATGATGCAAATAGGCGCTGCGAGTTTCATTCTGGGGCCCCGGGCCATGATATAGAAGGGTGTCATGCTTTTAAGCACGTTGTGCAGGATCTCTTGGACAACAAGTCTATCAACTTCGGAACGACCGGTGCGAATATAGTCCAGAAACCCATGCCTAACCATGGGGCGAATGCCGTGCTGACTGAGGAAGGTCTGAATCTGATTATGAATGTTGAGGATTTAAAGACGCCGCTGAGCGAAATAAAAAGCCGACTGTTGCAGGGGGGTGTTTACCCGGGTTGTAATGAGTACTGCTTAGATTGTTGGGCCCTGTCTGGGGGGTGTGAGGATCTGAAGAAAGGCATCCAGGCCTTAATTGATGAAGGAGTATTGCAGTTTGATAGAACAGCAACTGATGAGCCGGCAGGGGCAGTAGTGGATAATCGGAGTGATGTTGCTACAGTGACAATTCCTAGGAAGACGATCACTATTTCAGCGCCAGCTCAGCGACCACCGATTACTATAACTAAAGCCGGGCCAATCCCGTATGAGAGCACGAAAGCGGTCCCATGGTCATATGGGCTAGAGGTGTATTGTGATGGGATTAAAATCGATGTTAACAAGCAGTCAGCGGAGGTTGTGGATAATGTTGTGGGCTCAGGAGGCATGACGAGAAGCGGCAGGATCTTTATATCTCCTGAAGTGGAAGCCGAAAGGCTAGCGAAAGGAAAAGGGAAAGCGGTGGAAAATGTTCCGGTTCAAGCAAATGAAAAAGAAGCAGCATCTAAGGATGTCGAAGAATTCATGCGCTTAATTCGGAAAAGCGATTATAAAATTGTGGAGCATCTACAGCAGACGCCGTCCAAAATATCTATTCTGTCATTGCTGTTATGTTCGGAGGCTCACCGAAATGCTTTGCTGAAAGTCCTGGACACTTCTTTTGTACCACAGGATGTCTCCGTGAACCAGCTAGAAGGAGTATTAGCACACGTAAATGCGGGCCACAGTCTGGGCTTTACTGATTTCGACTTGACTCCGAAAGGAAGGGATCATAATATGGCATTACATGTATCCGTTGAGTGCAGAGGGTCGACAATGTCACATGTATTGGTTGACACCGGGTCGTCTTTGAATGTGCTGCCTAAGAAGGCTATGATGAAGCTGGATGTTCGAGGGATTTTGTGTACACCAAGTGATTTGGTAGTCAGAGCGTTTGACGGCACGCGGAGAACAGTCTTCGGATCGATTACCTTGCCTCTGCAAGTGGGGCCGGAAGTGTTTGCAACGGAGTTTTATATCATGGATATACAGCCTGCGTACAGCTGCTTGCTGGGAAGACCTTGGATTCATGGGGCGGGGGCTGTCACGTCAACCCTGCATCAGAAGTTAAAGTATATGGTCGGAGACAGCGTAGTCACCGTGTGCGGAGAAGAAGACATCCTGGTCAGCCATCTTTCTTCGTTTAAATATGTGGAAGTCGACGGGGAGATCCATGAGACGCCATGCCAGGCATTCGAAGGTTTGCGCATTAAGGACAAGAGTCCCGGGCCAAGCAAAGTGCCAGAGATAGCCGTCTCTTCGTATAAAGAGGCTCAAGCGCTAGTGAAGGCAGGAGAAGCCACGGGCTGGGGCAAAGTATTGGACATTCCGGTGAAAATGGACCGGTTCGGACTGGGGTACCGACCGTCGTCATCAACTCCTTCTGTGGGGGCCCCTCATTTCAGAAAGTCAATCACCATCTCTGCCAGTGGAGTATGCCATGAATCTGTCAATGCTGCTTCAGAATCCGATGAAGGGGACAGCGACTGTGATATGGATGCCTGGATTCAGCCAAGCACGCCAGGACAAGGACTGTGCAACTGGTCCATTCAGGAGCTTGTTCCTGTGACTTTTAAACAGTAATGCTTTGCTTTATTAATTGTTGAATAATCTGATGTCTTGCCCGGGGCATCAGGATTTGCTTAGGGCTGCGTTGTTATAAACATTGCTTCGTTAATCATTAAATAAATGGCGTTTTTTCATGTGCAAATACTGTAATCCCTGTCTTTCTTGTTTTGTATAAAATGGCAACGTGGTTATCCGCTTTATACGCATTTTGAAGCACTTAACCCTTTCTTTTGCAGGATAACATTTTCAGATGACATCTTTGAGCCACCTATGACTCGTCCCGACTTCGAGCACCCGGTATTCCAGACCGAAGAAGAGGTTGTCGAAGATAGCGACGTTCCTGAAGAACTGTCTTGGTTGGTGAAGCAAGAGGAAAGAGCCATTCTGCCTCACGACGAGGTTATCGAAATTATCAATTTGGGGTCGGAAGGGGTTGAGAAAAATATTCGTATCGGAGCCGCACTACAGAGTGATATCAAGCGAAAACTGGTTGAAATGCTCCAAGAGTATAATGATGTATTCGCTTGGTCGTATCAAGATATGCCAGGGCTCGATACTGATATGGTTGTGCATCGTCTGCCACTGAAAGAAGACTGCCCGCCTGTCAAACAAAAACTTCGCAGAACTCGCCCAGATATGGCAATGAAGATTAAAGAGGAGGTTCAGAAACAGTGGGACGCTGGTTTCCTGGCTGTGACGAAGTATCCTTCGTGGGTTGCCAACATCGTACCAGTGCCAAAGAAAGATGGCAAGGTTCGAATGTGCGTGGATTATAGAGATTTGAATAAAGCAAGCCCAAAAGACGATTTTCCGCTTCCTCATATTGACGTGTTAGTTGATAATACCGCTCAATACTCTGTATTCTCCTTCATGGATGGCTTTTCAGGCTATAATCAAATTAAAATGGCGCCAGAGGATATGGAGAAGACTACTTTCATAACGCCTTGGGGAACATTTTGCTATAAAGTGATGCCCTTTGGTTTGAAAAATGCTGGGGCAACATATCAGCGTGCGATGACGACTCTCTTTCATGACATGATGCATAAAGAGATCGAAGTTTATGTTGACGATATGATTGCCAAATCCCAGACAGAGGAAGAGCATCTGGTGAATCTGTTGAAGTTGTTTAAAAGGCTTAGGAAGTTCAGGCTGAGGCTGAACCCTAACAAATGCACCTTCGGGGTGAGATCGGGTAAGCTCCTGGGGTTCATAGTAAGCGAAAGAGGAATAGAGGTCGATCCTGCTAAAATAAAAGCGATCCAAGAAATGCCGACGCCTAAAACAGAGAAAGAGGTGCGCGGGTTTTTAGGGAGATTGAACTACATTGCCCGGTTCATATCTCACCTAACTGCTACGTGCGAACCATTATTCAAGTTGCTAAAGAAAGATCAAGCTGTGACATGGAACGAAAATTGTCAAAAGGCGTTCGATAAAATAAAGAAGTATCTGCAGGAGCCTCCTATTTTGATACCCCCAGTGGCAGGGAGACCCTTGATAATGTATTTGACGGTTCTTGAGGGAAGCATGGGTTGTGTTCTCGGTCAACACGACGAGACGGGGAGAAAAGAGCATGCAATTTACTATTTGAGTAAGAAATTTACGGACTGTGAATCTCGATACTCAATGCTGGAGAAAACTTGTTGCGCGCTAGCCTGGGCCGCCAAGCGTTTGAGGCAGTACATGCTGAATCATACAACCATGCTCATCTCGAAGATGGATCCAATCAAATATATATTTGAAAAGCAGGCGTTGTCAGGTAGAATTGCCCGGTGGCAGATGATCTTGACTGAATACGATATTCAATACGTCTCGCAAAAGGCAATAAAGGGGAGTGTGTTGTCTGAATATCTGGCGGAGCAGCCTATTGAGGAATACCAATCAATGAGATTTGATTTTCCTGACGAGGATATCATGTATCTCAAGATGAAGGATTGCGAAGAGCCGTTGCCAGACGAAGGACCAGAGCCGGGGTCCAAATGGCAGATGATATTTGATGGAGCTGTGAATGCTTACGGTAGCGGAATCGGGGCAATTATCACTACGCCGCACGGGTCGCACATCCCGTTTACTGCCCGATTGACATTTGCCGTTACCAATAATGAGGCCGAATACGAAGCTTGTATAATGGGGCTTGAAGAAGCCATTGATTTGCGAATCAAACATTTAGACGTATACGGAGACTCAGCTCTGGTGGTGAATCAGATCAAAGGGGAATGGGAGACACGGCAGCCCAATTTGATACAGTATATGAATTATGCAAGGAGATTGTTGCCTTTCTTTGACAAAGTTGAATTGCATCATGTGCCGCGGGCAGAAAATCAAATGGCTGACGCCCTTGCCACTTTGTCTTCCATGTACAAGGTCAATTTCTGGAACGAAGCTCCCCAAATCACTATCTCTCGGTTGGACAGGCCAGCTTATGTATTTGCTATTGATGAAGCGTCTGATGGCAAACCGTGGTATTTTGATATCCTTAATTTCCTGAAGAATAAAGAGTATCCGGCTGGGGCATCCAGTCAAGATCAGAAGACTCTCAGGAGATTAGCGGGTAATTTCTACTTGAATCCAGATGGCGTCTTGTACAGAAGAAACCACGATTTGGTGTTGTTGCGTTGTGTAGACGAGAAAGAGGCAAAGCTTCTCATGGAGGAAATTCACGAAGGTGCATTCGGTACGCATGCTGGTGGGCATGCTATGACGAGAAAACTGCTGCGGGCAGGTTATTTTTGGCTGACGATGGAAACTGATTGTTTCAAGTTCGCAAGGAAGTGCCACAAGTGCCAAATTTATGCTGACAAAATACATGTGCCTCCGAGTCCTCTAAATGTGATGTCATCTCCATGGCCATTCTCGATGTGGGGAATCGATATGATTGGAAAGATCGAGCCGACGGCTTCTAACGGGCATCGGTTCATCCTAGTAGCAATCGATTATTTCACCAAATGGGTGGAAGCAGCGTCTTACGCAAATGTAACGAAGCAAGTGGTGGCTAGATTCATCAAGAGAGATATCATTTGCCGATACGGAATTCCCGAGCGGATAATCACGGATAATGGTTCTAATCTGAACAACAAAATGATGAAGGAGCTCTGTCAGAATTTCAAGATCGAACATCACAACTCCTCCCCTTACCGACCCAAGATGAATGGCGCTGTCGAAGCGGCCAATAAGAATATAAAGAAGATCGTCCAGAAAATGGTGGTGACGTATAAAGATTGGCATGAAATGCTACCTTTCGCTTTGCACGGTTATCGTACGACGGTACGCACATCAACCGGGGCAACTCCGTTCTCGTTGGTATACGGAATGGAAGCGGTGTTACCATTGGAGGTGGAGATCCCTTCTCTGAGGGTATTGCGAGACGTTCAGCTGGACGAGGCAGAATGGGTAACGAACAGATTGAACCAACTGAGTTTGATGGATGAGAAGAGGCTAGCTTCTCTGGCATACGGTCGTTTGTATCAAAGACGAATGAAGAAAGCGTACGACAAGAAGATACTTCCGCGAAGCTTTCAGACGGGCGACCTTGTGCTGAAAAGGATTCTCCCGCCGCAAGCAGATCACAGGGGCAAGTGGACCCCCAACTACGAAGGGCCATACGTTGTCAGTAAGGTCTTTTCAGGAGGAGCTTTATTGTTGTCCACCATGGACGGGGAAGACTTTGCATCACCTGTGAATTCGGACGCAGTTAAAAAATACTTTGCTTAAAATAGACCCGCTGGACAGAAAAAAGAGAGTCCAGGCAAAAATGGGGCATCCTGGCGAACCAAAAATAGAATGAAAGGTTCGGGCAAAAGTTAGGGATAAAATTGAAAAAATGTACACCCGCGAAGTTGAAAACCTACACTGGGCGGCTTCGGCAAAAAGGGGTATCCCGGTGAACTGAAAACCCGTAAAGGGCGGTTCACGCAAAAGTTAGGGATGTGAAAAGCAAATGACTGCGGTCCGAATTTGATTTTTCAATGAGCATCAATGCGGGAGAATATGTTTGAGGAGTCAGTTATCGGATACAACCTCTTCAGAAGTGGGGATACCGGGAAAGTATTAGAGTCGGACGAGTCATGGGAGGATCAGTTCGTGGTGTTCATCTCCATCCAGTTGCCGACATGTATACAAAATTTAATTTGTCAATATTTATGCTTCTTGTGAATACTTGCATACTTGTATATTTGCTTTGCGTAGCTTCCTCTTTTCAGGAGTTACATCCCGTGTACAAAAACTCCGCCCATTCAGGGGCCCAATCAATGAAAATGTGTTATTCAGTACTTGATGCCTGTTCTTTACTGTTTTGCGCATGATAAAACGCCTAAGTTTGATGAAGCTAGCATGAGTATAACATCACTGGCCCTTGCCAACAATCGTTAAAGCTTTGAATTAACTGAGTGTAACGTCACTAACCTGAATTGATTCGATTGCATAGGCTTGTCGTGTCTTGTTTGTGCTGTTGCAGGTTTCATAACCGTACGGGGAAGGTGATCAAAAGATTGCGATAGTGAAAGGCTTGATCCCCACGCAGGTCATGCATGTTCTGCCTGAAGAAGGATAGAATGCCCCAGCTAGCCGTAGCTTATCCAAAGGACGTGCTCCAGAGAAGTTACTCGTCCTCAGCAGAGTTTGGTGATCCCGCGATCGTAAGTCTGTATTCAGACAGGTTCATCTCCCCCCGCAGGGTCATGCATTCTCCCCCGGTGGAGTCAGTTAATTTTCCCCGAGAGAATCATCGCATCCCCAGAGGAGTTCTCTTTTCAGCAAATGTTCTTTCCTTCCAGTGGAACTCGAAGACTAAGACTCTCCCAGGCAGAGTCGATGGTGGTTCCTGTCACTTATTTTGTCAGAGATACCGTGTGATATTAGTTCACTCTCTAGCAGAGGCTCAATCATACCAGGCGCATCTGCTATTCCCCAGCAGGGGGTTACCTCCGCAAGGTATTTGGTTTGAGTTATACTCCCCAGCAGGGGGTTACTTCAACAAGACGTGTGGTTTGAGTTCCCAACTTCCCAGCAGGGGCGACTTCATCCTACCAGCATTTATTTTGCCGGAATAATTTTGTAGCATCAGGCTATTCCTGGCGAGTCGGCGTTATCCTTCCAGCATTTATTTTGCTGAAGCAGTTTCTGTACTCTAGTAGTTCAGGTGGAGAGAGCTCTTGCTCAAATAAATTACTAAACAGTCAAGATCTCGGCAGGAGATATTCAATGACAATGTCAGTTTCAGCGGTATTCCCCCACAGAGTTATCGTGATAAAACTCTCTTTGTCTCCAGCAAAGTCATTTATGCAAATGCATCTTATCTTCCCCAGCCAGAGTGGCCAGGATAAGAATCTCCTTATTCCCCAAGCAAAGTTCGTTGTCATCAACGGATCGCATGAATCAGAATTTCGAAGCAGGTGTCCGATAGTGGGTTTTCAGACATCCCCAGTAGAGTTCATCTCAAAGTCGTTGTCGCGTCAGCGCTAAGAAGTTTGTGGGTGAGGATCATTAAAGAATTAAGTCCTGACGTGGACCATTTACTCCTAGAATGACGGGATTTCTTCAGAAGTGGGCGTCCTAACGTGGACAGGTTTGTTTTACCGGATTGGTAAGGTATCTTTATTCGTAATGGTGAAATGTGCGTCCTGACGTGGACAAGTTTGTAGTTCTTTGTGATGACAAAGTACAAGAATCCTGACGTGGACAAATTTATCTTTCTTCGTGTTGTTGGCAAAATGTAAGTCCTAACGCGGATATTTCCCCGGCAAGTCGAAGACGCGTGAGTCCTTACGTGGACAAGTCTTATTTCCTCAGTGAGTCGAGGATGCCTGAGTCCTAACGTGGATAAATCAAGACGAGATCAGTGTCCTAACGCGGACAGATCAAAGAGATTATTATTCCTAACGTGGAAAGATGCAGTCCTTACGCGGACATATCAACAGAAGTGATTCCTAACGTGGAAAGACGGAGATTCCTAACGCGGAAAAGATGGAGTCCATACGCGGACATAGCAGAAGATAGTTTCCTTACGCGGAAATGACTGTATTCCTAACGTGGAAAGAAGAAAGTCCTTACGTGGACAGATTGAGATGAATTCCTTACGTGGAAAAATGAGTCCTGACGCGGACAAATTGAGCAAGAATTGATTCCTAACGTGGAAAGATTGAGTCCTCACGCGGACATATCAAGATTGATTCCTGACGTGGAAAGAAATGGATTATTCCTGACGTGGAAAGAGAGTTTAGTCCTGACGCGGACAGATCATATCAAGATATTCCTAACGTGGAAGAAGAAGTTTATTCCTTACGCGGAGAAATTGGGGTCCTGACGTGGACAGATTCGAGAAGTTGAGTCCTGACGTGGACAGATTTAGAACCAAAGGTGAATTCATTACGTGGAAAGATCGGAGTCCTGACGCGGACATGTCAAGTGGTATGGGAGTCCTTACGTGGACAGATTGATGCAGTTCTCCTTACGCGGAAAGAAGATTGCTTCCTAACGTGGAAAGATAAAAGCGTTACTCCTAACGTGGACGATGTGATTCCTAACGTGGACAGGTGTTATTCCTAACGTGGAAGAGTTTTTCCTAACGTGGACGATTCAGTTTATTGAAATGCAGGTGAATTATCCCCAGCGGAGTTGCCGAGATTTTCCTGGGTTGACAGTAAGGGGAGTCCTAACGTGGACAAGTTCTAGTTGAGATTTCTTCGTATCGACGACAGACAGAGTCCTAACGTGGACAAGCAAGCAATCTGGTATGACAAAATCCTCTTCAGAACGATGAAGACAATCCCCAGCACGGTCGCGCGAGATCAGTGGGTTATCGTAACAGTCAGATTCAGCTGACGAATGTCATTCCTCAAGCAGGAGCGCAGTTTATTTCTGCGGTTGGCAAATTTCTGGTTTCACTAGTATTCAACCGTCTCGTACCGCGAATGTCTGAAGGCTCCGGGCTATTCATCCAATCGGGTCCAAGTCGCTTGAATAGGGGCAGCTGTTGCACCCTGAAATTTGCCCAACCTTACTCCTTGGATTTATGTTTCATATCATTATCATTTGCATATAGAGTCATGTACATAGACTAACCATCTGCATAGCATAAGCATAGCAAGTCAGTCAACAGGGGACCAATCATTATTCTCATCTCTAGAGGCCTATCAAGAGGTTATTATCCCAATTCAATCTCATTCAAGTCATCAGGCAAGAATTTGAAAGCAAAGAGTTCAGCAGAGCAAGCCTTGAGTCTACCTCCTAGCTGAGGATATCTGAGGATTGAAGGTATGGAGAGCATCTAGACATCTGGAGACTTATAAAGTCATTTGGAGAAGAAAGCAAGTTGTTGATGTGAGCACAAGAGCTACAGTTGAAGGCAGTCAACTAGGGTTTCATCTGGGTCAACCCTAGGTCAACCCTAGGTCAATTGACTGACTTAAGAGGGCATTCAAGGCTATTGGAGAGATGTGGGGATCAATATTGGACATATGAAGAAGTATATGGAGATATGACAAGGAGAATTCAAGAGAAATCAAGGAGAAGAGGAGTTACTAAATTAGGGTTTCTCTGTAAAATTCCCTAGTTTAGGTCAAATTTCCAAGCAAGATAAGTCAAAATGCTAACTTCAAATGGCTTCTTGGCCAACATGAAACTTGTAGAGGATCTCAAGACCTTTAATTTGAGTGGTGGAAGACCTCAAGGAGATTTATAGAACTCAAGTTATGGTCCTTGCAAGTTACAGGTCATCTGGGGTGTCTGAACTTTTGTCTGTGAAAGTGACTTGACTTCCAAGCTAGTTTTACCCCTCAAGGAGATTTCAAATGAATTCTTGGTCAACATAAGAGTTGTTCCTCATTGTCTTAGCTTTCTAGAATGGTATGGCATGCCTTCATATGATGTGGAGAACTCAACTTATGGTCTTGACAAGCAAAGGGTATTTTGGGCATTTGTGAATTACAGGTCATTTTAACCTATACCCAAAACTCACACAAGGAGGCCTCAAATGGAAAAACTTACAACATCAAACTTGCTCCAAATGGGATTTTAAGTCTAGAAAGAAGGTCACAAGTTATTGGAGAAGCTCATAGCATGGAGTTGCATGATAGGTCAAAATATGAACTAAAAAGGCTTATAAAGTGAATAATTTCAAGTTGGAAAATGGTTTGGGAGATTTACAAGTCCAAATGGAGACTTCCAATATATGATTTTGAATGGAAAAACAATTCTAAGAACAATGGTTCACCCACTTTTTTGAGTTTAGAAGGAAAAAATGAAGTTATCCATGGTTGCTTATCATTTAAGAAACATGATCAAAATGAACCAAAGTTGGAAAACAAGGGAATGTGCAAGATGGATCTAGAATGTTCATTTGGGGTCTATATATTCATGAAAGGAGAATTTGGCAAGGGTTGGCCTCATTTGCACCAAGAATTCCACAAAATTTCTCACACTTTTTCATTGGAGTTTCATTACAATTCTCTCAAAACCTTCATCAACTTGCATCAAAATCAACTCAATCTGATTCCATCATCATCATAGATCATAATTGGAGCAAAGTTTTGGTGTGAATCATTCATTTTCGAGCACTTTTTTTTCAAGAGCATCAAGATTGAAGTTGCAAGTGGATAGCATAATTCTGGCCAAATCTCATCCAAAGCTTGCATACAGAATCACATACATCAAGGATTGATCAAGATCCAGCACTTAGAAGCCTCAAATCATCAATCTCCATAGCTGTTTGCAAGATTTTGCACAAGGTAAGTTTTCAATCACACAGCTCGATTCAGTTAGTTAGGCATGTTGTTGTTAGTTTAGAGATGATCTAGGTGGTTAGGAGATTAGTTTAGATGAATTTGGAGTGATTTGGAGTCCATTGTTAGCAGGTGCCATAAGCTGTTTGGATCAATATCTCTTAGGTTAGGGCATTAGAATCTAAGCTTGATAGCGCAGGTTGCTCTCCATTAGTTGTAGTTCAGTTTAGGTTAAGTTTGATTGAGAATGGTGATGTTGCATATCAGTGTCCTTCCATGGTAATCAGAGATTGATGCTATCGGATTGAGAGATTTATTGAGTTTCAGATTGAATTAGGATCATAGGATTGTAGGGGAAGAGATCCTGAGCAATTTTCGTGTTTATGTCGTGGCATTTCATGGCCTGGTGATGGAGAACAGAGGGATGGAAAGTTGCTCGTGCATGAGGTTCATGGTGGCTGAAACCCTAATTCAGTTGGATTGAGGAAGAAGACGAAATCTGGATCGTCTATTTGGTGCAAGACCTTTGACCTGGATAGTGATCCTAAGGCTGAGATTTAAGCTGAGTTTTGGAGGGAAGTAAGAAGCTGGTCAAAACGCACCGTTTCATTAATTGAAACGGGCGGGCCTGAGTTGGTTATTGATATTTCCACCCCCTATTCTAAGCCCAATATGAATTTGAACGTGATTTCTATTCTAGTTTCACCCCCCAGCGTGTGTGGAACTCTGAGTTGTTTCTGGGCCTTGTCCAAAACGCTACCAGCACCCCCCTTTATGAGGCCCATCCTGGACTGAACTGAGCGCGCCTACTATTCTAACCCCCCTCCCTCATTTTAATTCATTTTATTTCTTATTTCATTTTAATTTTTACTAATCTTTGAAAATTCATAAATAATTCATAAAAAATGCTTTTTAATTCATTCTTTTTACCATGTTTTCATTAAAATGTCTAGAATATTATAGGAAAATAAATTTTCATTTTTAGTTTTATTTCATATTTTTTTCATATTTTCTAAATAAATGTCATATTAAATAGATTCATGTCATGCATTATTTTTGTGATTTTTGTTCTCTCACATGCTTTAATATTTTTTGATCATTCTTTTCATATTGTTTAGATGAGATATTAGACTTATAGAAATATTTTAGTTCCCATTTTTAGGAGTTAGTTTTAGGTGATTAATAAATGCTTGAATATCATGAACAAAACTAGGGTTTTTAGGTGACAACTTAGGAAGTTCAATTTTTTCCCTTAGGACTTAGGGTTTGAATAGATTAGTCATGGGACTATAGGGGCTATGGGTAGCTATTAGATCCCTTAGAGAACAGTTAGGATTCCCCTACTGCTATTATTACTGTCTGTATATCTGTTGTTTGGTGTGGTGTGCCCTCTGGGGTTTATTGATTGTTTGTATGGGTATTGGGTTTGTCTGGGGCCCTGGGGAAGCTGAAGATTTGTGGAGATGAAGCTATTGGAGATTCAAAGACTGAAGATCAACTGTCAGAGTTGAGGAGGAGTTTCTTGCTAGCAGATGCTGAGGAGATTAGGGTTTAGGAGCTAGGCAGAGCTCTAGATTAGAATGATTGTTTCTCAAACATGGATTGC
The DNA here is from genome assembly GCA_963859935.3 of Lathyrus sativus. Classification (NCBI taxonomy): domain Eukaryota; kingdom Viridiplantae; phylum Streptophyta; class Magnoliopsida; order Fabales; family Fabaceae; genus Lathyrus; species Lathyrus sativus. The sequence goes on from OZ012739.1 coordinate 335,876,990, forward strand.
CTTGTCTGCATCCATTCTTCTCTGTGATTCAGAGTCTCTCTAAGACACTCACCCCCTTCCTTTGGAAGGCTTGGTGACAGTGTCTATGAGATAGAACTCTTGAGAGAAAATGTCTCTTGTGTTAGAAGCAGTCTGTTCACCACCTTTGGTAGTCAGCTGATTGCTTAACACCCAATTCACTCTTGTGACTGATCCCTCATCCTGGAGGTTTGAGCTTGAAGAAAAGCCATTGCAGATGGAAGACAGATGATCAAAGCCCTTGCCTGAAGGTCATGAAGATGGAGATTGATGCTTGTTGAAGCCTGTAGCTGATTGGAGATTGCTTGAAGCCAGTTGTTGGTTCAGAGCTGCTGATGCTGTTTCTCTTGCTGTATTTCATTTGCTGATGTATTGATTGGTTTTCTGAACTGTATTGTTTGCTGTTTACCCTGCTGGGTTGAAGGTGAAGCCTGTTCACTTTCGCCTATTGTTTTCTAGGTTCGAGGTTGAGTGGGACTCCCTTGCCTCGCTTGTGCTGTTGCATCCATGCATTTTACTGTTTTGCTGTATATATCTGTTATTGTTTCTGTTTCTGCCTATCCCGTAGGATCTCTGTTTCTCTCTGTGCAAGAGAGGAGCATGATAGACATTAGGTCTTAACCCATGCATGATAACATTAGGTTAGTTTGTTTCCCTTCGCAACCGTAGGTTAGAGTTCTGTCTCTTTCTTTCTCAAAACAAACAGAAAAACACATAAAGATTTCAAACACAATAAAAGACACTTCTTTCGTAAAAGAATGTGAACTCATCAAGACGTCATTTTTGTCCGCCGGGACTGTTAATCAAGAAACCCCTTTTTCAGAAGGAATAAAATCAACCAAGACAGACTTGTGTCTTCCGTGGCCCGAACTACGTTTGCTCTGATCTTCCATGCTGTGTGGAAGTACGTAGGCATAGGATGCGATATCCTAGCGAGCAACCTTCCCCTCCTTTCCCGTAGGTAGGCGAACTACGTTGACTCTGATTTCTCGTTCCAGACGAGAATACGTAGGCATAAAGTGCGATACTTTGCCGAGTCATTTTTATTTTCGTTTTATTTTCTTTTTAACTCTTGACCTATAGAGTAGATAGAATAACAATCCATACCCGAAAACAAGCGTGGATCCCGTCGAGTACGACGGACGTGAGGGGTGCTAATACCTTCCCCTTGCGTAACCGACTCCCGAACCCAGGTTTTGGTTGCGATGACCATACCTTTCCCGTGTTGTGCGAGGTTTACTCTGAGCGTTTCCTTTCCCTCCCGTGGGATAAATAACGCACGGTGGCGACTCTTCTGTTCAGCCGGCGCCGATTTTCGCAGTAGCGACAACTGCTTGCATGCGTGCCAGCTGTAATCCACTAACCGACCCCCCACCGCCGGCCATGCAACCACCGTCGGACACCGCCTAACCGTCGCCGGAAAACCACTCACCGCCGGAAACTGCAAACTTCCCAGAATTCATCCAAGCCCCTTCCAAACTTCATCATCCTCAACGATCCGCCTCCATTAACCGTCGCCGGAAAACTCCTCTTCGCCGGAATCTTCATCAAGATTCATCCGGTTCATCTTTTTTTTCCAGGAACGCCAAGAACATCATCATCGTTCATCCACTACATCGTTCATCTGCGTTTTCCAGAACACCTTCAAACGCCAAGAACTTCATCGATCTTCAAGAGTCTTCGCCCATAAACTCCTCAAGATTACTCCAAACTTCAGTTCGTCACCAAGATTCATCAACGATTCGCCCAGATCCTCCTTCCAGCATCAAATTTCTCCAGAAATCGCAAGGACTTCAGCGACCAAGAACGCCATCATTTCCTTCATCTTTTGAGATCTTCGCTGATCTTCGTCACGAAAATGATCGCGCCGCCGTAGATCTCCGAATCGTCAACAAAGATTCTTCGTGAGCTTCTCCAAGCTTCATCTCCTCGCCAGAAGCCTCATCGCCTTCGTCCAGGTTCCTATTCTGAATCCATCATTTATTGTATTTTCTTGTTGTTAGTTGAGGATCTAAGTTAGCGGTGAGTGTTAGTGAGAGGTGATTTGAGTTGAGAGGTGGAAGAGTGTGGTTTGTGATGAATAAGGGCGGTGAAGAGTTAGAGAATCAGAGAGATGGTGGAGAGGGTGAAGCGCCGTTAGGGTTTGGGAGAAGGATAGTGAACAGTGAAGGAGGAGAATTTAGTGACTTAGGGTTTTGTTGCTGAAGTTGAGTGGGTTAGATTCGGGCTTAGGCCCATTGTGTTTGTTTGCTGATCATCTCCCCTGATTTCCCATGACACCCCCCTCTCAATGTGAGTTTTCGTTTTGGGCCTAGACCAAGTTTACTAACCACACCCCTACTTTGGGCCCAAAGAGAAATGACGTGCAAAATAGTTGTTATTCGCCACGCTTTTTTTTCTTCCTTTTTCCTTGTTTTTTTTAGTTATTTTCTGGTTTGGGTTTGGGCCTAGCGCGTTTTGATATCTGCACCCCCTCCTGAGCCCAATTGTTATTTTGAACTGCATGAATTGCTATTTACCACGCCTATTTCTCTTTTTTTAGTTGATTTTCATTTTATTTCATGTTTGCATATAGGTTAATAAAAAATTCACAATAAATTGAAAAATGATCATTTTAGGATGGGATTTTTCCCCTAGTTTCCTTAGGACCTCTAGAAAATTGTGAAATAATAAAAACATTAATTTCATGCATTTTATATTTTTTGGCATATTTTACAATATTATTGCTTTTATTTTACATTTGTTTAGTACTTAATTTTTCTGAATTTAGTATGAGAGTTTGGTGCATGATTTTTGATTGATTCTTGTGAGGTTGATTAGATTAGGGAAGTATGTACCCTTAGGAATTTCTCCATATTTTTGTGACTAAAACTTAGATTAATTTGAGAGATAGATAGGGTAGGTATCAGGATTAGGGTTTCACAATAATTAGGTGCAGTTTAGGGCATAGTTTTGGGGTTTAATAGTTGATTTAGGTTATGGGATTTATATGGGGTACAAGTTATATAGTTAAGCTCCCTTAGAAATTTAATTAGGATTTTATAGTGAGTTTTACTATTTTTACCTGATTTTTGCAACTTGGTTGATATTGGTGTGTTTCCCACTTGGGATGTTGCTTTGTTTGTTGGGTTTTGGGCATTTCAATTGGGCTTGGGGCTTGGGTTTTGGCTTGTTGAGGCTTATGAAGACCTTGGAGATGAGTGAAGACGAGGGATAGAGATGGATGCATGGAGATTCCTTTCCTGGAAGATGGTTTGTGAAGACTTAGGAGATAGGAGAAATAGGGAGAGCCTTAGATTAGAATGATTTCTTCTTACAAACATAGAAAGCATCTTGTGCTTCTATTCCTCCCTATGATATAAAGTCCTTCTAAGGTATTCACATCCCTCCTTTGGAGGGATAAGTGGCTTATTTTGGAAGTAGAACTTTGAGGGACCCTTTCTCTCATAATGTTAAACGCTTATAGGCTTCCTTTGGTTGTCAATAAGCTGTTTAACATTTCAACTTAATCTGTTAAGTGATTCTCTCCTGTGAGTGCTTGCTTTGAAGATATAATCCCATTGAAGATAAGAAGTCCATTTAAGATTGATGAAGATGAAGCTTGTGCCTGTCAAAGCTGGATATCTGTTGAAGCTAGGGTTTTGCTGCTTTCTGAAGCTGTTTGCTGTTTGAAGCTGTCAACTGTTGGGATTCAGTGCTTGCCAGAGCTAGGGTATTTTTGAAGACAGAAGCTTATCTAAAGCTTGGGGATCATTTAAGAGTGAGGATGGGGTCTTGCTTGAAGTTGTTACTGAAGCTGTTTGCTGTTAATCAACTGTAGCTGTCAGAGCCAGTGCTGTTTGAACTGCCTACTGTAGGAGCTGGTGTTGTTGTCAGAGCTGGTGCTGGGTTTTATTTCTTTTGTATTGTTTGTTGGCTTGTTCAGCTTGCCCCTTAGGTTTGAAGTGAAGTTGTTTCACTTTGCCTATTGTTTTCCCAGGTTCGAGGTTGAGTGGGACTCCCTTGCCTCGCTTGTATTGCTGCATCTCATGCATTTTACTGTGTACTGTATATATGTTGTTTCTTTTCCGTTTATTCCCTAGGATCTCTGTTTTTCTCCGTGCAAGAGAGAAATATGACAGACATTAGGTATAATCCATGCATGACAACATTAGGGTAGTTTGATTCCCATTTCAACCATAGGTTTTTAGAGTTCTTTCTCTTCTATCTCCAAATCATTCAAAACACAGTAATAAGGTTAATCGATGTCGTACGCTACGAGCCTTAAGCTATTTGGGAAAGGGTTACTGGAGAGTTTCTTTCTAGTAGTCTGGTTGCTTAGTGTGGTACCCTTTGGGTGATACGCGATGTAGTCACTCTCAAGTCATAGTCTCTAGTGCGTCAGAGATTGCAAACATCATAAAAAACAGTTCTTGCGTAAAAGACTGAAAACCAATCAAAACGTCATTTTTGTCCGCGTGGACCCGTAATCAGGAGAAAACCTTTTTTTCAGAAAGATAAAAGATAAACAGACAAATTTGTGTCTTCCGTAGCCCGAACTACGTTTGCTCTGATCTTTCATGCCGTATGAAAGTACGTAGGCATGAGATGCGATATCCTAGAGAGCAACCTTCCCCTCCTTTCCGGTAGGTAGGCGAACTACGTTGACTCTGATTCTCGTTCCAGACGGGAATACGTAGGCATAAAGTGCGATACTTTTCCGAGTCATTTTCTTTTCTTTTTAACCCAGCCCTTTAGTTTAGATAGAATAACAATCCGTACTAGAAAACAAGCGTGGATCCTGTCGAGTACGACAGACGTGAGGGGTGCTAATACCTTCCCCTTGCGTAACCGACTCCCGAATTCAGGATTTGGTTGCGATGACCATTCCTTTCCCATATTTGCGGTAGGTTTACTTCGAGCGTTTCCTTTCCCTCCTTTGGGATAAATAACGCACGATGGCGACTCTTCTGTCATAGCCGGCGCCGATTTTCGCAGTAGCGACAAATATGATTGTGGCTGAGTATGCGGCAAAGTTTGAGTCTTTGGTCAAGTTTTGTCCGCATTACAACCGTGCTGACGCAGAGATGTCGAAGTGTCTCAAGTTTGAGAATGGTTTGAGACCAGAGATTAAGCAGGGAATTGGGTATCAACAGATTCGTCAGTTTTCGGAACTAGTGAACAAGAGCATAATTTATGATGAAGATAGCCGAGCTCGATCTACTCACTACAAGCAGCTGAGTGAGAAGAAAGAGAAAGGTCAGTTCAGGGGAAAACCGTATGTGACTTCTGGTGATAAAGGGAAGCAGAAGGCTTCTGATGGGAAAAATCCAAGTGGGGGAGCAGCTACTGCTCCAGGGAAGTGTTATAAGTGTGGCGAGCAAGGCCATCGTGCTGAGAATTGTAAAGCGCTGAGGTGTCATCGTTGTGGCAAGAGGGGTCATAAGGCTAATGACTGCAAAGACGAAGCTCCGACTTGCTTCAACTGTGGAGAGAAGAGGCATATCAGTACCCAGTGTCAGCAGCCGAAGAAGACTGCTACTGCTACTCAGGCAAGTGGCAGAGTGTTTGCTTTGAGCGGTGCAGAAGAAGCTAAGACGGATAACTTGATCAGAGGTACGTGTTTTATTAATGATGTTAAATTGATTGCTATAATTGATATTGGTGCTACACATTCATTTATTTCGCTCGAATGTGCTAAGAGGTTGAATTTGAATTTGTCTTCTATGAGTGGGAGTATGGTTATTGATACCCCGACTAATGGTTCGGTGACTACTGCGTTAGTCTGTTTGAGCTGCCCTTTGACTATTTATGATAGGAACTTTGTGATGAACTTGGTTTGTCTACCTTTGAATCAAATTGATGTTATCCTTGGGATGAACTGGTTGGAGTACAACTATGTTCACAGTGATTGTTATAGTAAGACGGTAAAATTTCCTGAGTCGGGCGATGTTGGAGAGCTAATGTTTGTATCTGCCAAACAAGTGGAAGAATTATTAGAAGATGAGGCTAATATGTTTGTCGTGTTTGCTTCACTTCAAGTGGATGGTGAAGCAATGGGCGTGGAGCTACCGGTTGTTCGAGAATTTCCTGAGGTGTTTCCAAACGACATGAATGACTTACCTCCTAAGCGTGAGGTAAAGTTTACTATTGAGGTGATACCGGGCACTAGTCCTGTATCGATGGCTCCTTATCGGATGTCTGCATCTAAGTTAGGGGAATTGAAGAAACAGTTGGAAGAGTTGCTTGAGAAGAATTTTGTTCGACCGAGTGTTTCTTCGTGGGTGCTCTTGTGTTGTTAGTGAACAAGAAAGATGGTAGTATGGGATTGTGTGTGGATTATCGGCAATTGAATAAAGTGATGATTAAGAATAAATATCCACTTCCGAGGATTGATAATTTAATGGATCAATTGGTGGGTGCTTGTATGTTTAGCAAGATTGATTTGAGGTCTGGTTATCATCAGATTCATGTTAAGCCTGATGATATTCCGAAGACAGCTTTCAGGACGAGATATGGACACTATGAGTATACTGTGATGCCACTTGGAGTTTCGAATGCACCTGGCGTATTCATGGAGTATATGAATAGGATTTTCCATCCTTATTTGGATCAGTTCGTAGTGGTGTTTATTTATGATATTTTGATATATTCTAAGTCTGAAGAAGAGCATGCGCAACATCTAAGAGTTGTGTTGCAGGTTTTGAAAGACAAGAATCTTTACGCCAAGTTGTCTAAGTGTGAGTTTTGGTTGAAGGAAATGAGTTTCCTTGGCCATGTGATTTCTAGTGGAGGGATTGTTGTTGATCCGTCAAAGATTGATGTTGTGTTGCAGTGGGAGGCTCCAAAGTCTGCTACTGAGATTCGAAGTTTCCTTGGGCTGGCTGGTTATTATCGCAGGTTTATTGATGGTTTTTCTTAGTTAGCATTACCATTGACTTAGTTGACTCAAAAGGGCCAGGCTTATGTGTGGGATGTTTCTTGTGAGAAGAGTTTTGTAGAACTCAAGAAGAATTTGGCGACTGCTCCAGTGTTGATTTTGCCAAATCCGAGTGAGTCCTTTGTGGTGTATTGTGATGCATCGAAGATGGGCCTTGGAGGCGTATTGATGCAGAACGGTCAGGTTGTTGCTTATGCTTCCAGACAACTGAAGATTCATGAAAGGAATTATCCTACGCATGATTTAGAGTTGGCCGTTGTGGTGTTTGTGTTGAAGATGTGGAGACATTATCTATTTGGGTCCAGATTCGAAGTGTTCAGTGATCACAAGAGTATGAAGTATTTGTTTGATCAGAAAGAGTTGAACATGAGGCAGTGAAGATGGCTTGAACTTCTGAAGGATTATGATTTTGAATTGAGTTACCATCCGGGTAAGGCTAATGTTGTGGCTCGTGCGTTGGGTAGGAAGTCCTTGCATATGTCGATGCTTATGGTTCAAGAGTTGGAACTGATTGAGCAATTCATAGATATGAGTTTGATTTGTGAAGAGACTCCTAACAGTGTGAAATTGGGTATGTTGAAGCTGACTAGTAGTATCCTCAAAGAGATCAGAGAAGGTCAGAGATCTGATTTGAGTTTGGTGGATCATCTCGCGTTAATTAATCAAGGTAACGAAGGTGATTTTCGAATTGATGAGAATGGTGTGATGAGGTTCCGAGATAGAGTATGCGTTCCTGATGTGCCAGAAATCAGGAAGAGCATTCTTGAAGAAGGTCACAGAAGCGGGTTGAGTATTCATCCGGGTGCCACAAAGATGTATCAAGACTTGAAGAAGTTGTTTTGGTGGCCTAGTATGAAGAAGGAAATTGCTGAATTGGTGTATGCTTGTTTGACTTGTCAGAAGTTGAAGATTGAACATCAGGGACCGTCGGGTCTGATGCAACCACTGAGTATTCCAGAATGGAAATGGGATAGCATTTCTATAGGTTTTGTGACAAGTTTGCCGAAGACGGTGAAGGGATATGATTCGATTTGGGTAATTGTTGATAGATAGACTAAATCGGCTCATTTTGTACCGACGAGGATCAATTATTTGTTGCAGAAGCTTGCTGAATTATATATTGAGCAGATTGTGAAGTTGAATGGTGTTCCATCGAGTATCGTGTCTGATAGAGATCCGAGATTTACATCGAGGTTTTGGGAGAGTTTGCAGGCAACTTTGGGTACTAAGTTGAGGTTGAGTTCTGCCTATCATCCGTAGACGAATGGACAGACGGAAAGAACTATCCAGTCTTTAGAGGATTTGTTAAGAGCTTGTGTTTTGGATCAAGGTGGATCGTGGCATAGTTATTTACCGTTGGTTGAGTTTACTTACAATAATAGTTACCATTCTAGTATCGGAATGGCACCATATGAGGCTTTGTATGGTAGGAGGTGTAGGACTCTGTTGTGTTGGTATGAATCAGGCGAGAGTGCTGTGCTCAGACCTGAAATTATGCAAGATATGACTGAAAAGATCAACTTGATCCATGAGAAGATGAAAGCATCGTAGATTCGTCGGAAGAGTTACCATGATAAGAGGAGGAAAGTGCTTGAACTCCAAGATGGAGATCATGTGTTTCTGAGAGTTACGCCGGTAACTGGTGTTGGTCGAGCTTTGAAGTTGCGAAAGCTCACATCGAGTTTTGTTGGTCCGTATCGAATTTCGCAGAGGGTGGGGGAAGTAGCCTATCGGATTGCTTTACTGTCGTCGCTCGAGAATTTGCATGATGTGTTTCATGTGTCTCAGTTGAGGAAGTACATTCCAGATCTGTCGCATGTGATTCAGATGGATGATGTACAAGTGCGAGATGATTTGACTGTTGAGGTGTTGCCTGTTCGAATTGACGAACGAGAAGTAAAACAACTACGAGGTAAAGAGATCGCCTTGGTGAAGGTATTGTGGGGAGGACCAGCTGGAGAAAGTTGGACTTGGGAACATGAAGATCAGATGAGGGAGTCGTATCCGACTCTGTTTTCTGCAGGTAATTTTCGAGGACGAAAATTCTTTTAAGTGGGGGAGGGTTGTAACACCCCAAATTTAATCGGAATATGTTAATTAATTATTTAATTGAGAATATTCATGTTTCGGTGAATTTCCGGTGGTTTTGTGAATATTGGAAAAATGTGCATTTTCGGGTATTTATTTGATTAATATCATATAATATTAATTTATTAGTATTATTATTAATTAAATGGAATATAAGTGAAATAAGGGTAATTTGGGCATTTGAGGGAGTTAGTAAGGGTAATGAAGGAAAAGCCCAATTTGTGAGGCCCAAGACTAAGTTAGACAAAATAGAGTTCTTAGAGGAAATTAGAATTCATTTGTGTTTAACGTGAAAGTTTGGTGGCCGGAGCTCTGAAGCAAAGGTTGGAGACAGAAGATCCTGAAGTTAATCGTGAAAGTTGCGAATCGACTAAGATATGGGGAGTATCGCATTTCGTGATGTTCTATGTATGCCTTTGTTAGATGTCAAATTTCACTTATTTGATCTATCTAATGTTGGCATTTTTTACTCATTTTTGTCATGAAAGTGTTGAAAACCACTCTTGTTTTGGTTGGTTTGCAACATTATGAGAAAATCTCTTGGTACCTTTGATTTGTGTGTTCTTGTGAAGGAATTAGGCACAAAACAAGTGAAACGTAAGACACAAGAAATGGGCAAGGAAACCAAGACAACATGCAAAAAACACCAAAGTGCTGTCATGCTCGCTAGGTGAGCTGATAGCGAGCAAGGTAGCGAATGCTCGCTAGTTGTTCGCTAGGCGAGTAGGCCTGCGAACCCGCCCAGAATGGGACAGAGCCAAAAGTGCCAACTTCGCTGGAGCGAATACAGAAGCGAACACTCCCTAGTTGTTCGCTAGGCGAACAGGTAGCGAATGCTCCCATACTGAGTGTGTATTTAAGTGTTTTTCTTGCTTTTTAGGTCATAACTTCATTTTGTAACATTTTGGAACATCAGAACTTATCTCTCTTCATTTCTTTAGAGAGAGAAACACAAAACCCCAAGGGGGAGGAGGTATGATCTTCGATCTCTTGTTGGGGTTTGGATTGTAATCTTTTGATACCTTATGTATTTCACCTAATATATGTTTGTGAACTTATTTTAGATTCTCTATTGATTGAATACTTTGATTATGTATTTGTGGGTCTTGACAAAACCTTTTCACATCTTTGATCTTAGATCTTCTTCTATCAATGAACAAACTTTTGACATGGTTTTGAAGTTGATATTTATTGTATCTTCTATGGTGTTGTGTTGATTAAGTAGCATGGGTAGCATGGGTAGGATCAACATGAGATTGTGTTGGTATATGATAATAGTGATGAAGAATGATGTTCATAACCATTTGGCGGATTAGATGAATACATGTAAAAAGGGTTAAGCGTGTGTACGTATTCTGATCATTGTATTTAACGCAAAACAATTGTTTATATGATATGGATTTCATTCTTGTTTACCTGTTAATATTTGATTTGAATCGTGATAGAGATATACTTTTCGGATCTGGATCTAGGATGATTGCCGGTTAGGTCCTAAACGCTAGAGATAGATTTAGGCTTATCATTTGCGTGAGCATCAGATCTTAATGCTTTGTGTTGTGTTTTTGTTGGGTGAGAGATCACCAATGAGACAACATGGTTTTTCTCTCGACGCCGCATTAGAGATAAGTTTTGTCGTGAGTGATACGTGATGATATTAGACGAATGATTACGTTGTATTTAATTTGATTAGAAGAATACATGTGTTATCAATTCATGAAATCCAATCCCAACAAGGCTCCGTTTATATTTCAGTCTTTATTTTATATTTTCTGTTTTTATCTGTGGTTCCCTGAACCTTTTAACCCAAAACTTTTGAACAATAAGCTTAGAAACGTAGAGGCATTTGAACGGCGTTCATATCGCACTGATCCCTATGGAGACGACAAAACTGGGTACTTAATATTTTTTGCTTGCTGCTTTACCGCACCAGCAAAATGGCGCCGTTGTCGGGGATTGGTGTTGAGATTTTGAAGTGCATTGCAACGGTTCTATATTTTTAAGCTTTGTATATATTGTATATATTTGTTTCTTTTTTTGTTTTTTCTAGTGTGTTCAGGAATGACGAAAACTCCTTCTAGAGTGGTTGCTATCGGTATGAAAGCATTCAATGACGCTTCGACCGAGTTTGGATGGCGATGATAGTATGAAACAAGTGAATGTTGTCAAGGTACATGGTTTCCTTTGTTTAGAATTTTAGAATGCTTAAGAACTTAAGTCTCTTTGCAAATGAAATTTATTCTTTTGGCAACTTGTTTGAATGATTGTTTCACTTAGGACCAAAAACCATACTTTGTGAGAAAGCTTCCATTGTTTACTAAATGCTGGATTTCTGATAAACTTTGTTGATTCATATGATTCATGCTTTATCTTGTTATCATTGTGAATTTGTGGAAGCATTAGAAATGATCAAGGCACTTGTTTTTATTGAGCACAACCAATTCCAAATGCAACTTACCCGTGAGTAGAGAGAATTCGTTAACCCCTTTGAGCCTAAACAATGTGAATCTCATTCTTAATTTTGTGAGATTCTAAAAAAAATTTCTTGAACCCTTGAATTTGTTTTAATTGTTTTCTTTGCCATAAAAAGCTAAGAGCATTCACTTGAGGGTTGAGTAAAAGTTAAGTTGGGGCGAATGAAAAAGGAAGATAGTCGGTTGTTACAACTTTTGAAAAATTCAAGCAAGCACCAAAAAAATTGTGTGAATATGAAAAAAGAAAGAAAGAATAAAAAACAGAAAAGAAAAAGAATGTTTGATTGGAAAAGAAAAATAGTGAAAGAATAAGTTGTGAAATAAGAGTTGGGGAGGTTTGCAACAAAGAAACAAATGAAATGAAGTTGATGTGTATAAATAACGTGTAGTGAATGTATCTTTTGCATCGACAATTTCGTTTCAATGGCCTTAGAAATGTCCCTTGTTTGTAAACCCGACCAAGCTACAACCTTAAAGACCTTAGTGATCTTCTTGCTTCCATATTTTCGCTATTGATTGTTAGATTTTGTATGAATTGAATTGATATTGGCATTGTTTGTTAGTTGAGTGAAATTGTCCCCGCGGTTGTAAACGCGTAATTTCTTCAATCCTTATTCGAAGAGAAGTGATAGAGTGATTCATTCATGAAAAACATAGTTGTTGATTGATGCATGGCTTTATATTTGCTTTAAGAATTTAGTTCTTTTACATTGTTTGATTCTAAACATTTGAAACCATGGCTTATTTGCATCATTTGTGTTTGAGCCAATTTTATCCATTCTTGGGTGAATCTTAGTCTTGAGAAAATCCTCTTATTGCAAAATGAGAGGCATACTTTGCTTGAGGACAAGAAAAAATCTAGTTGGGGCGAATTGTTAGATGCCAAATTTCACTTATTTGATCTATCTAATGTTGGCATTTTCACTCATTTTTGTCATGAAAGTGTTGAAAACCACTCTTGTTTTAGTTAGTTTGCAACATTATGAGAAAATATCTTGGTACCTTTGATTTGTGTGTTATTGTACAGGAATTAGACACAAAAAAAGTGAAAAGTAAGACACAAGAAATGGGCAAGGAAACCAAGACAACATGCAAAAACCACCAAAATGCTGTCATGCTCGCTAGGCGAGCTGATAGCGAGCAAGGTAGCGAACGCTCGCTAGCTATTCGCTAGGCAAGCAGGCCAGCGAACGCGCCTAGAATGGGACAGAGCCAAAAGTGCCAAACTTCGCTGGAGCGAATACAGAAGCGAACGCTCGCTAGTTGTTCGCTAGGCGAGCAGGTAGCGTACGCTCCTATACTGAGTGTGTATTTAAGTGTTTTTCTTACTTTTTTAGGTCATAACTTCATTTTGTAACATTTTGGAACATCAGAACTTATCTCTCTTCATTTCTTTAGAGAGAGAAACACAAAACCTCAAGGAGGAGGAGGTAAGATCTTCGATCTCTTGTTGGGGTTTGGATTGTAATCTTTTGATACCTTATGTATTTCACCTAATATATGTTTGTGAACTTATTTTGGATTCTCTATTGATTGAATATGTTTGATTATGTATTTGTGGGTCTTGACAAAACCTTTTCACATCTTTGATCTCATATCTTCTTCTATCAATGAACAAACTTTTGACATGGTTTTGAAGTTGATATTCATTGTATCTTCTATGGTGTTGTGTTGATTAAGTAGCATGGGTAGCATGGGTAGGATCAACATGAGATTGTGTGGGTATGTGATAATAGTGATGAAGAATGATGTTCATAACCATTTGGCGGATTAGATGAATACATGTAAAAAGGGTTAAGCGTGTGTACATATTCTGATCATTGTATTTAATGCAAAACAATTGTTTATCTGATATGGGTTTCATTCTTGTTTACCTGTTAATCTTTGATTTGAATCGTGATAGAGATATACTTTTCGGATCTGGATCTAGGATGATTGTCGGTTAGGTCCTAAACGCTAGAGCTAGATTTAGGCTTAGCATTTGCGTGAGTACCATATCTTGATGCTTTGTGTTGTGTTTTTGTTGAGTGAGAGATCACCAATGAGACAACATGGTTTTTCTCTCGACGCCGCGTTAGAGATAAGCTTTGTCGTGAGTGATACGTGATGATATTAGACGAATGATTACGTTGTGTTTAATTTGATCAGAAGAATGCATGTGTTATCAATTGATGAAATCTAATCCCAACAAGGCTCCGTTTATATTTCAGTCTTTATTTTATATTTTCTTTTTTTATCTGTGGTTCCCTAAACCTTTTAACCCAAAACTTTTGAACAATAAGCTTAGAAACGTAGAGGCCGTTGAACGGCGTTCATACCGCACTGATCCCTGTGGAGACGACAAAACTGGGTACTTAATATTTTTTGCTTGCTGCTTTACCGCACCAGCAGCCTTTCGGTGTGTTTATGGTGGGGTTTATGATTTAGGGTATATTGGGTTGAATTGGGAGAATTAGGGAGATTAATGAATAAACTTTGAGGTTATGATTGATGATATGTATCCCTGAATATTGATATGAATTTAGGAAACCTTATCGAACTATTTGATGTGTAACATGAGAAAGGAAACCTTAGACCTTTATGGCCGAAAACTTGGATTATGATATGTTGACCCTGTAGAAATAGGAATATTTAAATGTGAGTAACTCTGACGCACTCAAGGCAATTGCAGGAAAATAGTGTTTTAGGCAGTGCAAATGTTGCCAGATTAGCCTAATAAACCATAGATTTTGTGTTGTTATCGCCATATGACCTTAGGGATGATTTAGGGATGTTTTGGGGGCATGAGATGTGTGAATCGTAGGAGTTTTTGGGTGGAAATCAGTTCTGGTGCGTAGCAGAAGTTGCTGTCATCGCACTGTTCGCCTAGCGAGCAAGCCAGCGAAGGTTCGCTACAAGACTCGCCTAGCGAGCAAGCCAGCAAGGATTCGCTAGAGGCTCGCCTAGCGAGTAAGCCAGCAAGGGGTTTGCTGCGAGACTCGCCTAGCGAGCGAGCCAGCGAACGTAGCAGAGTTCGCGAAATTGATTGTTTTGCAGCGATGTCGTGATGTGTGATTCTGGGATTTCTGGGATGGATTACCCCGAGTATGAAAGTAGGGTTTGGGTGATGTGTGCATGATGTATGATAGTTTCCTATGATGTATCGATTGAGTTAATATGATGAAACTATCATGATTTGATGAACTATGTGATAACATGAGATATGGTGATTGATGTGATTTATGTGATGATGATGGGTATGATGAATGATGATGCACCATATGTTTTATTGTGAGGATTATTATTATGACGTGTGCATCATGCATTCATGTGCATTCGATTGCTTTGAGTTCAATCCCACTGTGTGGATGTGAAGTATTTTGACGTGCTCTGATCCTATTGATGGGGATCTATGGAGGGTTGATGGCCCAGTGTCCATCGAGCTATGATGATTGGTACCACATGCATTGAGTTGTGTTGCATTGCATTTATGAGTCTTTGTGTATAAATTATGATGTTGTGACCTTTGAGGCATATGTGAGTAATATGAATGTGTTGAATACAAATATGTTGCCGTTTATGCATTAATTGTCATACATTTATTATTATGAACTGTTTTATTCACCCTGCCTGTTTGAATGTTACCTCCACATGGGTAATGTGCAGATGATCCAGTTTAGCCGTGGACGCCGGCGAGGAGTTAGTTTTGAAGTTTTTGAGCGTTTTAGTCTTTTGGTCAGCTTAGAGGGTCTTGCTCTGATATTTAACATCGGGGTGGGTTCCTTGAGTTGAGTTTATACTGTTGAAGTTATTTTGATTAAATTCCCTTTTTGAGGAAGACTTCGAATTATGTTTTGAATTCCGCTGTTTATGATGTTTGATGTATTTTGGGAAAAACCCGTAGTTACGGAGTATGGACCTATTTTGATGAATTTGAGAAATGCACGCCCTTTTAGTGACATTTTAATGAGATTTATTTATTCACTCTGACTTCTGTGTTATTTTGCCTTGATATTTTTGGGGTAGAAAAAGGGTGTTACAGTTATCATCACGCTGCTAGGGAGAAGATGGGTTACAAGGCTTTGAAAACTCGACTAAAGTAGATGTGGGTTAGGAGAGGGGCAATTAGCATCATAGACCTAGGCAATGATTACTATCTTGTGGCATTTTCTCATGAAGAAGATAAGGCTGTAAGGACAAAGCCTCATATACCATACAAGAGTGTTTCAATGATGTCAAAACGCAACCACATGGAAGAATTGGTACTTGGCATTATCACCACAAGGCATAAACATACCTTATCTCTTATGTAACGCCCAATTTAATTATTTTTAGTTCTGGTGTTATTTTTATTCGTCAGCGTGTTTGGTGTGGGAATTGAAGAAGAATTAGAGGCATAATATTAATATTTGATAATCGATAATGATAATAATTAATAATTAATATTAATGTCGATATTATTATTATTATTATTATTATTATTATTAATATTATGAGATTATTAGTATTATTTTGGAATAAAAGAAAAAAAGAATATTAATAAAACTGGAATAATAAGGATTATTTGGAACTAAGGGCATGTTTGGCAATTTGTGAAAAGGGAATTGGAGAAAGAAAGGGAAGAACACGATTGAAGAAAAAGAAAACACGGTTGAAGAGGAAGAGCAAGGTCTGAAGCTTGAGCAAAGGAAAGGATCATCAAGGCTGTGATTTTGTAGAGGTTCATCATCATCAGAATAACAATTGAGGTAAGGGGGGGGATTAATCGATCGAATTGGTTATGCATGAAATTGGTAGAAAAGGGGAAACTCCCTAATCCCCATTGTTTGATGTTAATATGATGTTGATTTTGTGTTTATGATTCTGCAATGGTTGCGTTTATGATGGTTGATTTCGTTGCATGTGTTGATTGAGGGAATTTGGGGATTTCCGGGTGAATTCGAAGTTATACCAGAAGTTGGTAATTGCGTAGATGTAAGCGTTACCGAACAAAATTGAGTTGGATGTTATAGTCGGATAGTGGAACGATTTTCTGGTATGTTGGGGTTTGGCTTGGAATAGAATTGGCTGGGCTTGGAGTGTGTTGCCAACTCTGAGCTGAGAGTTGTTTTCTGCAGAATTCGCGTGCATTCGCTGGGCGAATGGGGGCGAGCCTTCGCCAGGCGAACTGTGCAGCGAATGCTGCCTTTTGCTTCTGTTTGGCTTCGCTAGGGGTTTCGTCGGGCGAGTCCCAGCGAGTGTTCGCTGCGGGGCTTCGCCAGGCGAATGGCAGCGAACATGACAACATTTTGTGATTTTTCTGCTGTGTTGTTCCGTTCTTGTACCGTTAGACCTCTGTTGGTCGTGGGTGATTCTGAGAGTTAACAGGGCACTGCTGTGTGTATGTGTGAACACAGGAACGTGATTCCTCGTAGTATTTGTATAGTTGATTGAGTGTATGATAGGTATTATGTGTGCTGGTGATATGGCGTGAGATCCTTGAAATGTGGCATGTGATACCTGAGATATGTGGTAGATGTGATCTGTGGATTACGTGTAGCGTGTGTGCTAGTATTTGTTGTGGTGCATTGTGTTATGCATGGCATGTGAAGGGGTTGATCATACTGCTCGGTGGGGCGTATGAAATAAACTCAGGCTCCGAAAAGGAGTGGATGCAGGGGTTGATCATATTGCTCGGTGGGGCATATGAGATAGACTCGGGATTCCGTAAGGGATTGTGAAGGGGTTGATCATACTGCTCGGTGGGGCGTATGAAATAAACTCAGGCTCCGAAAAGGAGTGGATGCAGGGTTTGATCATATTGCTCGGTGGGGCATATGAGATATACTCAGTGGGATAGATCGTTGCCTAGGGTGGCTCGAGTGATCTATCCGGGTTCAATGATGAACCGTGAGTCGGTACCGCATTTCATGTGTCGAGTTGCATGTGTTGCATAGTCGTGTGTATGTTGCGATGGTGTGGGACCGTAGGTCCGAGTTGATGCGTGTGAATTATGTTGTGTGTTTACTGCCTTCATATTCATGTTTACTGTTACCTTTATGTTTTGTTCGTAATTTCTCACCCCTTTGCCTTTGTTGTGGTTTGTGCTTCTTCGGAAGTACAGAGATTTCAGGTGATAGCTAGTTTGTTCTGTGGTGAGTCGTAGGGATGCTCTGATACGTAACACCGGGGCTTTTTGGGAGTTCTTTGTTATATGATGTTTCTGGTGCCCCTGTGGCGTATCTTGTTGATGATATGTTTTGGTGGATCTTTTGATGTGTGGTTGTACATGATGTATATTTTGGACAGATAGTCGACGCTGATGTGCCTGACTTGTATATGATGTTGATATATATATATATATATATATATATATATATATATATATATATATATATATATATATATATATATATATATATATATATATATATATATATATATATATATATATATATATATATATATATATATATATATATATATATATATATATATATATATATATATATATATATATATATATATATATATATATATATATATATATATATATATATATATATATATATATATATATATATATATATATATATATATATATATATATATATATATATATATATATATATATATATATATATATATATATATATATATATATATATATATATATATATATATATATATATATATATATATATATATATATATATATATATATATATATATATATATATATATATATATATATATATATATATATATATATATATATATATATATATATATATATATATATATATATATATATATATATATATATATATATATATATATATATATATATATATATATATATATATATATATATATATATATATATATATATATATATATATATATATATATATATATATATATATATATATATATATATATATATATATGATGATTTTCCGCTGCTTATATGTGGTTACATTCTTTAATGAAAATGTTTCGATTGGTTTTCTTTTGTGACATCCCGTGTGTGATGTGAAACTCTGATGCTTGTCTATCTTGATTGTTTTTTTAATTGCACTTATTTTATTTTTGGGAGCGGGGTGTTACAAGTTGGTATCAGAGCAGGTCGGTTCGTCCGGCCAGTGTAGTGTTTTGAGTTTGTCTGTAGGATAGGGTTGGTTGTTTTCTGTTAACCTGGATTGTTGTTGTTGAGCAGTATGGCTGGGAGGAATGACGCGACGTTGGCTGCGGCTATGCAAGCTATGGCGCAGGTGGTTGCTAATCAGAACCACGCTGCAGGTGCACAGTTCAGAGACTTGGCGCAGTTTCAGAGCAACAAGCCGCCGATGTTCCAAGGAGGAATTTTGGATCCGGAAGCTGCTCAGAAGTGGTTGAAGGCGATAGAGAATATCTTCAGAACGATGGGTTGCAACGATGAGCAGAAGGTGAGGTTCGGTACTCACATGTTAGAGGGCGAAGCTGAAGCTTGGTGGGACAACAGCCGCCAAAGGTTGGAGACTGCTGGAACTCCGATTACCTGGGATGTTGTTCGCACTGGATTTCTAGAGAAGTACTTCCCTGAAGATATCAGAAGTGCCAAGGAGATTGAGTTTCTGGAACTGAAGCAGGGAAATATGACGGTGGCGGAGTATGCCGCTAAGTTTGAGGAATTGGTACAGTATTGTCCCCACTACAATACTGATGGAGCGATGACCTCCAAATGTTTGAAGTTCTAAAATGGATTGCGTCCAGAAGTGAAGATGGGAATAGCTTGTCAGAAGATCAGGGATTATCCTGAGCTGATAAGCAGGAGCCGGATTTATGACAATGATAACCGGGCAAGGATTGCGCATTACAAAGCTGCTAATGACCGTAAGGGTAAGCAAAGGTTCGGTGGGACTCCTTACAGTGTTCCTATTGGTAAGGGAAAGTTCAAAGGTGATAATGATAAGAAGCCAAGAGAAGGGAGAGCGGTTGCCGGAGGGAAGTGTTTTCGGTGTGGTGACTTGGATCATCGTGCCGTTGATTGTCCTCTTGAAGAGAAAAAGTGTTTCAAGTGTGGCAAGTCAGGCCACGTGATAGCTAATTGTCGATTCACCATGCCTACATGCTACAACTATGGTGAGAAAGGCCACATCAGTACTCATTGTGGGAAACCGAAGTCGACTCAGGTGCCACAGACCAGCGGCAAAGTGTTTGCAGTAGTGGGAACTCAAGCTACTGGTGATGATCGTTCTATACGAGGTACTTGTTTCATCAATAATGTTCCCTTGTCTGCTATGATTGATACGGGTGCGACCCATTCGTTTATCTCTGTTGATTGTGTGAAGAGGTTAGGTTTGGTGACGACTACTCTTGAGCGGCGGATGACTATTGAAACTCCCTCAATTGGTTCACTGACTACTTCGCTTGTGTGTTCGAAGTATCCACTGACTATCTTTGGCCGAGATTTTGGCGTGGATTTGATTTGTTTGCCACTTGGTAGTTTGGATGTTATACTTGGTATGAACTGGTTGGAGTTCAATCGAGTGTACATTGATTGTTTCCGGAAGGTGTTATTGTTTTTGACTCCAGAAGAGGAAGCTTTGGCAGATTCCTTGTCTAGTAAGGAACTGAGAACCTTGTTGGAAGACGAAGCTCAGGTGTTTGCTTTATTTGCATCACTGTCTGTTGACAACAAGGCATTGTTAGATGATTTAGCTGTGGTGAATGAGTTTCCGGAGGTATTCCCGGATGATATTACCGAGTTGCCTCCGAAGAGAGAAATTGAGTTTAGCATTGATCTGGTACCTGGTACGAGGCCTATTTCTATGGCGCCGTACAGGATGTCAGCAGTGGAGTTGGTCGAGTTGAAGACTTAGATTAGAGATTTGTTGGACAGGAAGTTTATCAGACCTAGTGTGTCGCCGTGGGGAGCTCCAGTGTTGTTAGTGAAGAAGAAGGACGGTAGCATGCGGTTGTGCATTGATTACCGTCAGTTAAACAAGGTGACCATCAAGAACAAGTATCCTCTTCCAAGGATTGATGATTTGATGGATCAATTGGTGGGAGCTCGTGTGTTTAGTAAGATTGACTTGAGGTCAGGTTATCATCAGATAAGAGTTAAGGAAAGTGATGTTCAAAAGACGGCGTTTAGGACTCGGTATGGGCATTACGAGTATGCAGTGATGCCTTTCAGAGTGTCTAATGCACCGGGTTTGTTTATGGAATATATGAACTGTATCTTCCATTCTTATTTGGATCAGTTCGTTGTCGTGTTCATAGATGACATACTGATTTATTCTAAGTCTGAGGAAGAGCATGCAGAACATTTGAGGATTGCTTTGCAAGTGTTGAAGGATAACAAGTTGTTTGCTAAGTTATCGAAGTGTGAGTTTTGGTTGAGGACGGTGAGTTTCTTGGGGCATGTTATTTCGGGGGATGGTGTTTCAGTAGACCCTTCGAAAGTTAGTGCGGTGTTACAATGGGAACCACCGAAGACGGTAACTGAAGTTATAAGCTTCTTGGGTTTAGCTGGTTATTACCGAAGATTTATTGAGGGCTTTTCCAGAGTGGCTTTGCCGTTGACTCAGTTGACGAGGAAAGATCAAGTGTTTGTGTGGGATGCTGCTTATGAAGAGAGTTTTGAAGAGCTGAAAAAGAGATTGACTTCAGCGCCGGTGTTGGTGTTACCGAATCTGTGTGAACCTTTTGTGGTGTATTGCGATGCGTCCAAGTTGGGCTTGGGCGGAGTTCTTATGCAGAAGGGAAAAGTGGTAGCTTATGCGTCGTGGCAATTGAGGGTGCATGAGCGGAATTATCCTACTCATGATCTTGAGTTGGCTGCGGTTGTTTTTGTGCTGAAAATTTGGAGACACTATTTGTATGGTTCAAGATTTGAGGTGTTCAGCGACCACAAGAGTTTGAAGTATCTGTTTGATCAGAAAGAGTTGAATATGAGGCAGAGAAGATGGTTGGAATTCTTGAAAGATTATGATTTTAGTTTGAGTTATCACCAAGGGAAAGTGAATGTGGTTGCAGATGCACTGAGCAGGAAGGCAATTCATATGTCAGCTTTGATGGTAAAAGAGATGGAGCTTATTGAGCAGTTCAGAGATTTGAGCATGGTTTGCGAGATTTCAACGGATTGTGTGATGTTGGGTAAGTTGCAAGTGCACAATGATTTCTTGGATATGATAAGAGAACATCAGAAGTTAGATGTGAAACTTGTAGATTTGATGTGCGCGGCCAGAAGTGACTACGGTAGTGATTTCAAGTTGGATAACGCGGGTGTGCTGAGATTTCGGGGCAGAATTTGTGTGTCGGATAATGATGAGTTGAGAAGGTCAATTTTGGACGAAGGACACCGTAGTAGCCTAAGTGTTCATCCAGGAGCTACGAAGATGTATTAGGATTTGAAAAAGTTGTTTTGGTGGTCGGGCTTGAAAAAGGACATTGCTTGTTATGTGTATGCTTGTTTGGTATGTCAAAAATCAAAGGTGGAGCATCAGAGACCTTCTGGGATGATGCAACCGTTAGAGATTCCGGTTTGGAAGTGGGATTGTATCGCCATGGATTTTGTTACCGGTTTTCCCAATACGGCGAGAGGATTTGATGCCATTTGGGTGATTGTGGATCGACTTACGAAGTCTGCACATTTTGTGCCGATCAGTATCAGTTTTCCGTTGGAGAAGCTAGCAGAGGTCTACATTCGGGTAATTGTGAAGCTGCATGGTGTGCCGTTGAGTATTGTGTCGAATAGAGATCCGAGGTTCACTTCTGTATTTTGGAAGAGTTTGCAAGAGGCTTTGGGTACCGAGTTGAAGCTGAGTTCAGCTTATCATCCGCAGACGGATGGACAGTCGGAGAGGACTATTCAGACTCTAGAGGATTTTTTGCGGGCGTGTGTGTTGGAAAAAGGTGGAGCGTGGGATACTCATTTGCCTTTGGTCGAGTTCACGTACAACAACAGTTACCATTCCAGTATCGGGATGGCATCGTTTGAAGCTCTTTACAGCAGGAGGTGTAGGACTTCTTTGTGTTGGTATGAGTCAGGGGAAAATGTGGTGTTGGGACCAGAGTTGGTGCAACAGACTACTGAGACAATGCAGATGATCCGTGAGAAGATGAAAGCATCTCAGGATCGGCAAAAGAGTTATTATGATAACCGCAGGAAAGAGTTGGAATTCAGTGAGGGTGACCATGTATTTTTGAGGGTTAACCCAGTGACGGGGGTTGGAAGTGCATTGAAGTCTAAGAAGTTGGATCCGGAGTTTATCGGGCCGTATCAGATTTTGTAGAGGATTGGTGTTGTGGCTTATAGGGTGGCGTTGCCGCCGGAGCTCTCGAACTTGCATGACGTGTTCCATGTATCGCAACTTCGGAAGTATGTACCCGATCCGTCTCATGTGATTCAGAGGGATGAAGTCCAAGTTAGAGAGAATCTAACTGTGGAGGCGTTGCCGTTGAGGATCGAGGATCGCAAGATGAAGCGACTCAGAGGGAAAGAGATACTGTTGGTGAGAGTAGCTTGGGGAGATGCTGTAGGGGGCAGTGTGACCTGGGAACTAAAGAGCAGGATGCGGGAAGCGTATCCAGAGCTGTTTCCATCAGGTATTTTCGGGGATGAACATAATTAAAGTGGGGGAGAGTTGTAATGCCCATTTTAATTATTTTTAGTTCCGGTGTTATTTGTATTCGTCAACGTGTTTGGTGTGGGAATTGAAGAAGAATTAGAGGCATAATATTAATATTTGATAATCGATAATGATAATAATTAATAATTAGTATTAATGTCGATATTATTATTATTATTATTATTATTATTATTAATAATATTAATATTAATATTATGAGATTATTAGTATTATTTTGGAATAAAAGAAAAAGAGAATATTAATAAAATTGGAATAATAAGGATTATTTAGAACTAAGGGCATGTTTGGAAATTTGTGAAAAGGGAATTGGAGAAAGAAAGGGAAGAACACGATTGAAGAAGGAGAAAACACAGTTGAAGAGGAAGAGCAAGGTCTGAAGCTTGAGCAAAGGAAAGGATCATCAAGGCTGTGATTTTGTAGAGGTTCATCATCATCAGAATCGCAATTGAGGTAAGGGGTGGGGGATTAATCGATCGAATTGGTTATGCATGAAATTGGTAGAAAAGGGGAAAATCCCTAATCCCCATAGTATGATGTTAATGTGATGTTGATTTTGTGTTTATGATTCTGCAATGGTTGCGTTTATGATGTTTGATTTTGTTGCATGTGTTGATTGAGGGAATTTGGGGATTTCCGGGTGAATTCGAAGTTATACCGGAAGTTGGTAATTGCGTAGATGTAAGCGTTACCGAACAAAACTGAGTTAGATGTTATAGTCGGGTAGTGGAACGATTTTCTGGTATGTTGGGGTTTGGCTTGGAATAGAATCGGCTGGGCTCGGAGTGCGTTGCCGACTCTGAGCTGAGAGCTGTTTTTTTGCAGAATTCGCGTGCATTCGCTGGGCGAATGGGGGCGAGCCTTCACCAGGCTTTGCCAGGCAAACTGTGGAGCGAATGCTGCCTTTTGCTTCTGTTTGGCTTCGCTAGGGGTTTCGCCAGGCGAGTCCCAGCGAGTGTTCGCTGCGGGGCTTCGCCAGGCGAATGGCAGCGAACATGACAACATTTTGTGATTTTTCTGCTGTGCTGTTCCGTTCTTGTACCTTTAGACCTCTGTTGGTCGTGGGTGATTCTGAGAGTTAACAGGACACTGCTGTGTGTATGTGTGAACACAGGAACGTGATTCCTCGTAGTATTTGTATAGTTGATTGAGTGTATGATAGGTATTATGTGTGCTGGTGATATGGCGTGAGATCCTTGAAATGTGGCATGTGATACCTGAGATATGTGGTAGATGTGATCTGTGGATTACATGTAGCGTGTGTGCTAGTATTTGTTATGGTGCATTGTCTTATGCATGGCATGTGAAGGGGTTGATCATACTGCTCGGTGGGGCATATGAAATAAACTCAGGCTCCGAAAAGGAGTGGATGCAGGGGTTGATCATATTGCTCGGTGGGGCATATGAGATAGACTCGGGATTCCGTAAGGGAATGTGAAGGGGTTGATCATACTGCTCGGTGGGGCGTATGAAATAAACTCAGGCTCCGAAAAGGAGTGGATGCAGGGGTTGATCATATTTCTCGGTGGGGTATATGAGATATACTCAGTGGGATAGATCGTTGCCTAGGGTGGCTCGAGTGATCTATCCGGGTTCGATGATGAACCGTGAGTCGGTACCGCATTTCATGTGTCGAGTTGCATGTGTTGCATAGTCGTGTGTATGTTGCGATGGTGTGAGACCGTAGGTCCGAGTTGATGCATGTGAATTATGTTGTGTGTTTACTGCCTTCATATTCATGTTTACCGTTACCTTTATGTTTTGTTCGTAATTTCTCACCCCTTTGCCTTTGTTGTGGTCTGTGCTTCTTCGGAAGTACAGAGATTTCAGATGATAGCTAGTTTGTTCTACGACGAGTCGTAGGGATGCTCTGATACATAACACCGGAGCTTTTTGGGAGTTCTTTGTTATATGATGTTTCTGGTGCCCCTGTGGCGTATCTTGTTGATGATATGTTTTGGTGGATCTTTTGATGTGTGGTTGTACATGATGTATGTTTTGGACAGATAGTCGATGCTGATGTACCTGACTTGTATATGATGTTGATTTATATATATATATATATATATATATATATATATATATATATATATATATATATATATATATATATATATATATATATATATATATATATATATATATATATATATATATATATATATATATATATATATATATATATATATATATATATATATATATATATATATATATATATATATATATATATATATATATATATATATATATATATATATATATGATGATTTTCCGCTGCTTATATGTGGTTACATTCTTTAATGAAAATGTTTCGATTGGTTTTCTTTTGTGACATCCCGTGTGTGATGTGAAACTCTGATGCTTGTCTATCTTGATTGTTTTTTTAATTGCACTTATTTTATTTTTGGGAGCGGGGTGTTACATCTTACGTCTCATTTGCTTGCATATTGTGTCATCAAATTAGCGTCATTCGAGTCAAACATCATTGGTGGATTATGTGTTGCATCTAGAAGTGCCAAAAACATAAAAATAGGCATTTTTGCAAAATACAAGTCTTTGAGTCGACCGTTCATTTTGCTCCGGTAGACTCATAAAAGGTGTCTACAAAGTGTATTTCCCACGGGTTGGCGCACGTCGACCTCCGGTCGACGCGTACTGATTGATATTTGTGTTTGTCTAAAAATACAGACTTTGCGTCGACGCATGGTCCTGTTTTGGTCGATGCATAGCCTATTACTTTGCATAGTCTTTTCTGTCTAGAGAGTTCTGATCGACCACTTCTTTTGTATGGTCGACCGTTCGCTGCTTTTCTGCATAATTCTGGTCTTTCCACTTATTTCGAAAAGTGGTTTTGTCTGTTATTTTTTGGCATACTATAAATATAAAGTTGCTCATTTTCATCAACAACAGTTGAATCAATTGCAAAACAAGAAAAGTGAAAGAGGTGCCATTAGTTATCATCATCTTCATCTTCTACAATTCATACCACAACAATCACACACAATAATCTTTGTTGTGCATTATGGTTTATTTGAAGTGATAACGTCCAAAGCCGTTGATTGGGAATCCGGTTCGGGTTGAGTTTTTGGCAGGTTTTTCTTGAATAAAACATTGATGGTTTTTTCCTCCAAGATTAACTGAATTTGGGGGTTTTTGGTACGAATCTTCTCAACATATATTCAGTTGAGCGAAGGTGATCGAGGAGCGGTGGGTTCCATCGATCTAGTAGCGGGAATCGATGAATTGTGAAGGAGAGGTTCCGATTCGATTGGCAAGTGTTTGATATCAGCTGGACTGAGGTTTGAAAACGCAAGGTTGTTCAACCAAGGAGCTATAATCGGAGGTTCACCCACAAGCAATCGAAGGACTTAATTTGACTCGAATAAAGGGAGAAGAAGAGAAAGCATCTTCAACAACAAGGGTGTTTGTTTGTGCATTTGCTTGTCTATTCTTGTATAAACGATTCAACAACAGGTTATATTTATATTATACGAGCTCAATTCTATTGTTAGAATTAAGGGCAGACGTACCCCGAAGCGAGGATGGCGGGGGAACTGCCTCAACAAATGTTTGTGCCTTTTACTTTCTGCGTTTTCATTTTGCTTAATATTTGCGTGAATTTCGTTCAAACAATAATATCAAACTAAGGACTGTTGAGTAAGTGTTGAAGAAATTTTAACTATAGTACAATAGTTTATTGTACAAGGAAACTAGTGCTACTTACTCAAGGCCGAAATCACTTGGAGTGCTCTGCACGCCAAGTGTTTGATAAATTGTCTGAACCAAAATTCTCTTGTGTTGTCCAATTATTTTGTTGACATATTAAGGCATTAGAACTAGTCATACCAAGTAGTGATATAAATCATTTGATAGTGTGACTAGCATAGTGATTCTCATTTCTCATTTTTGATTATCAATTTCCAAAGGCTAGACGCATATCCAGTCTTCTAGTAACGGTCTTTTATAGACGGTAATTTTTCCACGGCCGCTTCCGCAATTTAAACAATTTTTTAAAACCAATTTTATTGGTAGCGCCGACTGATTTTTTTAATAAGGGATCTATTCAACCCCCCTTCTAGATCCGTGCCATCGCCTAACAAGTGGTATCAGGAGCACCAATTCACTCCGTGCTTCAAGTATAACTTTGTAGAAAATTGCTAACGAACCTAAAGGGGCCTATAATAGAGCTCCCGTTTTTAATGGAGAAAATTACATTTATTGGAAGGACTATATGCGGGTGCACATTAATTCCATAGATAGAAAAGTATGGAATGTTATTCTCAACGGTCCAATGGAAATAACTATGACCGATGCGAATAATGTGGTTGTGCCTAAGCCCGAAGCATAATGGACAGATGATGATGAGAAAAAATATAATTACGATTGGAAAGCCAAAAATATTTTGATCTCCTCATTAGGAGTCATTAGGAGTTGATGAATATTATAGGGTTTCTCATTGTTTGATAGCAAAAGCTATGTGGGACTCATTGCAAGTCACCCATGAGGGGACCAATGACGTTAAGCTAGCGATAATCAACACGTTAATATAAGAGTTCGATCTCTTTTACATGGAGCAAGGGGAAACCATTATGGACATGCAAAAGAGATTTACTCATCTCATCAATAGATTGTATTCACTAGGTAGGCCAGTGGCCAATGATGTTGCTACTAACAAAATTTTGAGATGTCTTAACAGGGAATGACAGCCGAAGGTAACCGCCATCAAAAAAGCTAATGACCTCACAATTTTGGATCTATCAACATTATTTGGAAAGCTGCAAGAGCACGAACAAGTGCTCCTAAGCCTAGAGCAACATGAAAAGAAAGAAAAGAAGGACAAAACAAAGATAACTGAAAAGAAGTCTATTGCTCTCAAGACTTTTTCCTCAAAGTCTCAATGTAAGGAGCATAGTGATTACACGTCGAGTGACGACGAAGAAGACGACAAGAGTGAGGACATGGGGCTGTTCGTAAAGCGTTACAACCGTTATATTAGAAAGAATGGCATCCAACACTCTGAGAAGAATCTTGTCAACTTCCGGAAACAATCTAAGCACTCTAGAAATGATGACACCAAGGGGAACAAAACAAGAAGGTCATGTTACACATGCGGAAAGACCGGACATTATAAATCGGATTGTCCCTTAAACAAAAAGGGCAAAGAAAAGGAATCAAATAGATCACATAAGAAGCAATCAAAGTCGAGGAGAGCATATATTACTTGGGAAAGCGATAGCGATTCCTCCGAGGATGAAAGCTTAAGTGATGAAGATGAATCCATAAACTCGTGTCTTTCCGCTCACCAAAAGAATAAGAAAAAACAGGTACGACATGCTAAATATGAAAATTCCTCTAACATGTCTCATTTTGAATTACAAACTGCGTTTAATACTTTGCATTGTGAAGCAAAAGAAGCCTTTAAAAGGCTTGCCTCAAATAATCAAATTTTTGCTCACTTAGAGCAAAGGATTCAAGAGTCTGAAAAGAAACTTGAGGCACTTAAAGCTTACATAATGGAAAGTACTAAAGCAGGTTATGAGGATCTAAGAAGTAGAATAGTTAACTTTGGGTGTGACACTTGTTACATTTGGCAAAATGAAGTTAGAAACCTAAATGCCAAACATAACAAGGCTCTAGAGCCCAAAATTACTTTTGCCATCGATAAATATGATTTTAGAAAGAGTATGGTTAATCTATATTAAAAATACAAATATGTTGTAAGAGATAACGATAACAAAGGTAATTCAAAAGTTAACTTTTCATGTCTATATTGTTGCAAGAAAGGCCATTCCATTGCTAAGTGTCGTTTTAGGAGATTTTTGGTTCCTAAAGGCATTTATCAATGGTTACCTAAATGCGACCATTTTGTCACTCACGACTTAGGACCCAATAAGCCATTGGGTACCTCCTCTTGTTAATTGTTTTTTCATAGGTACAACGTCTTGAGACCACTGAGAAAAGATGGGTTCTTGATAGTGGATGCTCAAGACACATGACAGGAGACATATCTCTCTTCATCGACTTCGTGGCAAAGAAGAAGGGGTATGTAACCTAAGGAGATAACAATCATGGTGCAATACTTGGTAAAGGTAGTGTAGGTAACCCTTCTTCCACTACTATATCTGATGTATTGCTTGTCGAAGGTCTTAAACATAATCTCATTAGCATTAGCCAATTATGAGACAAAGGATACAATGTATCATTTTCAAAAGAATGTTGCAAAATTGTGCATAATGATGAAATGAAGAGTGTGTTTAATGGTCTAAGAGTAAACAATGTCTATATGCTAGACTTGAATGAAGTATCTTTGACAAGTGACAAATGTCTCATGACAATGAGTGAATACTCATGGTTATGGCATAGACGTTTAGCACATGTCAACTTTGACTTACTTAACAAAGTAGTTTCCAAAGATCTAGTCCTAGGTCTGCCCAAAATAAAGTTTACCAAGGATCACCTTTGTGATGCTTGCCAAATGGGAAAGCAAACGAGGATCTCTTTTAAATCCAAAAATATCGTTTCAACTATGAAACCTCTCAAGCTTCTCCATATGGATTTATTCGGGCCATCTAGAATTAAAAGCCTAGGTGGTAACTATTACGGTTTTGTAATAGTTGATGATTTTTCTAGATTCTGTTGGACTATCTTTTTGGCCAGCAAGAGCGATACATTCGCCGCCTTTGAAAGATTTTCTAAGCTTTCCCAAAATAAATTAAACATAAACATTGTCTCAATTAGGAGTGACCATGGAGGTGAGTTTGAAAACTATTTGTTTGAAGAATATTGCAGTAAACACGAAATTGATCACAACTTCTCCGCTCCATGTACTCCTCAACAAAATGGGGTTGTGGAGCGCAAAAATTGTATTTTAGAAGAATTGGGAAGAGCAATGATCAATGAAAGTGCATGAACTAAATATTTTTGGGTCGACGCCATAAGTACGACATGTTATGTTTTGAATAGGGTGCTCATCCGCCCCATTCTAAATAAAACACCGTAAGAACTTTTAAAAGGGCGCAAGCCAAATGTATCTCACCTGCATGTCTTCGGTTGTAAGTGTTTTGTGTTGAATAATAGAAAGGAAAACTTAGGAAAATTTGATTCCAAGGCTGACGAAGGTATCTTCCTCGGATACTCTCAGTCAAGTAAAGCTTATAGAATTTATAATAAGAGATTACTTACCGTCGAAGAGTCTGTACACGTAACATTCGATGAATCTTATCTGAGAGATGTCGGAAAAGGTAGTGTTGTTCATGGTGCAGGTACATCTACGGAAGACATACTCAAAGGTGCCGAGCTGGGAAGTGATCAACCCGACCAAGCCAAAGTTGAGGAGAAGAAAGATGACCACCATGATGAAATCGAGGAAGTTCATCTGTCTACAAAAGATTATCTCCCTCCAGCTTGGAAGTCTTCCAAAGACCATCTAATCAACAACATCCTCAGTGATATCTCAAAGGGAGTTACGACTCGGTCTAAGATAAGTAATTTCTGTTATCACTTCGCTTTCGTTTCACAAATGGAACCTAAAAACCCTAAAGACGCCTTACTCAATGAGCACTGGTTTTTATCTATGCAAGAAGAACTTAATCAGTTCAAGAGAAATAAGGTTTGGGACCTTGTCCCTCCTCCGTGAGGTCATCGAGTAATCGGAAACCAATGGGTGTTTAGGAACAAGTTGGACGAAAATGGGGTAATAACTCGCAATAAGGCGCGTTTAGTCACGCAAGGGTATAACCAAGAGGAAGGCATCGACTATGAGGAGACTTATGCGCCGGTTTCCCGACTCGAGGCTATACGCCTTCTACTTGCCTTCGCTTGTGCGAAAATTTTTAAGCTATTTCAAATGGATGTAAAAAGTGCATTCCTTAACGGTTATATAAATGAAGAAGTTTATGTTGCACAACCTCCGAGTTTTGAGTCTCATGAATATCCGATCATGTATACAAGTTAAAACGTGCCTTGTATGGACTCAAGCAAGCCCTTAGGGCTTGGTATGAGCGCCTAAGCAAGTTTCTACTTGATCAAGGGTATTCAAGAGGCAAGGTCGACACAACCCTCTTCATTAAACGTCAAGGAAAACACTTAATCTTGGTACAAATTTATGTTGATGACATTATATTCGGATCAACTAACATGAATCTCGTAAGAGAGTTTTCTAACCTAATGCAGGGTGAATTCAAGATGAGTATGATGGGGGAGCTCACATACTTTCTCGGATTACAAATCAAACAGCTTGAGGAAGGAACGTTTGTAAGTCAAACAAAGTATTGTCTTGAGCTTCTCAAGAGGTTTGACATGGAAAATTCCAAAGCCATTGACACACCAATGCCAACATGTGCAAATCTAAATAGGGATGAAAGTGGTAAGAACATAGAGGTAAAGAGATATCGAGGTATGATCGGCTCTCTTCTTTATCTTACCGCCTATAGACCCGATATTATGTTTAGTGTTTACATGTGCGCTAGATATCAATCTTCTCCTAAGGAATCCCATTTAAAAGCTGTTAAGAGCATACTTCGATACCTTTCAGGTACTCCAAAGTATGGGCTATGGTATTCCAAAGGAAACGATTATTCCTTGGTTGGATTCTCCGATTCTGGTTTTTTTGGGTGCAAATCGGATAGGAAAAGTACTAGTGGTACGTGTCACCTATTTTCAAACTCTTTAGTTAGTTGGCATAGTAAGAAACAGGTTTTTGTTGCCTTGTCAACCGCCGAAGCGGAATACATTGCCGCCGGCAGTTGTTGCGCTCAAGTCTTATGGCTTAAGTAATAATTGTTAGATTTTAACCTCAAACTTGAGCATATTCCGATTTTTTGTGACAATACTAGTGCAGTTAATCTTACCAAGAATCCCGTGCTGCATTCACGCACTAAACATATCGAAATTCGACACCATTTTCTTAGGGATCATGTGGAGAAAGGCGATGTTGTTTTTGAACACATTGACATTACAAATCAACTAGCGGATATATTCACAAAATCGCTTGCTACTGAACCTTTCTTTCATATCTGAGGAGAACTTGGTATTCTCGACATTTCGGATCGTGTTTAGTAATATTTCTTGCACATATTTTATTCATCTATGCTTATACCTACTTTGGTCATCAGATATCTAAGCAATTGAAGATGTTGTAAGTATAAGCGTATATTCATCAAGCTACTCTCGACATGAAGGTGATATCTTTCCTTAACTCTCTCTCTCTCTCTCTCTCTCTCTCTCTCTCTCTCTCTCTCTCTCTCTCTCTCTCTCTCTCTCTCTCTCTCTCTCTTTCGATTTTTATGTTCACACAAAATGCTTTAAACTGTGTGTTATACGTGTCATATATGTCATAATATATGTATCTTGTTTATTTGAATTCTTGAAGTTTGTTGTGGCTGGTTACTTATGCATCTTTGTTGCTTATATGTTCATAAATGTGAAAATATGCATGTTTTGTCTGCATGAGTCGACTCAAATAGGGTGCGGTCGACTCATAAAACTATCCCTAAAATTGAAATTTTGTTCGGGTATGCTCAGGTCGACCTACCGATCGATGCATACCTGTTGATTTTTAAACTTGACAATTTTAACACAGTATGCGTCGACGCATCGCACGAAAACTGTCAATTTTTTTTTAAAAACCGTTCAAAATCCCCAACATTTCAATTTTTGCTGACTCATTAATTGTGCATCATTACATGTGCATTGTAACTTGACACTATTTCTTACCTATACCCTATTCATCTCCTCTTCCCCAAACCTAACTAGCTTCTATATAAAAGGGGTAAACTCTTAATTTGTCTACACTTTCAAAATCTTCTCAAATCCTTGCAAATCATCATCAACCCATCCTTCTTATCCTCTCTTTAAACTCAACCACCATGGCTGCAAGAAGAATAACAGGTAAAAGAACTTCAAGGGCCTCCTTATCTACTTCTATTCCGATTTTCACTGTATCCTTAGTTCCTCCGGAGTTTACTGAAAGCTTCACCAAGAATTTTAGTAAAAGATTTGTGGTCAAGCAACACGCTTATTATCGTCTCTCGGCAGAGCGCATGCACATTCCTCGCATCATCGAGCTTCTTGATTTTCAAGGGGTAAACAACTTTTTGGAGTGCAATGAAAAATATAATGAAGACATTGTACGCATCTTCTACACATGTCTTCACGAAAAAATTTCGGGTTCTCAATTTCACACTAATATTGGCAACACAAAGGTTAATGTCACTACTGTTGTCTGGCAACAATACTTTGATATGTCTCTTGATTCGGACAAGCCTCTCTTTGAGGTCACTGACACCCGCATGGTGGAAGGCTATGAGTTCAATATAGCTTTGAAATCTATGTTGAAAAAGCCGTATGTTGATCATATTGTGGCAAGCGACTTATTTTCGAAGACCGTCACCACAGGAAAGTTGAAACCACAGGATAGGATTCTGCAATGGATAGTGGCTCGCATTCTGCGGCCTAAGAAAGGTGGTTTTTCTTGCGTTGACTAGGCGAAAGTTCACTTAATGTACATTTTGAGAAACAAGATTAAAATTAATTGGCCTTACTACATTGCAAGTTAGATTTACGCTTTAAGGGACTCAGGTCGTGGTACAACTCTCTCTTATGGGTCAGTTATTCAATAGTTAATAACTAGTGCTAAAGTGGCACTTCCGGCATTTTCGTATAAATCGCTCACTTCTAAACAGGAGTTTTGTTAGAAAAATCTTACCATGATTGGTTATATCTGGCTTCATGATGAACAGTGGTACAAATTTGTTGTTAAAGCCACTACTTCCCGGGTAGAAGACTCTGAGGAGAGTGAGGAGGAAAGTGAAGAGGATGAAGAAGAAGAAGCACAAGAAGAGCAAGATGATCGACAACTAATGGAGGCTGACGATCAAATAAATGAGGATTGGGTTCAACATACACCATCCACAGAAGAGAGTAATGACCAAGGCTGGGGTCAGTGGCAACACACCGAGTGGACAACAATGCGTGAATACTATCAGCCTTCACAGTGGGGCTCTGAAGAGCCAATAGATCCCCCGCAGCTGTAACACCCCAATTTTTAGTAATAATTTTATTAATTAAATTAATTGATTAATTATGTGATTTTAGGCCTAATTGAATTAACTAACTTATGTGATTTATTTGATATAATTGAATTAGTTGATTTATTGAATTTATATAAATTATTTGATTTATTTGAGTTGTTTGGATTAATTGAATTATTGGACATATTCGAAATAATTGATTTAATTTTATTATTTAACTTATATGATATATTCTAATTTGTAGAATAATATAGAATTGTTAGATTAATTGATTAGGCCTATTTAGGGGTGTGAATAGACATGAGTTATTAAGCCCATTGGAATTAGTAGGTTAATTAAAATTGTGAGAATTATATAAAATAAGAGAGTGGGATAAAAGATAGAAAGAAAGAAAAGATAGAAAGGAGAAAAGAGGCAAAGAGAGGAGTGGAGAAGAAGAGGAGGAAACTCAAGAGAAAGAGCAAAAGTTCAACAAATTCAAGGTAAGAGTGGGTTTTTGCATGTTTATTGAGATTGTTTGATAATAATTAGTGGGTATATGTTTAGGTTAAAATCCCCAAATTTTCTATGAAATTGAAAATTGTTAGATTTTAATATTAGACTTGATATGGGTTAATTTCAATTGTGTTTGGGAATGATATTTGATATAGAGTAGATACCTATTTAATATTTGGAATTGGAATTAGAATTGAAATATATTTATATATTGTGAAACAGTAGTGCGAGATAACAAAAAATTGGAAATTGAAATATGACTCTACTGTAGCGATGGATCAATAGATAATGAAAAGAATTAATTTCTTTAGTTCACATTATCCTGTAGCGAAGACTAAAGTAATAGGAAAGAAATAAATTATTTTTCACTGCAGCGATAATCATGTAATGTGGCTTAATTTCTTATACTGTAGCAAAAATATAGAGATTTGAAAGATAGAATTATAGAAAGTAAGGTAACCACTCATTCAGTTCCTGTAGCGAACCAGATAGTAATAGCATAAAGAATGTAATTTTTGATTATCTGTCCTGAACTATAGCTCATAGAAATCATTTAGAAATGAAATTAATACTTTCTTTTACTTGTGTCCTGTAGCAATGATACCATGAATTGTGAGTCTTTCCTTTAACTCACATACTATAACACTTTTATATTATTTCAATAATATTCATAAAGGCAATGAGATATAACCCTCTCTTTATTATCAAGAGCTATAGCTCAGAAAAATAGTAGGAATAAATTGTGCCATTTCTTTCATTGGGTACTGTAGTTACTGTAGTAAAAAGCATGTATATAGAAAACAGAAATGAGACCATTACTTCATCTTCTCACTGTAGCGCAAAAAGTAGCATAATAGTGATGGCAATAGAAAATGAAAATGTAGTATTTTTCTTATTCTTCATTTCCTGTAGCAATGCTATATATTAAAAAAAAGTGGCAATGAAATATGATATTGTTTTATCATGACCTGTAGCATAGAAAACTAATAATAATATATAACATATAAATTAGATTTAGCAATTAATATATTATGTATATAATTAATGAAATTTTATTTAAAAATTGATTATTTATTTAGATATTGACTATTTATTTAAATATTGATCATTTAATTAAATATTGATTATGTATTTAGATATTGGTTATTTATTAAATATTGAAATATTTATCAAATATTAAAGATTTATTGAATATTGACCATTTTTTTTAATATTGAATTTTAATTATTGGTAATGATTAATTATTTTATATTTAATTAGTGATATGTGTTTTGGTGAATTGAGATCGAATTGTGTTGATACTTGAGTATGTAAAAATGTGTGGTAATTCAATTGTGATGAATTATTGAAGAGATGTTTGGATGTTAAGATTAGGGAATGGTCTTAACTGCATATGATTGTTGAAATTGCACATACATCATTTGCGTCAAGAGGCAATGCTTGTTAGTTCCGTGGGAACTAGTGACTTGTCCCAAACCTAGAGCGGGGTTTGAAAGCTTAGGGAATGGGCTTTTGTGTGTTATTGGTCTAGGGAACGGACCCGGTTTAAATGTAAAAACCGAAAAATAATAACAAGTGTTGGTACCACATGACATGAGTTGCATTGAGTCTTGCATTGAGTTTTGCATTGAGTCTCATTATGTATATTTATGTGCTATGAGATTATGTGTGATATGTGGAACTGATAAACTGGTGAATTATGGAGTTGTGTGTATATACTTGTGAATAGTATAGTTACTTGAATAATATTGTGTTGATGAAACTTTTGAAGTGTGAGAATAATAGTGATTATGTTTGTATGCCTTAAATTATATATTATCTTATAATTTCAATAATTATGTGAATTCTCACCCTTCTGATGGAATGATGTTTTATACGACATCGCTCAGGTACTGAGGAGTAGAGTTGCTTCTAGCACGAGGTAGCCATTGGAGTAGCTTGAGTTGTGTCTTTATTTATTTTGGGTCGAGTCATGCTCTGATTATGTAACACCGGGGAATATTTTGATTTCATATTTGGAGAGATATTTTATGTACTCTACTTTATTCTGTTGTTGTTATTTTGAATTATATGAAGAATTGGCTTTTAAGCCTAAGTATTAAAAATGAGATGAGCATGAGACTTTTATTATGTCTATCATGATTAAAGCAAATCCACTGCTACATGTTAATGTGAAGGTGTATGAAAAGCAGGAAGTTATTTTTATATTATTGAGCATGACAGGTGTTGTGTGATGTTTTGAAAATTTATGTGACAACCCTTTTGTGAAATGCATGATAATTACTCTGATCTATTTATATTTATTCTGCGGGGTTAGAAGGGTGTTACATTAGTGGTATCAGAGCAAAGTCGGTCAGTTGACCAAGTTGTTAGTGTGTTTAATCCCTTTTGTATTTGATATGTGTGTGTAGCACTATTGATATTGTTTGTTCTAACGAAGATTTGTTGTTGGAATCTAGAACAATGGTTGCAGGTAGGAATGATGAAGCGATTGCTGAAGCTTTGGCGATGTTGGCTGGAGCGATTGGGCAGAATCCGCAAGTCAATGTGAATGCTGGAAACAACAATGATGATGAGTTTCGTGCCTTGGGGAAGTTTCAGAGGAACAATCCACCAATCTTCAAGGGAACGCATGATCCTGACAAAGCACAAGTATGGCTGAAAGCAATTGAGAAGATATTTCTAGTCATGAATTGTTCAGATGCGC
This sequence comes from Lathyrus sativus, assembly GCA_963859935.3. Lineage (NCBI taxonomy): Eukaryota > Viridiplantae > Streptophyta > Magnoliopsida > Fabales > Fabaceae > Lathyrus > Lathyrus sativus. The sequence goes on from OZ012739.1 coordinate 335,914,315, forward strand.
AGAGGGTGCAGTTTGGCACTCATATGCTTGAAGAGGAAGCTGAGGACTGGTGGGGTAACACTCGTCAAAGGTTTGAAGAAGATGAGGTTGAGGTTACTTGGGATGTTTTTAGAGAGGCGTTTCTGGAGAAGTATTTTCCAGAAGATGTGTGTGGGAAGAAGGAAATTGAATTCCTTGAGCTGAAGCAGGGTAACTCAACTGTGGCCGAGTACGCAGCAAGATTTGAGGAGTTAATTAAGTTTTGTCCTCATTACAACACTACTAATGCTGAGAGATCCAAGTGTCTTAAGTTTGTGAATGGTTTGAGGCCTGAAATCAAACAAGCTATTGGTTATCAGGAGATTAGGCAATTTTCTGAGTTGGTGAACAAAAGTAGAATCTATGATGAAGATAGCAGAGCTCGGTCTAGTCACTACAAGAGTTTAAATGATAAGAGGGGAAAAGGTCAATTCAGAGGGAAGCCGTATGTGACTCCTGCTGATAAAGGGAAACAGAAAGCTGGTAATGGAAGGAAGCCAATTGGGGGAGGAGCTCCTACTCCAGTGAAGTGTTTTAGATGTGGTGTTGAAGGACATCGTGCTCCTGAGTGCACAAGTGTCGAGCAAAAGTGTTTCAAGTGTGGCAAGCCAGGCCACAAGGCTTTGGAGTGCAGAAGCGGTGCGAATGTGACTTGCTACAATTATGGTGAGCAAGGGCACATTAGTGCCAAGTGTGACAAACCAAAGAAGGCTCAAGAAAAAGGGAAAGTATTTGCTCTATCAGGATCTGAGACTACTAGTGAAGATCGGTTGATTCGAGGTACGTGCTTCATTAATGGTATACCTTTGGTTGCTATAATTGACACTGGAGCTACACATTATTTTATTTCTTTGGATTGTGTTAAGAGATTAAATCTCGAGTTGTCTGTTATGAGTGGAGGTATAGTTATTGATACTCCTGCTATGGGTTCAGTAACTATCCCATATGTGTGTTTGAATTGTCCATTGAGTATTTTTGGTAAAGACTTTGGAGTTGATTTAGTGTGTCTTCACTTAGATCAACTTGATGTTATTCTTGGGATGAATTGGTTGGAATTCAACCATGTTTATATTAACTGTTTTGATAAAACAGTTATTTTTCTTGAACCTTAGAATGAAGGAGACTTGTTTATGTCTGCTAAGCAAGTGAATGAGTCGGTGCAAGATGGTGCTAAGGTGTTTATGTTGATGGCAACTTTGAGTATTGGTGAAAGTGGATCAGTTGGTGCTTTGCCAATTGTTTGTGATTTTCCAGAAGTGTTTCCGGATGAGATAAGTGATTTACCGCCGGAACGTGAAGTGGAGTTTTCGATCGACTTAGTTCCTGGAACTAGTCCAGTATCGATGGCTCCATATCGTATGTCTGCATCGGAATTGAAATAGTTGAACAGTCAACTTGAAGATCTTCTTGAGAAAAGGTTTATTTGTCCGAGTGTGTCACCATGGGGTGCACCAGTTTTGTTGGTTAAGAAGAAAGAAGGTACTATGAGGCTTTGTGTGGATTATAGACAATTGAACAAGGTGACTATCAAGAATAAGTATCCACTTCCAAGGATCGATGATTTGATGGATCAGTTGGTTGGTGCAAGTGTATTCAGTAAGATATATTTGAGATCTGGGTATCATCAGATTCATGTGAAGGGTGAAGATATTCAAAAGACTGCTTTTAGAACAAGGTATGGGCATTATGAGTATTCTGTAATGCCATTTGGTGTGACTAATGCACCAGGTGTATTTATGGAGTACATGAACAGGATCTTCCATCCTTATTTGGACAAGTTTGTGGTTGTGTTCATTGATGATATTTTGATATACTCGAAGAGTGAAGAGGATCATGCTGAGCATTTGAGAATTGTGTTGTCTGTGTTGAAAGAGAAGCAGTTGTATGCTAAACTTTCTAAGTGCGAGTTTTGGTTGAAGGAGGTGAGTTTCCTTGGCCATGTGATTTCGAGTAGAGGTATTGCAGTTGATCCATCGAAGGTAGAAGCTGTATCACAATGGGAAGCTCCGAAATCAGTTTTTGAGATTAGAAGTTTTCTTGGGTTGGCAGGTTATTATTGGAAATTCATTGAAGGATTTGCCAAGTTATCTTTGCCATTGACACAGTTGACTAGGAAAGGCCAAGCTTTTGTTTGGGATGCAGAGTGTGAATAAAGTTTTCAAGAACTTAAGAGAAGATTGACGACATCTCCTGTTTTGATTTTGCCGAATTCAGAAGAACCATTTGTTGTGTATTGTGATGCTTCTTTGATGGGTTTGGGAGGTGTGTTGATGCAACATCAGCAAGTTGTAGCTTATGCTTCAAGGCAACTTAAAGTGCATGAGAGGAATTATCCAACGCATGACTTAGAGTTGGCCGCTGTTGTATTTGTGTTGAAGCTTTGGAGGCATTATTTGTTTGGTTCGAGATTTGAGGTATTTAGTGATCATAAGAGTTTGAAGTATCTCTTTGATCAGAAAGAATTGAATGCAAGGCAGAGGAGATGGTTGGAACTTCTTAAGGATTATGATTTTGGTTTGAATTACCATCCGGGTAAAGCAAACGTGGTAGCCGATGCATTGAGTAGGAAATCTTTGCATATGTCGACGATGATGATAAAAGAGTTGGAAATGATTGGATAATTTCGAGATATGAGTTTGGTTTGTGAAGAGACATCTTATGGTGTTAAGTTGGGCATGTTGAAACTTACTAGTGGCATTCTTGACGAGATAAGAGGAGGTCAAAAATCTGATTTGAGTTTAGTTAATCGTTTTACTTTGATCAATCAAGGTCAAGGCGGTGATTTTCGGATTGATGAGAATGGTATTATGAGATGTCGTGATAGAGTTTGTGTTCCGGATATTGTTGAGCTGAAGAAGAGTATTCTTGAGGAAGGGCATCGTAGTGGATTGAGTATTCATCCCGGTGCTACTAAGATGTATCAAGATTTGAGGAAAGTATTTTGGTGGCCTTGTATGAAGAAAGACATTACCGAGTTTGTGTATTATTGTTTGACTTGTCAGAAGTCGAAGATTGAGCATCAGAAACCGTCAGGTTTGATGCAACCATTATCTATTCCTGAGTGGAAATGGGATAACATATCGATGGATTTTATGTCTGGTCTACCTAGAACACCGAGTAATTATGAGGCTATTTGGGTTATTGTGGATAGATTGACGAAATCTGCTCACTTTATTCCAATGCGAATGGATTACCCGTTGGAGAAGTTAGCGAAGCTGTACATTGAGAGGATTGTCAGTTTGCATGGTATTCCTTCTAGCATTGTGTCAGATAGAGATCCAAGGTTTACTTCGAGATTTTGGGAAAGTTTGCAAAGTGCTTTGGGTACGAAGTTACATTTGAGTTCTGCTTATCATCCGCAGACAGATGGACAGACTGAGAGGACGATTCAGTCACTTGAGGATCTTTTGAGAGCTTGTGTGTTGGAAAAAGGAGGAGCTTGGGATAGCTACTTACCTTTGATTGAGTTTACTTACAACAACAGTTTTCATTCGAGTATCGGAATGGCACCATTTGAGGCATTGTATGGTAGGCAGTGTAGGACGCCATTGTGTTGGTATGAGTCGGGAGAGAGTGTCATGGTTGGACCCGAGATAGTCCAGCAGACTACCGATAAGATTAAGATGATTCAAGAGAAGATGAAGATTTCTCAGAGTCGTCAAAAGAGTTATCATGACAAGAGGAGGAAAACACTTGAATTTCAAGAGGGAGATCATGTATTTGTTCGAGTTACTCTGATAACTGGTGTTGGTAGAGCGTTGAAGTCACGTAAGTTGACGCCGCGTTTTATTGGTCCTTATCAGATTTTGCAGAGGATAGGAGAGGTAGCCTATCGTGTCGCTTTGCCGCCGTCGCTTGCTAATCTCCATGACGTGTTCCATGTATATCAGTTGAGGAAATACATTGAGAATCCATCTCATGTAGTCCAAGTAGATGATGTGCAGGTAAGAGATAATCTGACTGTGGAGACTGTTGCACCCTAAAATTTGCTCAACCTATTTCACTTGGTTTATGTTTCAATTGCATTGGCATTTGCATAATAAGTCATGTACATAGTCTAATCATTTGTATAGCATAGCATAATAAGTCATCTAACAGGGGATCAAGTGCCATTTTTATCAGAAATAGGCCCATCAAGGGGTTTTATTCAAGTTCAAAACCATCCAAGTAATCAAGAAATGAGTTGAAGCTTTGAGAAGTTTGAAGGTCAACCAGTGGATTTCTCTCCCAATCTTGGGGATATGTTGAAGATTATCAATGAGTTTGTGAGCCATGGCTAAGGCCATGGAAGGTGTACAAAGATCATGGAAGACCTATAGGGTCATTTTGAAGATGAGTCAAGTCATTGATACAAGTACCAGAGCTACAGTTGAATGCAGTCAACTAGGGTTTCATCTGGGTCAACCCTAGGTCAACCCTAGGTCAAATGGTTGATTGGAGGGCATCAAGGCCTGCTTGGAGTATGTGGAATTCATGAATTGGTATGTGGATGCATGTGTGGTGTTGTGCCAAGGATAAATCAAAAGGAATCAAGAAGAAGAGGAGTTACTAGATTAGGGTTTCAGTGTAAAAAAACCTAATTTAGGCCTAACTTCCAAGCCAGATAAGTCAAAATTCAAGTTTCAAATGAGTTCTTGGTCAACATCAAACTTGTAGAGCATCTCAATAGATTTAATTTGAGTACTAGAAGTCTTCAAGGAGATTTATAGAACTCAAGTTATGGTTCTTGCAAGTTATGGGTCCCCAGAGGATACTGAAATTTGTCTGTGAAAGTCACTTGACTTCCAAGCAACTTTTGCCCACCAAGGAGTTTTCAAATGGATTCTTGGCCAACATAAGAGTTGTAGATCTTGATCTTAGATTTAATTTGAGTACTAGAAGTCCTCAAGAGGATTTGTAGAACTCAAGTTATGGTTTTGGCAATCCAGGGGTATTTTGGGAAAGTTGAATTACAAGTCATTTTTTGAGCATAGGTCAAAATCTCCATGTTCCACTTCTCAAATGAAAAATTGTTCAACATGGAATGTGCTAAAAATGATGTTTTTAGGTCAAATAAGTCATCATGGTGGATTGATCGGCTTATTTCAAAAAAGTCATTTAAAATGGTCTAAAAAAAGGGAATAAGTCAAATAAAGTTTGGTGGAAAAAATCAAATTTTAGGTTAGAGGTCACAAGCAAGCCATATGACATACCAATTTGATTGTAAAATGCATTTTAAAGACAATGGCATTGCCACAATTTTGAATTGAGGGTTATTTCAAGGACTTGCTTTGTAAATTGGTTACTTGAACCATAAGGCACAATTGCAAAACCACACTTCCAAGCAAATGCAAGGCTCCTTTCCATCCATACACCTCCATTATCTATTTGGAGAGAATTTAAACTCATAACCAAGTGAATTGCAAGCCAAAACATGAGATGGTATGTGCATAGCATAAGAAGAGATTTTCATGACATGAGAAGTTGATTTTCTCCTTGGATCAATCTAAAACTTTCTAGGGTCTTCAAATACATTATCCTTGGATCAATCTAGAACTTTCTAGGGTCTTCAAATATATTCTATATATACTTGTGAAGAGGTTCAAAGCAAGGGTTGGTGATTCATTGGTGCAAAAAACCATAGATTGACATTGGAGTTTGGAAGAGAAAAAGTGAGAGATCAAAGTTGGATTCAAAGCATTTTCAAGAGTTATCAAGAATTTAATCTTCTCCAACAAAATTCAACAAAGGTTTTCCGCACTTTTTGGCAAGAAAAAACGAGCTCCAACTACTCCGTTTCGACTCTCCGAAGCCGGTATGTGAAATTTAGTTTAATTCATTTTCGTTCTTTTTTTTTTCTGTTTTAATAGCTATTTGGATTAATTGCGTTAAAAATAGTAAAAATGATCTAAAAATTATGAAATTTTTTTCTGTAGATCTTGATTGTCTTAAGAAACTTTAGGAGTTGAGTTTGCATTTTTAGGATCTTATTTGAATTAGTTACGAATTTTCTTTTGTGCTAATATCCATTGTTATGCATAATTGATATTCCTGTTTGTTTAATTTTGTTCTCTTTGATGCTTTATGATTTTGAGCTGATTCTTTCGATATGATTTATAGGACATCCATAGGTTTCCCCAGGAATTTTCTTAGAATTTGTAAAATTGATTAGATTCTGTTTTAGGTGTGTAGTTTAGAGCCTTCCCAAATAATGTTTTCCCATGACCAAATTTCATTTAGTAATTGTTTAGATGACCTAGAAATTGATTTAGGTCCTGATTCTGGAATTTTATAATTTTCAAACATGCATGTTCACATAGGAATTTTATTAGAATTTTACAATTTAGTTTGCTATTTGTTTTGGGTTTTGCAAATGATTGTTGCTTTCCGTGTTCTCTCTTGAGTGCTTTGCCTTGTTTGGAGCGTTTGGTGGACTTGGAGCTTGAAGACTTTGGATTCCTTTTTAGAGGAGCTTCTGGACATGATGAAGATGCTTTGGATTGAAGAGTGGGGCTTGGAGTGGAGCTTTCTTTCTCTTTTAAGTTTGTTTTAGGAGTTGGTAGAATTAGGCTTTTAGGGAGAGCTTTTGTAGAATTAGTTCATTTCTTCCATCAAACATAGAATGCATTGTTTGCTTCTATTCTATCCTATGATGCAAAGTCCTCTTAGGGAAGTTCCATCTCTCCTTAGGAGGGAAGTGGGGCATACCCTAGAGAGTAGAACTTTTGAGGATACACTTCCACTTCGATGTTGGTTCTTGTTGAATTCCTTTGGTTTTCAGCAAGTATGCCAACATTGCAACTTGATCTTGATGACAAATCTCTTCTTGGAGTGTGCTTGCTAAAGCTTGGAGATGAAGAGTGAAGAAGCTTGAAGATGGAATCTAGCTCAAAGATAAGACCTTTGCTGTTCAGAGCGTGTTGTTGCTGTTTGTTGTAGGAGTTTGTTGTTGCTGCTTGGGCTGCCTCCTCTGTATCTTTTGTTTTTCTCTGTATTGTCTGTTGGCTTATGCTGCTTGCCCTTTAGGCTTGAATTGAAGTTGATTCACTTTGCCTGTTGCTTTCTTAGGTTCGAGGTTGAGTGATTCCTTTGCCTCGCTTGTTTTGATGCATCTCATGCATTTTACTGTTTATTGTATTTTTGTTGTTTCTTTTTCGTTTATCCCCTAGGATCTCTGATTTCCTCTGTGCAGGAGGGAATTATGACAGACATTAGGTTGTAATCCATGCATGATAACATTAGGGTAGTTTTGATTCCCTTTCAACCCTAGGATTTTTTAGACTTCTTTCTCTTCTATCTCAGAACAATTCAAAACACAGTAATAAGGATAGTCGATGCCGTACGCTACGAGCCTTAAGCTATTTGAGAAAAGGTTACTGGAGGGTCACTCTTCAGTAACCTGATTGCTTAGTGTGTTACCCTTAGGGTGGCATACGACGTAGTCACCCTCAAATCATAGTCTCTAGTGCGTCAGAGATTGCAAACCTCATGAAAAAACAGTTCTTGCGTAAAAGACTGAAAACAAACATCAAAGTGTCATTTTTTGTCCGCTTGGGCTCTTAATCAGGAAAAACCCTTTCATAAGGAGATAAAAAACAGTCAGACAAGCTTGTGTCTTCCGTAGCCCGTACTACGTTTGCTCTGATCTTTCATGCTGTATGAAAGTACGTAGGCATAGGATGCGATATCCTAGCGAGCAACCTTCCCCTCCTTTCCAGTAGGTAGGCGAACTACGTTGACTCTGATTTCTCGTTCCAGACGGGAATACGTAGGCATAAAGTGCGATACTTTGCCGAGTCATTTCATTTTCTTTTAACCCTTGACCTGTAGAATAGATAGAATAACAATCCGTACTAGAAAACAAGTGTGGATCCCGTCGAGTACGACGGACGTGATGGGTGCTAATACCTTCCCCTTGCGTAACCGACTCCCGAATCCAGGATTTGGTTGCGATGACCATTCCTTTCCCGTCTTTGCGTTAGGTTTACTTCGAGCGTTTCCTTTCCCTCCTTTGGGATAAATAACGCATGGTGGCGACTCTTCTGTTCAGCCGGCTCCGATTTTCGCAGTAGCGACAACTAGCGACTCTGCTGGGGACTGCGATGGTTCCCTATGCGAGTCTCGCCTTGGGTTTTCTTCCTAGCTGTCTGGGCCTGTCCCCAGCAGCTGGCGACTCTGCTGGGGACATGAATATCCCCTATGCGAGTCAATCCTAGCGCTTGTTTTCCCGTCATGGGTGTTGTATATATTTACTTTTCTGTCTTTACTTTCCGCATTTTATTATCAGCCTTATACTGTTATTGCTGCTGTGGGAAGGGAAGATCTGTTAAGAGATAAGCCGGACCTGGGCTTGAGGTTACACATAGACTTAGAAGTAGAGAGTAGTGGTTAGCCTGCTTGCTTAGCTCGCACCAGCTAGCCACGAAATTTACGCTCGGACGAGATTCTCTTTGATGCTTCTTGCCTGGCCCTTAGGGCTCGACAAGTTGTCTGACCCGAGGATTGTCGACTCTGGGAACCTATCAATTGGGATTCAACTAAGTGAGGCCGCTTCAAGGGATGATGATGCCACACCTTCTAGGTATCGTATCATCGCTCTTGAAAGTCTGTGACGTTGAACCCGCATAGGATGCCGTACCTCTTCTGCGAGTTAAGTACATACCTGTGAGGGGTAGGTGGGTCTGTTTGCAGGAAACCTTTGACCTCAGAATACCTGGTTCATCTCTGTCAGTGAGATGTGGTTACAAGGTTCATTTGAGTAGTTTGGTTTGAGATAAAGATTGGATGGTTCTCAGGCTTCAGTACAAAGCAGCCCAGTCTATCAGCATTGCACTTGGTCCCTTGTTTGCATATGCATGTGCATTTTCATGATTGCATTTCATTAACATGTATTAATGTTGCAGGTGATCATTCCCCTCTGATTCTAGTATATCTTCTAGCCAGACATGGAGTCCCTGAAGAAGACAGTTGCTTACCGGTTGCATTCGCCAGACATCAGTTCATTGTTGGGTTTAGTTGCTCTGGCAGATGAGAGTGTGAGGGCTGAGTTCAGAGTATCTTATGGGAGATTGCTTAGCTTGTTATACAGACCTTCAGCATTTGAGACGACTGGGGTGTATACTTTGTTGCAGTTTTATGAGCCGCAGTTGAGATGTTTCTTATTTCCAGACTATATTCTGGCACCCACTTTGGAGGAGTATTCTGCGATGTTGGGAGTTCTTGTGTTGGACCAAATGCCCTTTGTACATGTTGATGCTGAGCCTGAGTTATCTGCACTTGCTGAGATCGTCAGTTTGGACGCTTCTGAGTTTCCTGGAGGGTTGGTTAAGCTGAATGGAGCCTATGGCTCTCACTTGTCTGTTTTAGTTGAGAAGGCTACACAGTGCGCAAAGAGTGGATGTTGGGTTGCCTTCAGTGCTATTCTAGTTGTTTGCATCTACGGGATTATCTTGTTTCCTAATGTACCAGATTTTGTCGACTCAGATGCCTTCTTGATTCTTGCCTCGAAGAATCCAGTTCCTACTCTCTTGGGAGATGTTTATCATTCCATTCACTACAAGAATGAGAAACGTCGTGGCAAGAATGTTTCCTGTTGTCTTCCGCTCTTGTACAGGTGGTTCCAGGGGCACCTTCCGAAGAAAGGACCTTTTGTGGATGTTGTTGATACTTTGGATTGGTCTTCCCGGTTGATGGGGTTGTCTGCTGAAAATATCGTTTGGTTTGATCGGAGTATGCTTGGTACTGACCTTATATATAGTTGCAGTGGCTTTCCGAATGTTCCCCTGATTGGGCGGAAAGGCTGTATTAACTATAACCCTTAATTGCTGGTATGACAGTTCGGTTACGCTTTGAGAGACGCTCCTATTGAGAAGGAGATACAGGAATCTCTGTATCTCACGGGCTTATCGGACACAGCTGTTTTGATCAGATTGAGACATGCATGGGCTAACATCCATAGGAGGGGGAAGGCTTTGCTCGGTAAGAGCAACAGTAGAGCTTATGATCCTTATTTGACATGGATCCGCGAGAGAGCTAGTACTTCCTTGATGCCTTATCCTGCTGTGGAACCCCTGTATCTTCCATTGATTGAGGTACCTCCTGCAGAAGAGAGTGAGAAGTATAACAAATTGTTGGCTGAAAACGAGGAATTGAAGAAAGCCAATGAGGAGTTAGAGAAGGAGATCTTCCAGTTGTGTCGTGAGAAGAAGGAATCCACCTTCACTGTGAAGGAACAGACTGAATTGATTAACAGGTTGGGGTCGGAGCTGACAGAAGCAACCAACAAGAAAGAAAAAGTGGGGATAGCCTTAAACGGTGTTAGCAAGGTGCTTACTTCCAAGAAGGAACTCCTAAGCAAAGCTTATGCTCGTATCAGCAAGTGGGAAGCTTTGTGGAATGCCACGCTTGCCAAACGGAAGGAGCGCGAAGACGAATTGAAGCTGCAGATTGCCACGCTAGAGGCACAGGTTAGAGACCAAGACGCGAAGATTGCTGAAGCGGCATCACTTAGGAGCGCTGCTGAGCTCAGGGTGAATAACATTGATGAGAAGCTGAGAGATTATGAAGAGAAGGCCGGTTCCAAGAGGTACAGATTTGACGAGAGTTCTAGTAAAGGAGCCTACCAGGATGATGCCAAAAAGCTGAGATCCACTACCGAGCGGCATGCTTTACTGATTCAGGAGCTGATCTCCAGACTAGGGCAATCGGAGACGATGAGTATATTGGAGGACGTCAGGGCATGCCATTTGGCCTGATTTACCTTGTCTTTGTTATTTGTACTTGAATTTTGACCATCGCCAGGCTTGTTGGCCGAGGTCTCTTCAGTTGTATTCAGTTGTACTCTTGTACTCAGCCTTTTGGCATTGTTATATATGAGGGTTTTCCGATTCCTTGCTTGCCGGATAGGGACTCCATTGTCGTGATGGCCTTCTCTCCGAGACTAAAGTCGGGGGGGATATAACCTGTAGCATATTTACACAATTGCATTTGCATTCATATTGCATGACCGGTATCCTTGAATTCATATCTTATTTCCTGCATCTTCAGGTTTTCCAGGATTGACGAACAAAGAGTTCATCGCTATTCGAAACAGCTGTAAGATAGATAATGGATCAAGTTCAGAATGAGATGCACGAAATGCGCGGCAACATGACGCAGTTCATACAAGCTATGGAAACCATGGCCAGGGGCCAGGAACAGCTGCAGGCTATTGTACAACCTCTGATTGCACGGGCTAATGATGGTACTGCTGATATCACTCCTCATGATCGTCAGGGTTTCCTCCAGGGGTTTGGACGTCGACTTACAGAGATAGACATGGAGCATGTTCAAGCTGAGTTAATTGAAGTTCGAGGCCAACTGGGGCAATACATGAAGGACATGCACGCGTTGCGCTCGAATCAAGAAACGCTCGAAGAAGAGAATTACCGATTGAAGGCTCAGGTAGGATTGATGGCTGAAATATTGAGGAATGTACTCAGAAGAGAAGGTGAGCAAATGTCCGAAGCTGTGGTCGGTTTACTTGCCCCACAGGGGTCGGAAGAACCAGTTGTTGCACCCCAAAATTTGACCAACATTTATTTACCCATCAAGAGTTGTATGAGACTTTGAAGCTAGCCAATAAGGTTATTCAAATGTTCAAGGGTTGATACCTTTGTCAGAGAACTCAAGAGATCCTCAGAGAGATTGGTTGAAACCAAGGTTGTGTGTCTCATAGCTTGAGAGTTGTGGGAGCTCCTCAGATGATTCTGAGACTATGAGGGTGGACTTGAAGCTTTGAGAAAGCTTATGAGATGTATTGAAAGCCATCATGAAGCCTAGAGAGGTCATTGTACAAGAATTCAGAAGATTCAGCCATGAGTGGTGGAATTAGGGTTTGACTGGGTCAACCCTAGGTCAACTGATGATTTGGAGAGGGTGGAGACCTAATCCAAGAGCCATGTGATCATGGATTGATGCATTGAGATGCTATAAGGATGATTCCTAGACCAACTCATCATTATTGAGGAGTTTGAGAAGTTTTAAGCTAGGGTTTCTAAGGCTCGACAGTGTAAAATCCCCTAGTTTGATCCTTATCTTCAAGGCAGTTTAGCTCAAGATGTGATTGTCATCTCATCTTCCCCACAACATGAATGTTGTAGAGATTGTTCTTAGCTTTAATTTGGGTACTAGAAGTACTTGATAGGATTTGTAGAGCTCAAGTTATGACTTTGACAAATTACAGGTCATCTGAGGTATGTGAATCTGGGTCCTTGAAAGTCACCCAACTTGCATCCAACTTTTTCCCTAGTAGGATGATTCCTATAAACTCTTGGTCAACATGAATGTTGTAGAGCATCTTCTTAGATTTCTAGAGAATACTATAAGTCCTTGATAGGATTTGTAGAACTCAACTTATGGCTTTGACAAGTCAAGGGCATTTTGGTCATTTGGAGGTTATAGGTCATTTCAAGCATAAGGCCATATCTCCTAGTTCCAAGCTTCAAATGGAAAAATATTCAACATCAAACTTGCTTAGAATGATGTTTTAAGGCTAGTAGGGAGGTCATGAGATGTTGAAAAGGCTTGTATAAAAAAGTGATAAAAATGGCCTAAAAGGGAGGCATAAGTTAAATAAGTTGAAATTGGAAATTGGAAATCCCAAGTTACACATCCAAACCATGTCATATAATAGGTCATTTTGACTCCAAAGGACATTCTAAGAACAATGGTTCAGCCACAATTTTGATTTGAGGCTTAGATCATAGGGCTGCCTTGGAAATGGCTTACTTGCATATTAAGGTACCAAAGCAAAACTCAAGAAAACTCAATAAGCAAGTTGGTTATGCATTGTAACATATCATAAATCTCATATGGGGAGAATTTCAAGTCAGTTACAAAGGTTACAAGGGCTATGGCATGAGATAGCATATGGTGAGAAGTGAAATCAAAATGTCATGACATGAGATTTCCAAATACTCATTGGATTGTCCTAGATGGTTCTAGATGATTCTAAACCACTCTATATAACATGTATGACTTGCTCAGATGCAAGGTTGGTGAGAATTGGTGCAGAGAAGAGAGAGTGAGATCAAGAATCTTCCATTGCAAGTCAAGTTCCAATTCTGCATACTTCTTCATTTCCATTCCTTTTTTCTTCACAAACACATTCCATAGATCATAGTGAAGCTGTGCAGATTGATTTGAGATCAAATCCATGGTGAATTGAAGAGTTGGTGATTAAACTTTCAAGGTAGCAAGTCAGAATCGAATTCTGAGATTGAGGCTTCCTCCATCAAATTTGTTGCAAACAGTAGCAAGATTGGCATCTAAGGAAACTTTCTGAAGAGTTTCAAGATTGAATTGGAGGATTTCATCATCTGTTCATCAAGATTAACCAGGTTTGCAAATTCTTCATTACACCATGTTTTATGCGTAATTAGGTTAGTTTGTTAGTGTAGAAAGGTTAGAGACACATAGGTGATGGATTTTGGAGAGTTTGAAGAGAATTGGTGGTGATTTTGCTGTTGACACCATTTCTGTTTGACCTTGTATCTTGCTGAATCTTGAGGGATAAGCTCAGTTTAATAGCAAGAAATGTTCAGGGAAGCATGAGGATGAGATTAGGACCTTTAATTTTGAGAATTGTTGAGATTGGTTCTTGATCAATTATTTGAAGTTGCTATCGGGTTCTAGGTTTGAGAAGGTTTCAATAAATTCTGATGCCATGGCTAGATTCCTGATGAAATTTGGAGCAATCTAGGGTTTTTAATTGTTGCATTTGGTGAGGTATTAATGGAGTTCGTGTGTGAGGAAGAGGAAGCTCAGTGCTCTGTATTTCCATGGAGGTTCCAAGAACCCTAGCTGGAGGAAGAAGATGAGTTCCACGCCATTAGATCAAGCAAGACCCTTTGGCTATTTCTGAATCCAACGGCCCGTGTTTAATTTCATCTTGGAGGGAAATCCTGAGAAGCAATGAAATGATGCGTTTCATTAAAACCTGAGTTTTGGGCTTAAGTGGATCCAATGACTAATCCCACCCCCTTTACGAGGCCCAGTGGATTTTGAACTGAAAATCATGGCTATTTACACCGTTTATTTTTCATTTTCTTTATGTTTTTTCTAATTGATTTTCTGGATGGTGGGCCTAGCGCATTTACTATCTGAACCCCCCCCCCCCCCATTCTGGGCCCATGAGCGTAGTACACTAGAGATGGTTACTATCTGCACCTCATTTCATATTTTTATTTTATTTTTTCTTCATTTTTTGTTAAACTTTGAAAAATCATAATAAATGGAAAATTAAATATTTTTTAATGGGAATTTTTGCTCCCATCTCATACTAATGTCTATAAAATTATCAAATAAAAATATTTTCCTTTCATGCATTTTTGATATTTTTTGTATATTTTCTACTTTTATTACATTTTATTTCTTTTATGGTGATACATAAATTTGTAGAATTTTGTTTAGGTAGCTCTCTTAACATTTTTAGGCCATTCTTTTTACGATAGTTAGATATAAGCTTTAGATTCCCCCTGGATTTATTCCCTAATTTTGTGATGAATTTTAGGATAGTTTTGATTAGATGGCATTAGGTTGTGTAGAATTAGGTCAAACTTCAACATAAGTGCACAATAACCTTATATTTTTGGGTTTTTAGGAAAAATTAGACTATGGGACATATAAGGGTATTAAGGGTAGGTATGTAGGATCCCTTAGAAATTATATTAGGATTTAATATAGTAGTATACTATTTTTGGATGATTTTTGTAGTTGGTGATTGTTTGTGTTGCCCTTGTGGGCTTGAATTGTTGTTTGCTTTGCTTTGTGGGCTTGGAGAGCTTGGTATTGTTCTAAGGAGAATTGAGGAGCATAGTAGAAGACTTGAAGATGGATTGAGGAGCTTGAGAGCTTGATCTTGTTTGTTTTGTTGTTGTTTTAGGGTTAGGGATTAGGAAGAGTTTAGACTTAGATAACTTCTTTCTTAAAACATGGATGGTATCTTTCACCTCCATTCCTCCCTGTGATTCAAAGTCCTTCCATGGTATACACCTCTCTCCTTTGGAGGGATAAGTGATGTACCTAGGGAGTAGAACTTTTGAGGGAACCATTCCTTTGATGTTGAACCCTTATAGGTCACCTTTGGTGGTCAGTAAGCAGTTCAATATCCCCAGCTTATCCAGTAAGTGATTTCATCTGGTTTGATTATCTTGAGAGATGATGAGCATGAGTTTGAAGATGAAGACTTCATTGAAGAGTGTTGAAGAGGACGAATCCTTAAGTATTGTCATTCCAGCTGAAGCTTGAAGAACAAAGAAAGTTGATACCTACTTTGGTACCTGGAGATCCAGTAAAGCCTGAAGGTGGAGCTGATCAAGAAGCTGAAGCTTAAAGGAGAAGATAAGTTGAAACTTATGTTGAAGGGTTGAAACCTGGAAAAGCAAATTGATATTTGTCAAGAGTGATTGAGGTCTGAAGACTGCATTGCTGTTGGAAGAGCTGAAGCTTGAGGTTGAGAGAGGAGTTGATCTGCTTTCTTTTTCTTTGTTGTATTGATGTGTTTTGTTTGACTTGTTTGATGCATTAGAATAAGTCCATATCTAGAATAGGTAGAATCTAAGAGCATGATTGCACTAGAGGTTGAGTTGCTCCCTCTGCTTGTATTGTTATTGTGTGGCTTTGCTTGCGGGTATTCGGTAGAGCCTAGCTCCCTTGCCCATGTGGTTTGTTTGTCTGATGGCATTTTATTTCATTTTATCTGTATGATTGCAGTTTACTGTTTTTTCCTGATAGCATGCTTTATATTTCAGTATGATTACTGTTATCCATTCTGGCTTGAGGTTGAGATGAGCTTGTGGAGGCTGAAGCCCCACACACATTTCCTCCCTCACTTGCATTGCATGCATTTTACTGTTTAGCTGATGCTTTGTCTGTTTTGGTGTATCATTGACATGATCCCTTAGGACTCTCATTTCCTTTGATAAGGGAGTGATGATAGAATTTTAGGTTGAAACCTATGCATGACAACTTCTAGGACTTCCCTGTTCAAACCTTGACCATAGGATGAATCCTTGGCATGACAACAGTAGGACTTGATAGTCTCCCTCCTAGTTGGGCATGTTCTCTTCTCATCTCAAAACAGTTTAAGATACAGTAATCATGAATGATTTCTTTCGTACGTTACGAGCCTTAAGCTATCTGAGAAAGGATTGTAGGAGAGTTTCTTTTCCACAGTCTGGATGTTTAGTATGGTACCCTTTGGGTGACATACGACGCATTCACTCTCAGGTCATAGTCTCTAGTGCGATTGAGATCGCAAACACAATAAAAAACACTTCTTTCGTAAAAGACAGGAAATAAACCGTAGTTTCCTAAACTACGTAAGCTCTGATCTCTCATGCCTGTTGAGAGTACGTAGGCACAAGATGGCGATGTCTTGGCGAGCTACTTTCCCCCATAACCCGTCGTAGGCCGAACTACGTTGACTCTGATTTCTCATTATCTGATGAGAATACGTAGGCATAAAGTGCGACGCTTTGCCGAGTCATTTTTCTTTTCTGTTTAAGCCAGCCTTGATAGGTAGATAGATAAAACCAACCCGTCCAAGTAAACACAACAAGCGTGGATCCCGTCGAGTACGACGGACGTGAGGGGTGCTAATACCTTCCCCTTGCGTAACCGACTCCCGAATCCAGACAACGGTTGCGACGACCTTGTCTTACCCTTTTTCGTCAGGTTTTTCCGATCGTTTCCTTTCCCGCTCTGAGGGATAAATAACGAAAGGTGGCGACTCTTCTGTTGTGCCGACACCTTATTTTCGCGCAAGTGACACCAGTGCCCAGGCATGATAGGCCTAAGAGACCCTCTACACAATTCGAAGCTCGGGATTCTCCTCGTTGACAGGCGCGACTGATTTCTCAGGATAACTCAAGGGGGTATGGTAAAAGGATGAAGTTCTCTGGCAGGGTATTTGATGAGATTCTGGTGGATTATGATCAATTGGTGCAACTCTTGTTCCAACTTCAACTGATTAAACCCCGCACTTTGGCGCCATTGACTGGGCAACCACCACCAGGCTATGATGTGAACGCCCATTGTGTCTTCCACTCCGGTGCACCGGGGCATAACATCGCGAACTGCAAGTCGTTCAAGCAGAAAATTCAAGATTTGCTGGATGAGAAGGCATTTGAGTTTGTGTCGGGCGGTATAAAGGTCTCAGGGACCGATATTCCTATTTCCCTACTGGAAGTTACAAAAGAATCGAGGCATATCCTGGAATCATTGGAAACTGAATCTCCAGGTCCACAACAATTGCCAAGGCCTGGGCTGAATTTGGGGATGACGACGCATGAGTCTAAGGAACGGGTTGATCAAAACTAGCAGCGCATGAAGCGCCAGCATCCAGCTCAGCGAAGAATTCAGGAGGGGAAGTCAAAGAGAGTATTTGAGGCACCCCCATCAACGTATGCTGAACTCCTACAGACCTTGTTAGGGATGAACCTTGTTGAAAAGAGAACGATGGCCCCACCAACGGGCGCACCTCCATCTGGTTTCGACGCCAGTAAGCATTGTGAGTTTCATTCCGGGGCACCCGGACATGATATTGAGAGTTGTCGCGCTTTCAAGCATAAGGTCCAAGATTTAATTGACAGCAAAGCTATCAACTTCTCTGATAGGGTCCCCAATGTGGTGCAGGGCCACGAACAAGCGAAAGTCGGGTCGATGAAAAAGGTTCCTAAATTTGGTCGGGCCGTGGAAAACAGATCAACACAGCAGCAGGCTACCTCCAACAATTGTTTCTGAGGATGGTTGACTCGCCAATAAGTCAGGATGCAAGAAGTCCGGTTCTGAGACACCGGCATTTTTCATGTTATCTTGTTCATGTATTTGCATTTGTAGATGCTTTTCTGTTCAAATGCAAATTTCGTTTGTAAAACTTGTTGTTTTTTCAACTGATATTGATAAATGAAATAAATATGCATGTTTTGAATTAATCCAGTCGTGTTCACTCTTTGTGTTTTCATTTATTTCAAACGTTTGTTAAGTGGAATCCGGGGAGGATGACGAAACAGATGACGAAAAAACTTCCGATTGTATGCTTTTGGATAAAAACCTGTTGATGAGGTACAGACATTGTTTCAATCCATAAACACCGGAGATATAAGGAAGATAATCCCTTGTTAACCCCTTTGAGCCTAGTAGTAGGAGTTTCTTTCTGAAAATGAAAAACCCCCAATCTTAACCCGGGGTAGGGTAGGTGTCAGTTAATTTGACCAAGCGTTCAAATAACAAAACGAGTGTCCGTTCGAGGATCAATCACGCCGTTATAGGTCGTACCTAAAAAACCATGATGGTTAAATCTGGCCGATTAGGAGTGAAACAGTCATAATCTCTTTAGCAAGTCATACGAGCCGAGGCCATACGATTTGTTCAGAAAAAAAAGAAAAAAAGAAAAAAAGAAAAAAAGAAAGGAAAAAGCCCGCTAAGTCGAATCTTGAAAGCGAGCGACTTAGGCAAAAATTAGGGTACCCCGCTGGACTCCAAAACTGAAGAAACTCAAAAGAGTTAGTCCAGGCAAAAGTTAGGGGAAAACGAAAAAGCGAAGAAATGAAAAGCAAAAAAGGATCACGAAAGAAAATCCTCGGAAAAGAACGAAATCGTATGGCTACCGGTGCCCAAACAAAGACGAAAAGAGAGTGAATGTCACTTCGAAAAAGAATGATTTCTTGAACTATCACTCCACCTTTAATAGGTGAACGCTGAAGTCAACTTAGCTGAACGTAGGATTGGAGAACATCACGAAGAATGGGTGGGTCAAAATAAAATTTGAGCCTATATCTTTTCTTGTTAACCGTGAACCTGACCACGTTACAACCCGAGAAAGTCCTAATTGAAACAGGTTTAGTTCAAGAGCATACTCCGGCAAAAAAATCGCATCGAAACTGACTCCTAAAAGGGTCCCTCTTATCAGCATTAATATTGACATTTTGATAATTGATTCATTATATGTCACAAAATTTTTTCCAGTGAACAGACTTGGGATTTTGAAACTGTCATATGCATTGCGTTTAATATATCTTTTATGCAGAACAACTTGTTTTACTTGCGAGTAAGCGCATGCAGCAGGAAAATTTCCTACAGTGGGAAGTCTGATCAGGATAGAATGCAGAATGTCTGAATGTTTCATGAGCCGGGGCAGGATATATCCGTTAATCCCCCGTGGGAGTCAGCCACCCAAGAATCAGTTAATCTGGGGGCAATTAGGTCGAGATTTGGCAGATCTCTCACAGCTAGGGGGCATTGCTTCACGAATCGACCGATCAGGGGCAAAAGGTTATTGCAAGACCGGGGCAGATCACCCTAAGAACAAAAGGTTTTGTTGGGACATCCTTTTGGGTTTGACGTGCAGAAGCAATTCCTATCTAACCGTCAGGGTACAGAAATCAAAGAGTCTTTATCAGGAAATTGGTGTCGGTTCAGGGGCAAGGTATTGTGAGGTAGCACCATGGCTAGCTTTTCCCTTCAAGACGAAGTGTTCAGACTGGGGCATGTTGGTATTTCTGGGGCAAATTTACGAGAAGGTGGATGGAACTCGTGGTTCCCCAGCCAAAATATTTTGATGAAGAGCCTGATTTCAGTTGATGCTAATCCCCATGCAGGTCGCATTTCATCCCCAGAGGGATCAATTTCCCCATCTAGTCGCAGCTTATCCCTAGAGGATATCCCCAGCCAATTAAGATCAGCATCCCTTGCAGAGGTTGCACTCCCCAGAGAGTCGAGTATGTGAATGATCAATCCCCAACTTGGAGGATTCCCGCAGTGTTTAGCCAAGTCATAGTTGGTTTAGAAAGATTACTCCCATAGAAGACGGTTTTTCTTCCCGCAGGTCATCATGCCTTCGTCAGGATGATTATCCCCAGCGGAGTGGTGGCTCCAAGCTTGTAAGCCGTGCCCGGACAGCATCGTTTCCTCCAGAAGGATTTCCTCGTTCCCCAGCTGAGTCGTTTCTTGCTCAGTCAGTTTACTTTCCCCAAGAGAGTCGATTCTTCCCCAGTGGAGTTACTCTCCCCAGCAGGTGTTCTTTCCGCCCAGTGGAAATCAAGGTTTAATCTCCTCGGCAGAGTTGGTTGTATGCCCGACATTTATTTTGGCCGGAGGACTGTATGATACCTGTTCATCCCCCAGCATGGGGGTATTTGCTTTCAACAGCCGTGGTGAAGCAAGCTTGTCAAAGTTTCCCCAGCAGCTTGAGCCTGCATTTGCATTTGCATATAGTGTCATATTTGCATCTACCCAAAAACGCGTAGCATATCTGTGTTGTACGGAGCATTACGCCATTGTCAAACATGCGCATTTTGAAACATAGGCCAGGTTGGTTAACCTTTGGTATCCAAGTATTGTTCCCCTGCAGGTGGAGAGAGCTCTTGCTCAGATCAATTATCAAATATTAAATGTCTCAGCATGAGACACGTGGCGATAATGTTTGCCTTGTCATTATTCCCCACAGAGTCGCTTGGTCAAGTTTCTCTTACCCCTCCAGCGGAGTATTTCTTCAAGATTGTTGTTATGACATTATCAAAAGGTTTCGCGAATCAAGTTGTAGAAGCTGCCGCCTATGTCGAAGTAGGTGTCTGGCAGTTTGAGTTCAGAAAATCCCCAGTAGAGTCCTTTTCAGATTTATTGCCATGTCAGCATTAAAGATTGAAATATCGGACCATTATATGTTACCCATTTGATTGATGGAGTTAGCTACTGCAAAGATAGGCAGAGGAGCTGTATCAGAGAGTTATTACCCGTAGTGATGGCGGTGTTATTTTCCTGTAGTGATGGCGGAGTATTTCCCGTAGTGATGGCGGTGTTATTTTCCCGTAGTGGTGGCGGAGTTATTACCCGTAGTGATGGCGGTGTTATTTTCCTGTAGTGATGACAGAGTATTGCCCGTAGTGATGGAGAAGTTATGTCCTATAGTGATGACAGAGTATTGCCCGTAGTGATGGCGGAGTTATGTCCTGTAGTGATGACAGAGTATTGCCCGTAGTGATGGCGGAGTTATGTCCTGTAGTGATGACAGAGTATTGCCCGTAGTGATGGCGGAGTTATGTCCTGTAGTGATGACAGAGTATTGCCCGTAGTGATGGCGGAGTTATGTCCTGTAGTGATGACAGAGTATTGCTCGTAGTGATGGCGGAGTTATGTCTTGTAGTGATGACAGAGTATTGCCCGTAGTGATGGCGGAGTTATGTCCTGTAGTGATAACAGAGTATTGCCCGTAGTGATGGCAGAGTTATGTCCTGTAGTGATGACAGAGTATTACCCGTAGTGATGGCGGAGTTATGTCCCGTAGTGGTGGCGGAGTTATTACCCGTAGTGATGGCAGTGTTATTTTCCCGTAGTGGTGGCGGAGTTATTACCCGTAGTGATGGCGGTGTTATCTTCCCGTAGTGATGGCGGAGTATTTCTCGTAGTGATGGCGGTGTTATTTTCCCAGAGTATTTCCCGCAGTGGTGGCGGTGGTATTTCCCGTAGTGATGGCGGAGCTCTTTTCCTGTATTGTTGGCAGAGTTATGTTTGTTGACAGAAGTACTTCCCCAGTGAAGTCGTTCAGGTTCAATGGATGGATGTTGTTCCCCAAGCAGTGGTGCAGTTTATTTCCGCAGTTGGCAAATTTCCGGGTTCTTGGTATTCAACCGTCTCGTACCCCGAATGTTTGAAGGCCGTTCACTCTTCACCCAGTCGGGTCCAAGTCGCTTGAATAGGGGCAGCTGTTGCACCCTAAAATTTGCTCAACCTATTTCACTTGGTTTATGTTTCAATTGCATTGGCATTTGCATAATAAGTCATGTACATAGTCTAATCATTTGTATAGCATAGCATAACAAGTCATCTAACAGGGGATCAAGTGCCATTTTTATCAGAAAGAGGCCCATCAAGGGGTTTTATTCAAGTTCAAAACCATCCAAGTAATCAAGAAATGAGTTGAAGCTTTGAGAAGTTTGAAGGTCAACCAGTGGATTTCTCTCCCAATCTTGGGGATATGTTGAAGATCATCAATGAGTGTGTGAGCCATGGCTAAGGCCATGGAAGGTGTACAAAGATCATGGAAGACCTAGAGGGTCATTTTGAAGATGAGTCAAGTCATTGATACAAGTACCAGAGCTACAGTTGAATGCAGTCAACTAGGGTTTCATCTGGGTCAACCCTAGGTCAACCCTAGGTCAAATGGTTGATTGGAGGGCATCAAGGCCTACTTGGAGTATGTGGAGTTCATGAATTGGTATGTGGATGCATGTGTGGTGTTGTGCCAAGGAGAAATCAAAAGGAATCAAGAAGAAGAGGAGTTACTAGATTAGGGTTTCAGTGTAAAAAACCCTAATTTAGGCCTAACTTCCAAGCCAGATAGGTCAAAATGCAAGTTTCAAATGAATTCTTGGTCAACATGAAACTTGTAGAGCATCTCAACAGCTTTAATTTGAGTACTATAAGTCTTCAAGGAGATTTATAGAACTCAAGTTATGGTTCTTGCAAGTTATGGGTCCCTAGAGGATACTGAAATTTGTCTGTGAAAGTCACTTGACTTCCAAGCAACGTTTGCCCACCAAGGAGTTTTCAAATGGATTCTTGGCCAACATAAGAGTTCTAGATATTGATATTATCTTTAATTTTAGTACTAGAAGTCCTCAAGAGGATTTGTAGAACTCAAGTTATGGTTTTGGCAATCCAGGGGTATTTTGGGAAAGTTGAATTACAAGTCATTTTTTGAGCATAGGTCAAAATCTCCATGTTCCACTTCTCAAATGAAAAATTGTTCAACATGAAATGTGCTTAAAATGATGTTTTTAGGTAAACTAAGTCATCATGGTGGATTGATCGGCTTATTTAAAAAAAGTCACTTAAAATGGCCTAAAAAAAGGGAATAAGTCAAATAAAGTTTGGTGGAAAAAATCAAATTTTGGGTTAGAGGTCACAAGCAAGCCATATGACATACCAATTTGATTGTAAAATGCATTTTAAAGACAATGGCATTGCCACAATTTTTAATTAAGGGTTATTTCAAGGACTTGCTTTGTAAATTGGTTACTTGAACCATAAGGCACAATTGCAAAACCATACTTCCAAGCAAATGTAAGGCTCCTTTCCATTCATACACCTCCATTATCTCATTTGGAGAGAATTTAAACTCATAACCAAGTGAATTGTAAGCCAAAACATGAGATGGTATGTGCATAGCATAAGAAGAGATTTTCATGACATGAGAAGTTGATTTTCTCCTTGGATCAATCTAGAACTTTCTAGGGTCTTCAAATACATTCTTCTTGGATCAATCTAGAACTTTCTAGGGTCTTCAAATACATTCTATATATACTTTTGAATAGGTTCAAAGCAAGGGTTGGTGATTCATTGGTGCAAAAAACCATAGATTGACATTGGAGTTTGGAAGAGAAAAAGTGAGAGATCAAAGTTGGATTCAAAGCATTTTCAAGAGTTATCAAGAATTTAATCTTCTCCAACAAACTTCAACAAAGGTTTTCCGCACTTTTTGGCAAGAAAAAACGAGCTCCAACTACTCTGTTTCGACGCTCCGAAGCCGGTATGTGAAATTTAGTTTAATTCATTTTCGTTCTTTTTTTTCTGTTTTAATAGCTGTTTGGATTAATTGCGTTAAAAATAGTAAAAATGATCGAAAAATTATGAAATTTTTTTTGTAGATCTTAATTGTCTTAAGAAACTGTAGGAGTTGAGTTTGCATTTTTAGGATTTTATTTGAATTAGTTACGAATTTTCTTTTGTGCTAATATCCATTGTTATGCATAATTGATATTTCTGTTTGTTTAATTTTGTTCTCTTTGATGCTTTATGCTTTTGAGCTGATTCTTTCGATATGATTTATAGGACATCCATAGGTTTCCCCAGGAATTTTCTTAGAATTTGTAAAATTGATTAGATTCTGTTTTAGGTGTGTAGTTTAGAGCCTTCCCAAATAATGGTTTCCCATGACCAAATTGCATTTAGTAATTGTTTAGGTGACCTAGAAATTGATTTAGGTCCTGATTCTGGAATTTTAGAATGTTCAAACATTCATGTTCACATAGGAATTTTATTAGAATTTTACAATTTAGTTTGCTATTTGTTTTGGGTTTTGCAAATGATTGTTGCTTTCGGTGTTCTCTCTTGAGTGCTTTGCCTTGTTTGGAGCGTTTGGTGGACTTGGAGCTTGAAGATTTTGGATTCCTTTTTAGAGGAGCTTATGGACATGATGAAGATGCTTTGGCTTGAAGAGTGGAGCTTGGAGTGGAACTTTCTTTCTCTTTTAAGTTTGTTTTAGGAGTTGGTAGAATTAGGCTTTTAGGGAGAGCTTTTGTAGAATTAGTTCATTTCTTCCATCAAACATAGAATGCATTGTTTGCTTCTATTCTATCCTATGATGCAAAGTACTCTTAGGGAAGTTCCATCTCTCCTTAGGAGGGAAGTGGGGCATACCATAGAGAGTAGAACTTTTGAGGATACACTTCCACTTCGATGTTGGTTCTTGTTGAATTCCTTTGGTTTTCAGCAAGTATGCCAACATTGCAACTTGATCTTGATGACAAATCTCTTCTTGGAGTGTGCTTGCTAAAGCTTGGAGATGAAGAGTGAAGAAGCTTGAAGATGGAATCTAGCTCAAAGATAAGACCTTTGCTGTCATTTCAACTTTGTTGTTCAGAGCGTGTTGTTGCTGTTTGTTGTAGGAGTTTGTTGCTGCTGCTTGGGCTGCCTCCTCTGTATCTTTTGTTTTTCTCTGTATTGTCTGTTGGCTTGTGCTGCTTGCCCTTTAGGCTTGAAGTGAAGTTGATTCACTTTGCCTGTTGCTTTCTTAGGTTCGAGGTTGAGTGATTCCTTTGCCTCGCTTGTTTTGCTGCATCTCATGCATTTTACTGTTTATTGTATTTTTGTTGTTTCTTTTCCGTTTATCCCCTAGGATCTCTGATTTCCTCTGTGCAGGAGGGAATTATGACAGACATTAGGTTGTAATCCATGCATGATAACATTAGGGTAGTTTTGATTCCCTTTCAACCCTAGGATTTTTTAGACTTCTTTCTCTTCTATCTCAGAACAATTCAAAACACAGTAATAAGGATAGTCGATGCCGTACGCTACGAGCCTTAAGCTATTTGAGAAAAGGTTACTGGAGGGTCACTCTTCAGTAACCTGATTGCTTAGTGTG
Source organism: Lathyrus sativus (assembly GCA_963859935.3). NCBI lineage: Eukaryota > Viridiplantae > Streptophyta > Magnoliopsida > Fabales > Fabaceae > Lathyrus > Lathyrus sativus. The sequence continues at coordinate 335,939,495 of OZ012739.1, forward strand.
TTACCCTTAGGGTGACATACGACGTAGTCACCCTCAAATCATAGTCTCTAGTGCGTCAGAGATTGCAAACCTCATGAAAAAACAGTTCTTGCGTAAAAGACTGAAAACAAACATCAAAGTGTCATTTTTTGTCCGCTTGGGCTCTTAATAAGGAAAAAACCTTTCATAAGGAGATAAAAAACAGTCAGACAAGCTTGTGTCTTTCGTAGCCCGAACTACGTTTGCTCTGATCTTTCATGCTGTATGAAAGTATGTAGGCATAGGATGCGATATCCTAGCGAGCAACCTTCCCCTCCTTTCCAGTAGGTAGGCGAACTACGTTGACTCTGATTTCTCGTTCCAGACGGGAATACGTAGGCATAAAGTGCGATACTTTGCCGAGTCATTTCATTTTCTTTTAACCCTTAACCTATAGAATAGATAGAATAACAATCCGTACTAGAAAACAAGCGTGGATCCCGTCGAGTACGACGGACGTGATGGGTGCTAATACCTTCCCCTTGCGTAACCAACTCCCGAATCCAGGATTTGGTTGCGATGACCATTCCTTTCCCGTCTTTGCGTTAGGTTTACTTCGAGCGTTTCCTTTCCCTCCTTTGGGATAAATAACGCACGGTGGCGACTCTTCTGTTCAGCCGGCTCTGATTTTCGCAGTAGCGACAGAGACATCACCTATGCGGATAGAGGATCGGGAGTTGAAGCAACTTCGAGGTAAAGAGATTGCTTGGTGAAGGTCGCTTGGGGAGGACCAGTTGGTTGAAACGTGACTTGGGAGCTTGAGAGTCAGATGCGTGAGTCTTACCCCGAGTTATTCGTTTGAGGTAATTTTCGAGGGCGGAAATCTTTTAAGTGGGGGAGGGTTGTAACACCCCAATTTTTAGTAATTATTTTATTAATTAAATTAATTGATTAATTATGTGATTTTAGGCCTAATTGAATTAACTAATTTATGTGATTTATTTGATATAATTGAATTAGTTGATTTATTGAATTTATATAAATTATTTGATTTATTTGAGTTGTTTGGATTAATTGAATTATTGGACATATTCGAAATAATTGATTTAATTTTATTATTTAACTTATATGATATATTCTAATTTGTAGAATAATATAGAATTGTTAGATTAATTGATTGGGCCTATTTAGGGGTGTGAATAGACATGAGTTATTAAGCCCATTGGAATTACTAGGTTAATTAAAATTGTGAGAATTATATAAAATAAGAGAATGGGATAAAAGATAGAAAGAAAGAAAAGATAGAAAGGAGAAAAGAGGCAAAGAGAGGAGTGGAGAAAAAGAGGAGGAAACTCAAGAGAAAGAGCAAAAGTTCAACAAATTCAAGGTAAGGGTGGGTTTTTGCATGTTTATTGGGATTGTTTGATAATAATTAGTGGGTATATGTTTAGGTTAAAATCCCCAAATTTTCTATGAAATTGAAAATTGTTAGATTTTAATATTAGACTTGATATGGGTTAATTTCAATTGTGTTTGGGAATGATATTTGATATAGAGTAGAGACCTATTTAATATTTGGAATTGGAATTAGAATTGAAATATATTTATATATTGTGAAACAGTAGTGCGAGATAACAGAAAATTGAAAATTGAAATATGACTCTACTGTAGCGATGGATCAATAGATAATGAAAAGAATTAATTTCTTTAGTTCACATTATCCTGTAGCGAAGACTAAAGTAATAGGAAAGAAATAAATTATTTTTCACTGCAGCGATAATCATGTAATGTGGCTTAATTTCTTATACTGTAGCAAAAATATAGAGATTTGAAAGATAGAATTATAGAAAGTAAGGTAACCACTCATTCAGTTCCTGTAGCGAACCAGATAGTAATAGCATAAAGAATGTAATTTTTGATTATCTGTCTTGAACTATAGCTCATAGGAATCATTTAGAAATGAAATTAATACTTTCTTTTACTTGTGTCCTGTAGCAATGATACCATGAATGGTGAGTCTTTCCTTTAACTCACATACTATAACACTTTTATATTATTTCAATAATATTCATGAAGGCAATGAGATATAACCCTCTCTTTATTATCAAGAGCTATAGATCAGGAAAATAGTAGGAATAAATTGTGCCATTTCTTTCATTGGGTACTGTAGTTACTGTAGCAAAAAGCATGTATATAGAAAACAGAAATGAGACCATTACTTCATCTTCTCACTGTAGCGCAAAAAGTAGCATAATAGTGATGGCAATAGAAAATGAAAATGTAGTATTTTTCTTATTCTTCATTTCCTGTAGCAATGCTATATATTAAAAAAAAGGGCAATGAAATATGATATTGTTTTATCATGACCTGTAGCATAGAAAACTAATAATAATATATAACATATAAATTAGATTTAGCAATTAATATATTATGTATTTAATTAATGAAATTTTATTTAAAAATTGATTATTTATTTAGATATTGACTATTTATTTAAATATTGATCATTTAGTTAAATATTGATTATGTATTTAGATATTGGTTATTTATTAAATATTGAAATATTTATCAAATATTAAAGATTTATTGAATATTGACCATTTTTTTTAATATTGAATTTTAATTATTGGTAATGATTAATTATTTTATATTTAATTGGTGATATGTGTTTTGGTGAATTGAGATTGGATTGTGTTGATACTTGAGTATGTAAAAATGTGTGGTAATTCAATTGTGATGAATTATTGAAGAGATGTTTGGATGTTAAGATTAGGGAATGGTCTTAACTGCATATGATTGTTGAAATTGCACATACATCATTTGCGTCAAGAGGCAATGCTTGTTAGTTCCGTGGGAACTAGTGACTTGTCCCAAACCTAGAGCGGAGTTTGAAAGCTTAGGGAATGGGCTTTTGTGTGTTATTGGTCTAGGGAACGGACCCGGTTTAAATGTAAAAACCGAAAAATAATAACAAGTGTTGGTACCACATGACATGAGTTGCATTGAGTCTTGCATTGAGTTTTGCATTGAGTCTCATTATGTATATTTATGTGCTATGAGATTATGTGTGATATGTGGAACTGATAAACTGGTGAATTATGGAGTTGTGTGTATATACTTGTGAATAGTATAGTTACTTGAATAATATTGTGTTGATGAAACTTTTGAAGTGTGAGAATAATAGTGATTATGTTTGTATGCCTTAAATTATATATTATCTTATAATTTCAATAATTATGTGAATTCTCACCCTTCTGTTGGAATGATGTTTTATACGACATCGCTCAGGTACTGAGGAGTAGAGTTGCTTCTAGCACGAGGTAGTCGTTGGAGTAGCTTGAGTTGTGTCTTTATTTATTTTGGGTCGAGTCATGCTCTGATTATGTAACACCGGGGAATATTTTGATTTCATATTTGGAGAGATATTTTATGTACTCTACTTTATTCTGTTGTTGTTATTTTGAATTATATGAAGAATTGGCTTTTAAGCCTAAGTATTAAAAATGAGATGAGCATGAGACTTTTATTATGTCTATCATGATTAAAGCAAATCCGCTGCTACATGTTAATGTGAAGGTGTATGAAAAGCAGGAAGTTATTTTTATATTATTGAGCATGACAGGTGTTGTGTGATGTTTTGAAAATTTATCTGACACCCTTTTGTGAAATGTATGATAATTACTCTGATCTATTTATATTTATTCTGCGGGGTAGAAGGGTGTTACATTAGTGGTATCAGAGCAAAGTCGGTCAGTTGACCAAGTTGTTAGTGTGTTTAATCCCTTTTGTATTTGATATGTGTGTGTAGCACTATCGATATTGTTTGTTCTAACGAAGATTTGTTGTTGGAATCTAGAACAATGGTTGCAGGCAGGAATGATGAAGCGATTGCTGAAGCTTTGGCGATGTTGGCTGGAGCGATTGGGCAGAATCCGCAAGTCAATGTGAATGCTGGAAACAACAATGATGATGAGTTTCGTGCCTTGGGGAAGTTTCAGAGGAACAATCCACCAATCTTCAAGGGAACACATGATCCTGACAAAGCACAAGTATGGCTGAAAGCAATTGAGAAGATATTTCTAGTCATGAATTGTTCAGATGCGCAGAGGGTGCAGTTTGGCACTCATATGCTTGAAGAGGAAGCTGAGGACTGGTGGGGTAACACTTGTCAAAGGTTTGATGAAGGTGAGGTTGAGGTTACTTGGGATGTTTTCAGAGAGGCGTTTCTGGAGAAGTATTTTCCAGAAGATGTGCGTGGGAAGAAGGAAATTGAATTCCTTGAGCTGAAGCAGGGTAACTCAACTGTGGCCGAGTACGCAGCAAGATTTGAGGAGTTAATTAAGTTTTGTCCTCATTACAACACTACTAATGCTGAGAGATCCAAGTGTCTTAAGTTTGTGAATGGTTTGAGGCCTGAAATCAAACAAGCTATTGGTTATCAGGAGATTAGGCAATTTTCTAAGTTGGTGAACAAAAGTAGAATCTATGATGAAGATAGCAGAGCTCGGTCTAGTCACTACAAGAGTTTAAATGATAAGAGGAGAAAAGGTCAATTTAGAGGGAAGCCGTATGTGACTCCTGCTGATAAAGGGAAACAGAAAGCTGGTAATGGAAGGAAGCCGAGTGGGGGAGGAGCTCCTACTCCAGTGAAGTGTTTTAGATGTGGTGTTGAAGGACATCGTGCTCCTGAGTGCACAAGTGTCGAGCAAAAGTGTTTCAAGTGTGGCAAGCCAGACCATAAGGCTTTGGAGTGCAGAAGCGGTGCGAATGTGACTTGCTACAATTGTGGTGAGCAAGGGCACATTAGTACCAAGTGTGACAAACCAAAGAAGGCTCAAGCAAAAGGGAAAGTATTTGCTCTATCAAGATCTGAGACTACTAGTGAAGATCGGTTGATTCGAGGTACGTGCTTCATTAATGGTATACCTTTGGTTGCTATAATTGACACTGGAGCTACACATTCTTTTATTTCTTTGGATTGTGTTAAGAGATTAAATCTCGAGTTGTCTGTTATGAGTGGAGGTATGGTTATTGATACTCCTGCTATGGGTTCAGTAACTACCCCATATGTGTGTTTGAATTGTCCGTTGAGTATTTTTGGTAAAGACTTTGGAGTTGATTTAGTGTGTCTTCACTTAGATCAACTTGATGTTATTCTTGGGATGAATTGGTTGGAATTAAACCATGTTTATATTAACTGTTTTGATAAAATAGTTATTTTTCTTGAACCTGAGAATGAAGGAGACTTGTTTATGTCTGCTAAGCAAGTGAATGAGTCGGTGCAAGATGGTGCCAAGGTGTTTATGTTGATGGCAACTTTGAGTATTGGTGAAAGTGGATCAGTTGGTGCTTTGCCAATTGTTTGTGATTTTCCAGAAGTGTTTCCGGATGAGATAAGTGATTTACCGCCGGAACGTGAAGTGGAGTTTTCGATCGACTTAGTTCCTGGAACTAGTCCAGTATCGATGGCTCCATATCATATGTCTGCATCGGAATTGAAATAGTTGAACAGTCAACTTGAAGATCTTCTTGAGAAAAGGTTTATTCGTCCGAGTGTGTCATCATGGGGTGCTCCAGTTTTGTTGGTTAAGAAGAAAGAAGGTACTATGAGGCTTTGTGTGGATTATAGACAATTGAACAAGGTGACTATCAAGAATAAGTATCCACTTCCAAGGATCGATGATTTGATGGATCAGTTGGTTGGTGCAAGTGTGTTCAGTAAGATAGATTTGAGATCTGGGTATCATCAGATTCGTGTGAAGGCTGAAGATATTCAAAAGACTGCTTTTAGAACAAGGTATGGGCATTATGAGTATTCTGTAATGCCATTTGGTGTGACTAATGCACCAGGTGTATTTATGGAGTACATGAACAGGATCTTCCATCCTTATTTGGACAAGTTTGTGGTTGTGTTCATTGATGATATTTTGATATACTCGAAGAGTGAAGAGGATCATGCTGAGCATCTGAGAATTGTGTTGTCTGTGTTGAAAGAGAAGCAGTTGTATGCTAAACTTTCTAAGTGCGAGTTTTGGTTGAAGGAGGTGAGTTTCCTTGGCCATGTGATTTCGAGTAGAGGTATTGCAGTTGATCCATTGAAGGTAGAAGCTGTATCACAATGGGAAGCTCCGAAATCAGTTTTTGAGATTAGAAGTTTTCTTGGGTTGGCAGGTTATTATCGGAAATTCATTGAAGGATTTGCCAAGTTATCTTTTCCGTTGACACAGTTGACTAGGAAAGGCCAAGCTTTTGTTTGGGATGCAGAGTGTGAATAAAGTTTTCAAGAACTTAAGAGAAGATTGACGACATCTCCTGTTTTGATTTTGCCGAATTCAGAAGAACCATTTGTTGTGTATTGTGATGCTTCTTTGATGGGTTTGGGAGGTGTGTTGATGCAACATCAGCAAGTTGTAGCTTATGCTTCAAGGCAACTTAAAGTGCATGAGAGGAATTATCCAACGCATGACTTAGAGTTGGCCACTGTTGTATTTGTGTTGAAGCTTTGGAGGCATTATTTGTTTGGTTCGAGATTTGAGGTATTTAGTGATCATAAGAGTTTGAAGTATCTCTTTGATCAGAAAGAATTGAATGCAAGGCAGAGGAGATGGTTGGAACTTCTTAAGGATTATGATTTTGGTTTGAATTACCATCCGGGTAAAGCAAACGTGGTAGCCGATGCATTGAGTAGGAAATCTTTGCATATGTCGATGATGATGATAAAAGAGTTGGAAATGATTGGACAATTTCGAGATATGAGTTTGGTTTGTGAAGAGACATCTTATGGTGTTAAGTTGGGCATGTTGAAACTTACTAGTGGCATTCTTGACGAGATAAGAGGAGGTCAAAAATCTGATTTGAGTTTAGTTAATCGTTTTACTTTGATCAATCAAGGTCAAGGCGGTGATTTTCGGATTGATGAGAATGGTATTATGAGATGTCGTGATAGAGTTTGTGTTCCGGATATTGTTGAGCTAAAGAAGAGTATTCTTAAGGAAGGGCATCGTAGTGGATTGAGTATTCATCCCGGTGCTACTAAGATGTATCAAGATTTGAGGAAAGTATTTTGGTGGCCTTGTATGAAGAAAGACATTGCCGAGTTTGTGTATTCTTGTTTGACTTGTCAGAAGTTGAAGATTGAGCATCAGAAACCGTCATGTTTGATGCAACCATTATCTATTCCTGAGTGGAAATGGGATAGCATATCGATGGATTTTGTGTCTGGTCTACCTAGAACACCGAGTAATTATGAGGCTATTTGGGTTATTATGGATAGATTGACGAAAGACCCACCCCGAGGCCAAGGGTTTGACCGCCTGCCAATAACGAATGGTGCGTCGAAGTATTTGAAATTTGAATGTTGGAGGGAATGATTTTACTTGCGGAAAGTGGAGGGAGACACGTGTCACCTTATGAATGATGGATCCATGCATTTAAGACAAGTGGCGGAAGGAGAGTATGTTGGAAGTTATTAGAGGTTATTTTTTGTTACTATAAATAGAGTGCCTTAGACACATCCAAAGGGTGTTGTAATTTACTATTTGTGCAAGTCACTCCTAAATTTACTCAAAGTATCCGAGTGTAGAGAAAAGAGTATCAAGGAGAATGTACGTGATGTAAACACACCATCTTTTAAACTTAATGCAATTTATTTGTTTTTACTTTAAGTTTTACAAAGTTTTTTACTGCCTTTATTGTCCTTACCCTTCTTTACTCTTTACCTTACTTCTTTTCCCCTTACACAATTCTTTTCTCTTCGCCCTCAAACTAAATTCACCTTTACCAACAAACTTTCTTCTTTTTTATTAGAAGCCTTATTTTACCTGCAAATCAACCCGTAGTCGAATAGATGTTCTTTTAGTATTCTGTTTATCCTAACCTTATTCGAGTGTGGAACTTGGATAAAGTCTTAAAACAAAAAAATAAATCTTTTAGCACATGTCCTAGGATCAATCTGATCGATCCTGTGAGTCACGAAAGTTAGATTTGGAAGATCAGCGGTTGTTTTCCGATTTTCAAGGGAAACAAAATGGCACGCCCAGTGGGACAGTGCTAGGAAATCTATTTTATAAAACTAAACTTATAAAAGATTCTGCAGTCTTACTGGTCCTTTTTTTTTCGTAAGAGGGTACACTTTTATGTTACTGAGAAGTGGTAAAATTACCGCTGTAAACGAAGAGACGCGATCAAGACGAAGCAGTAAGAACATGGCTACGGATACAAACCAGCCAGATAACTCCAACCAACGAGGAGACGGTTCCATCGAAGGAATAAGAGATGAGGGATTTCCCCCTCCGATACTGTCAACCGGAGAACAGACGGTGCTTCCTGTGAGGCCAGTGCCGATGCCTTCAGCGCTTGGAGTGGGATCGACAGTGATAAGGCCTTATACTCAACCAGTGTTGGAATACATTGGTCACCAGACGTCGAATCCTCAGATTGTGTTAGGGGGGAGTTCGACGTCCAGGCAGTTTGTGCCTCCTGGTTTTTCACAGTCGCCTAGTGTTGCACCCCAAAATTTGCCCTCACAATACAAGACTTTGTGTTCCAAGAAGGTTCACAAGGTTCACAAAATTCATAATTGGTCAGAAGAGTTGACAATTCCCTCAGACAATGCACCTCCTAAGCAGTGCATCCAAAACTAGGGTTTTGACTTTAATCAGGCTAAATGGACTTCCAAGACTTCAAGTGAGCTTCATAACATCTTATATGTGTATAAGAACCCCCATGTCAAGTTTCAAGACTTTTCTCAAAAGTTTGCTCAGTCAGATGATCAGATAAGTCAAAAGCAGTCAATGCAGTTAAAAGGTCAAACTGAGGTCAACTGTGGTCAAACCAAAGTCAAACTTCATGATTTTTTTTGCCAACATCAAAGAGAGGTTGGGTGAGAAATATTATCATAATAACTGTAATACCCCAAATTTTGCCCTAAGATTTGTCGTCGCATTTCATTGCATTTAATCAATTACTAACAAATTTGTGTAGTCGTTTGACTTTTTGCAGGTAAATATCATATGGCATGCACTTTTTTTTCTAAAAAGTAAAAATGGCACAATTGGCAGGAGGACATGTGTAAGGAGTTATGAGTGTGAGAGGTTGAGAGTTCGAATCTCACCTTTGGCACTTTTTGTTGTTTTTATTATTTTTACTCTAAATTTTTCTATCTTTCATTAAAAAAAATAACAAAAATAGTTTTTTATTATTATTTAATTATTATTTTCGTATTTTAATTAAATCATTTTTTAAAATATTATTTTTTTCACTTTTTTCTAAATTATTCATAAAAATATCCAAAAAAATCATAAAATAAAAAAAATATTGAAAAAAATTTTGTTCTTTTTATAATATTTTTTATTTTAGGAATCAATAAGATTATTAGTTTTTATTTTAAGTTTATTTTAATTATTTTAAATTATTTAACTAATTATTTAGTTTGGGCTTTAAAATGGGCTTTAGGGACATTATTGACAATTTGGTGTTAACCCTAATTTGTTCCCTATATATACATGTGTTGCCTTGTTGGAAAAGAGGAGAGAATGAAAAAAACCTAAGAGGAGTGAGTGCCGTTGGCCGTTATTTAGTTTTCTTCTTCATCCATTACTATTGTTTCTTTTTCTTCATCTTTTACCGTTATTTCTTTTTCTTCATCTATTACCGTTATTTCTTTTTCTTTATCTATTACTGTTGCGTTTATATATATATAATTTTTAAATTGTTAGAGTTTATATATATAAGATTTTTGATCGAATTATGTCGATACGATGTTTGCACATTTGTGTGCATGACGCGTGACATTTGTGTTAGTTCGATCTGGTTGCGATGATCGCATTTTTGTGTGAGCAATAATACTATTTTTTGCTTAATTTCTTTTTCTTTGCGATAAATTTTGTTTCGTCCGATTTAGATCTGGTTGCGATGAGCGCATTTCTGCGTTAGCAACATTGTTGGGTTATTTGGCACATTTAAAATTCATTATTGCTTTATTATTATTATTATTATTATTATTATTATTATTATTATTATTATTATTATTATTATTATTATTATTATTATTATTATTATTATTATCATTATTTATTATTATTATCATTATTATCATTATTATTATTATTGTTATCATTAATTTATTAAAATTTGTTGTAATATAAAAATCTGTTTTTTTTAAAATAAATGACATTAACATCTTTTTTCCAAATTAATATGAAAACCTAATTTTAATTTTCTATATGATTCTATGTATATATTTATTATAATTCTTGTAAATTTTTGTAAATAAAATTAAACCTTATAAACACTTAATGTAAAATTTTGGTGAATGTGATTATTGATTAGTTAAAATTTGTTTTCATCATAATGTGTAAATATTTTTCTTAATAATTGTTAATATATAATTAGAGATAATTAAAATTTTTGTAAATGATTAAGAAATTTATAATTATGTTATATTTAGAACTTTATATTATAGTAATTATTTAATCATTTATGTTCCTAAATAAAAATCAAATCTTATGATATTTAGAACTTTATATTATAGTAATTATTTAATCATTTATGTTCCTAAATAAAAATCAAATCTTATGATATTTAGAACTTTATATTATAGTAATTATTTAATCATTTATGTTTCTAAATAAAAATCAAATCTTATGATATTTAGAACTTTATATTATAGTAATTATTTAATCATTTATGTTTCTAAATAAAAATCAAATCTTATGTTTAATCACGTTATTAATTAATTATTATTGCTAATCATATTTTGTTGCTTATTATTATTTTGAAATTTCTATCTTATTATTTTTTCTAACTTTGTCTATTTTTCTCATTATTATTGTTTCAACTAATTATTTTCACTAACTTTATATTTATACTAACCTTATTTAATTTTTCTTATTATTTACTAACCCCAATATTTTATTTACTTATTTGCTATTTTTTTTATTATATTTATTTTGATCATATTTTACCATTTATTTTATTTATTATAATTTTGTAATTGCCTCTTAGATGTAAATTGTAATCATTTAATTATTATTATCATTATGGTTAGTAATTAGGGAGTGCCAATATGTATGATATTTAAAAAAATAAATTAGATCATTTTAAATAAAGATAATTAAAATAAACACGTCACACACGTAAGTCGATTTTAATCGCCGTCTCACTTCCTAAGGATATCCCTCAAGTTGCCTACGAATAATGGTTAAGTGGGGTGTATAAAGCAAGTCCCTCAAAAAGAAAATCATCAAAGTCCCTTATGGTTGCCTTTACGAATCGAGTCCCTTTCGAAAAATGATGATAGTCCCTCCAGTTTGCTTATTACACCCCACAATGGCCTTCAAAAATCCAATTGTCCCTCACATGTCCCTTAACATCCAAAGTAAGGACTACCTACTCCATTATAGTAGGGATAGTCTTACTAAGGAAAGGATAAAGAATAAGAAAGACCTTAAAACATTAGGGTAGGCTACTCCTAGATACTTGCTCACTTCAAAACTTTTTCACACTTAAACAAATTTCCAACAAAATTTTCAACAAGTTTTCAAACAAGTTCTTAACACATCCTTACATGGATTATTTATTAACTATTCTGAAAATTTTCTATTCACACACTACAATTTCAAAACAATTCAAAAGTGAGCTTAAGTACCTAAGAGCCCATGGATAACCATGGATGAAAAGGATGCTAATACCTTCCCTTTTCATAACCTACCCCCCGGACCCAAAATATTCTCTAAGGTCTTTCCTGTTCTTTTATAACCTTTCCTTATGGATAAAATAAAAGTCGGTGGCGACTCTTGCTATCCGCAACATTGTTTAAAGTCAGTTCACCGGGTTACAGAACTGGCGACTCTGCTGGGGAATTATTTAAGAGGGGTACCCTTAGGAATTAAGATCACTTTAAATTGTTTGCCTTGTTTGCTTTATTATTATATTGTTGGGGTGCTCTTATGTGTGAAAGATCCTAACCCGGATCTAGTGTACCTTAGGTAAATGGCAATAGACCAAGGAAACTGTACGACGTATATCGATACGGTTGATCTGGTGGCCATAGTTAGTGCGACTTCTTGGTTGGTGCTTATATTCCTTAAGTCAAGTTGAGGATAATATTGAGGCTGCCATATGTTGTCAATGCACTAACTGACTTTTAGAACCCTAGTTAACTCATCTTGGCCTTTAGAAAGTAGTGAGGTAACCGGCTTTGGTGCAGACTGAAGTTGGTTGACACTCGATACTACGCTCATTGAGATCTTAAACTTGGAGGGTTTTGGTTGGCAAGTAAGTTGCCTTCTGAACAACCACCCTTGTGAAGGATCAATGATATTGAGATCCCTTAGAACCTGGTTACTTTTGTAGGACAGGATGAACCATCTAACTTCAGGGGAGGGTACTTGCCTTTGAACCTCATGCAAGCCTTTAAACCTAGGGCTATGGTGTGACTTGTTTGTGTGTGCCACATGTTTGTGATTGAGCATGACATCATGACATCATCATGCATCATAAGCATATCATTTTCCCTAACCATTTCAAGGACCAAAGGATTTATCTTTGTTCTTTGTTGCAGGTCATGGCTTCTGCTCGTAGAAACACCATCAGGATCAACTTTGTAGGGATACCTCCCAAGCTCAAAGAGTTGGTTTCCCTAGTGCCTGATCATTCCCAGTTCAACAAGAGACATGGTCACTTATTGGATCTAGTTACTTCAGGGTTCAGTGAAGACATGATGAGTGTGCTGTTTCAGTTCTTTGACCCTAAGCACCATTGCTTTACATTTCCTGATTATCAGCTGGTTCCAACCATGGAGGAGTTCTCTAAACTTCTGGGTATACCTGTTCTTGATCAGAAGCCATTCACAGGCTTAGAGAAGGAGCTTAAACCAGAAGTTATTGCTGCAGCTCTACATCTGAAGAAGCCTGACATTGTTCTAGAGACGAGAAGTGGAGTTAAAGGTATTCTTGCCAAGGTATTAGTGGATAAAGCTCAAATGTTCTTGAAGGCTATGAGCTACAATGCTTTTGAGGAGATCTTAGCCTTATTGATTTATGGCTTAGTGCTGTTCCCCAATCCTGATCAGTTCATAGACGTTCATGCCATCAACATATTCCTGAGTCACAATCCAGTGCCTACCTTACTTGGAGACATCCTACATTCTCTTCACACCCGTACTACAAGGGCAAGAGGAACTTTGATGTGCTGCATACCTTTACTTTCTAGGTGGTTTATTTCTCACCTTCCTCGCTCAGCAATGAAGAATGAGCAAGGGTTCAGATGGTCCAAGAGGATCATGTCACTTTCTCACTCAGACATCCATTGGTGCTCCAGATCTATGGAGAATGTCACCATCATTGACCGTTGTGGGGAGTTTCCTAATGTGCCACTTCTAGGCATAAGAGGAGGCATCACCTACAACCCATCTCTAGCTTTACGACAGTTTGGTTACGCCCGGAGCGATGGTCCACATGACATGTTGATTCAGGGCATTGTGTTTGACTACGACAACGATCTTCAGGGTTACCGTCAGAGATTCATCCGAGCTTGGGGAAAGGTAAACAGGATTGACAGCAAGACACTGGAGCCTAAGTACACTATTCCTATGGAGGCTTATCTCAGATGGGTACGATCTCGTGCTCAGACACTCATGATGCCATATCCTGCCGTCCTACCAGTTACCATGGAACCTGTTGCTGAAGGAGACACAGCTTATACCATCCTTCACCCAGACATGCCTACTGATATGGAAGACTTGCAGAGATCATGGATCCAACTGAAAGAGAAAAGGGATACTTTCGAGGCTCATTACAAAGCAAGCCAAGCAAGGATCCTAGAGCTAACAAAGCTACTTCATGAGGAACGAAACCTCAACTCATACCTCAACACAAAGAGGAAACGTCCATGGGAGACTTAAAACCCCATCTTTTGTACTTATTTCGTTTTCATTTTTTTTAAGCCTAAAAGGCAAAACAAGTTATTACTAATAAAAAGTTACTTTCTTGTTTGTTTAAGCAAATTTAAATCCTGCGGTCCTTGAAAACATTGCATATGCATTCCCATATCATTGCATCACAGGTTTATAATTGTACCTATAAGCCGGATAGTTGCTTCATTTTGAGAGATGGGATTCAACGTCTCATGGATAAATATATTATAGTGTTTGAAAGAAGACCAGCATCTGTAGAAAGTATGGTGGATCATCTGACTCAGGGTAAGAAGATTGAAGAGGTTGACATGGTTGACAAAGTACCACTAAGAATCACTTCAAAGGGTCCCATTAAAATCACTCATCAGGGCCCAATCAAGATTACTGCTGAAGGTCCTGTGAAAGTTGTTGCTGAAGCCAGAGTAGCTCCTCTGATCATTACCACTCCTGGTCCTATTCCTTATACATCTGACAAAGCTGTGCCTTGGCACTATGGGTCTGATGTTTACATCCATGGTGTCAAGCAGGAGCCTTTACCTGATATGCCTGTTGACATTGATAAAATTGCTGGATCTAGCAAGATCACTCGTAGTGGAAGAGTCTTCTCTCCTCCAGTTGCTTCTAAGAGTGCAGTTACTCCTGCTGTTACTTCCACCACTGATGCTCGGGGCAAGGGTCCTGTTATTGAGCCTGTATCTGCTGATGTGCCAGCTGCTGATGACCTCTCTAAGCAGATGGAAGAAGTATTGAAAATCATTCGCAAGAGTGATTATGATATTGTTGATCAGCTGGGGCATACTCCCTCAAAGATTTCTATGCTCTCCCTGTTATTATGTTCTGAGGCTCATGCCAAGTCATTGATCAAGTTTCTAAAGATGTCTCATGTACCCAGTGCAATTTCTGTGGACCAGTTCGAGAATTGTGTTGCTCACCTGACCTATGACAACGGGTTAGGATTTTCTGATGCTGACTTGACCCCTGCCAAGAGGGATCATAACAGGGCCTTGCATATTTCAATTGAATGCAGGGGCACTACCCTGTCTCATGTGCTGATAGACAATGGTTCCTCTCTGAATGTGTTGCCTAAGGAAGTCCTGAACAAGCTGAGTCCTAAAGATACGGTATTGAAGCCCAGTAATATTGTGGTAAAGGCTTTTGATGGTTCTAGAAGAGTAGTGCATGGGGAAATTGATCTTCCAATCAAGGTTGGCTCTCAGGTGTTTACCGCTACATTCTATGTGATGGATATTCGTCCTTCGTACTCATGTCTGCTTGGTCGTCCCTGGATCCATGGGGCAGGTGCTGTGACCTCCACATTACATCAAAAGTTGAGATATCCGGTGAATGGAAAAGTTGTTACTGTCTTTGGAGAGGAAGAATACTTTGTCAGCCATGTAAACACTTTCAAGTATCTGGAAGTAGAAGGTGAATACATTGAAACTCCATGTCAGTCATTTGAAGTGGTTCCCTGAGCTGTTAAGGATTGTGTGACTCCTCCTGCTGTGAAGAAGGTTCCTGTGGTCATCAGAAACCCTCCAACAATGGCAATGGCCTCCCTCAATGATGCAAAAGCTGTGGTGGAAGAAGAGTCCCAGAAGGCTGTTCGTCGTGCTCGTGCTGTTCACCAATCAAGGGGTTATCAATACTGTGGGAGATCAAGATGAAGACCACAACTTGGAGGCATGGATTTTTCCTACTGTGGGTGCTGGACTCAATAATTGGAAAGCTGAAGATGTTATCCCTATCTCCTTTAGTCAGGAGTAAATACTATTACTGTGTTATGTTTTTTAAATTTGGAACAATTAAAACTTTCAAGCCATGTGCCTTACCCGGGGCACAATGGTGTGCTTGTTACGGGTTGTCATTTCATTTGCATACTTCATTCCATAAAATCAATGGACGTTTCGTTTTCGTAAATATTGTGTTCCTTGTCTTTCTTTTTCTTTTATTTTTGCTTTATCAGCTATGTGTTCTTACACACACACACGTCACTAAAATGCCGATCCTCATCCACTCTGGATCCAGTTGATAACAGTTCTACTATTGCCAATTACAATTTCGAGAATCCGATCTATCAAACTGAAGACGGAAACGAGGACGATTGTGAAATACCTGTGGAGCTTGCTAGGTTGTTACAACAAGAAGAGAAAGCTATACAGCCACATGAAGAGCCAGTCGAAGTTGTGAATCTGGGAACTGAAGAAAACAGAAAAGAGATCTGAACAAGGCTAGCCCTAAAGATGACTTTCCACTTCCTCATATTGATATTCTGGTAGACAACACTGCTCAGCATAAGGTATTCTCTTTTATGGATGGTTTCTCTGGTTACAATCAAATCAAGATGGCACCTGAAGATATGGAGAAGACTACATTTGTGACACAGTGGGGCACCTTTTGCTATAAGGTAATGCCATTTGGTTTGAAGAATGCAGGGGCAACATATCAGCGTGCTATGGTGGCTTTGTTTCATGATATGATTCATCATGAGATAGAGGTATATGTGGATGATATGATAGCCAGATCTCAGAATGAAGAGCAACATCTTGATCATCTGCACAAGTTGTTTGAGAGGTTGAAGAAATACAGGTTGAGATTAAATCCAAACAAGTGTACTTTTGGAGTTAGATCTGGAAAGCTCCTGGGTTTCATTGTCAGTGGAAAAGGTATTGAAGTGGATCCTGCAAAAGTGAAAGCTATACGAGAGATGCCAGCTCCCCGTACTGAGAAGGAGGTTAGAGGTTTCTTGGGACGATTGAACTACATTGCAAGATTTATTTCCCAATTAACTACCATCTGTGAGCCAATCTTCAAGTTGTTGAAGAAAGATCAGGTGATGGAATGGAACGATGAGTGCCAGACTGCCTTTGATGAAATCAAGAGATATTTGCTAGAACCTCCAATTTTAATGCCACCAGTTGATGGAAGACCCTTGATTATGTATTTAACAGTATTAGACCACTCAATGGGGTGTGTATTGGGGCAACATGACGAGTCTGGTCGAAAAGAGCAGGCAATATACTACCTTAGCAAAAAGTTTACCGACTGTGAAACAAGATACTCACTGCTTGAGAAAACTTGCTGCGCTTTGGCATGGGCTGCTCGCCGACTAAGACAGTATATGTTGACCCATACTACCTTGTTGATTTCGAAGATGGATCCAATCAAGTACATATTTGAGAAACCTGCTCTCTCTGGAAGAATTGCAAGATGGCAAATGATCTTGACGGAATATGATATACAGTATACTACTCAGAAGGCCATTAAGGGGAGTGTTGTTGCTGATCATTTGGCTCATCTAATAAGAACATTAAGAAGATTGTACAGAAGATGACTGTTACTTACAAGGATTGGCACGAGATGTTACCATTTGCTCTGCATGGTTATCGTACTACAATACGTACTTCAACAGGGGCAACCCCATTCTCCTTAGTCTATGGTATGGAAGCAGTTCTGCCTATTGAAGTTCAGATCCCCTCCTTGAGAATTATGAAGGATGCAGGCTTGGATGAAGATGAGTGGATTCAGACTCGACTTGACCAGATAAATTTGATTGATGAGAAAAGGTTAGCAGCAGTTTGTCATGGCCAGATGTACCAGAAACGGATGATCAAAGCTTTTAACAAGAAGGTTAAGCCAAAGGTATATCAGGCTGGTGACTTGGTAATCAAGCGTATCATATTACCACAGGGTGATCCTAGGGGCAAGTGGACTCCAACATATGAGGGACCATTTGTAGTCAAGACAGTGTTCTCAGGAGGTGCCATGATACTGACTACAATGGATGGTGAAGACTTCCCACAACCTGTAAACGCAGACATAGTTAAAAAATACTACGCATAAAAAGAGACCCGCTAGGTTGACAGGCCTAGGCAAAAATAAGGGCATCCCGGCAAACCAAAAGGGTTTGGGCAAAAATTAGGGATATATATATAAAAAGATGTACACCCGGCAAGTCGAAAACCTGAAAAGGCGGCTTGGGCAAAAAAGGGTATCCCGGTGGATTGAAAACCTGAAAGGGCAATCCAGGCAAAAGTTAGGGATTAAAGCGTATGACTATGTCTCGTTTGGATCACTCATGAAACTGCAACCAGTTGTACTACTTACTCAAGCTCAAACAGATAAAGCTCAATCCAATCGTTTCCGTCTCAACAGCAAGAAGATGAGATACTTGAGTGGCAATAGTAGAATTGAAACTCAATAGGATTATTTCCCACATAGCTGATTCTTTTTGTAAAACTTCATGACAAAATTCTCTTACTAGGGTTTATGTCTCCTTGTACAAACTTACCCGTGTATGGGTCACTTTTGATATAAATAAATTCCATCTTTTGAATCCAGATTCACTTTTACCCTATTTACATAAGCGAAACGTCCATTGGTTGTGTTTGAATGTATGTATGCCTTTGAATATGATTGATGTTTACCAGAAACGCATGTATGCTTTTAATATGATTGATGTTTACCAGAAATGCATGAAAATGCAGTAATAGTATTTACTAAGGACGAACGAGGGAAGGATTTCAACGAAGCTTCGCCGGTTCATCTTTACAAGACAGTTACAAACCATCAGTAGGACTAATCCATTTTCACAAAGTCTAATCTCCCCTGGAATTTATATCCATCTCTTTTATCCTCATACGGATATACGGGAAATTACTTCCCAATAAGGGCACGATGAACGAAGACGGGATGTTATACTTATCCTACTATCAAACGAAAATGAAGGTTATCTATACCCTACTATCCCCAACAACGTGAGGTTATCTATACCTTGTTATCCCCAACAACGGGAGGTTATCTATACCTTGTTATCCCCAGCAGACGGAGGGTTATATATTCTTCAACAACGAATCGGGATTTATTTTTGGCCAGCAGTTGTTATACAAGGATATCCAGACACTTCCAGCAGTGTCATAGCATACATACATCATTTACATCATACCATAACATATATGTCTATAGTACATTACCTAAGTGCATCATGTCATACATGCATACATAAAGCATAAACTAATGTTGTTATACAGAATGCTACCTTGTTTTCAGGTTAATTATCCAACAAACAATCTTATGATCTTTGGGACTGCTTTATTGTAACCTCAGGGTTACTTTATCCTCCTGATGAGCTTCTTATTACTTTGAGACTGCTTTAGAGCTATCCATTGCTCTATCCTCCTGAAATCATTACTTCAAGACTGCTTTAGAGCTATTGATTGCTCTATCCTCCTGAAGAAATATCACATTATTATTTCAAGACTGCTTTAGAGCTATCCATTGCTCTATCCTCCTGAAATCATTACTTCAAGACTGCTTTAGAGCTATTGATTGCTCTATCCTCCTGAAGACATATCACATTATTATTTCAAGACTGCTTTAGAGCTATCCATTGCTCTATCCTCCTGAAATCATTACTTCAAGACTGCTTTAGAGCTATTGATTGCTCTATCCTCCTGAAGACATATCACATTATTATTTCAAGACTGCTTTAGAGATACTGATTGCTCTATCCTCCTGAAATCATCCTATTACTTCAAGACTGCTTTAGAGCTATTCATTGCTCTATCCTCATGAGGTCATATTACTACTTCAAGACTGCTTTAGAGCTATTGATTGCTCTATCCTCCTGAAGCCATCTAATTATTTCAAGACTGCTTTAGAGTTATCCATTGCTCTATCCTCCTGAAATTACATTATTATTTCAAGACTGCTTTAGAGCTATTCATTGCTCTATCCTCCTGAAATCATTACTTCAAGACTGCTTTAGAGCTATTGATTGCTCTATCCTCCTGAAGACATATCACGTTATTATTTCAAGACTGCTTTAGAGCTATTGATTGCTCTATCCTCCTGAAATCATCCTATTACTTCAAGACTGCTTTAGAGCTATTCATTGCTCTATCCTCATGAGGTCATATTACTACTTCAAGACTGCTTTAGAGCTATTGATTGCTCTATCCTCCTGAAGCCATCTAATTATTTCAAGACTGCTTTAGAGTTATCCATTGCTCTATCCTCCTGAAATTACATTATTATTTCAAGACTGCTTTAGAGCTATTCATTGCTCTATCCTCCTGAAATCATTACTTCAAGACTGCTTTAGAGCTATTGATTGCTCTATCCTCCTGAAGACATATCACGTTATTATTTCAAGACTGCTTTAGAGCTATTCATTGCTCTATCCTCCTGAAATCATTACTTCAAGACTGCTTTAGAGTAGTCATTGCTCTATCCTCCTGAAATTACATTATTATTTCAAGACTGCTTTAGAGCTATTCATTGCTCTATCCTCCTGAAATCATTACTTCAAGACTGCTTTAGAGCTATTGATTGCTCTATCCTCCTGAAGACATATCACGTTATTATTTCAAGACTGCTTTAGAGCTATTCATTGCTCTATCCTCCTGAAATCATTACTTCAAGACTGCTTTAGAGTATTCATTGCTCTATCCTCCTGAAATTACATTATTATTTCAAGACTGCTTTAGAGCTATTCATTGCTCTATCCTCCTGAAATCATTACTTCAAGACTGCTTTAGAGCTATTGATTGCTCTATCCTCCTGAAGACATATCACGTTATTATTTCAAGACTGCTTTAGAGCTATTGATTGCTCTATCCTCCTGAAGCCATTATTATTTCAAGACTGCTTTAGAGTATTCATTGCTCTATCCTCCTGAAATTACATTATTATTTCAAGACTGCTTTAGAGCTATTCATTGCTCTATCCTCCTGAAATCATTACTTCAAGACTGCTTTAGAGCTATTGATTGCTCTATCCTCCTGAAGACATATCACGTTATTATTTCAAGACTGCTTTAGAGCTATTCATTGCTCTATCCTCCTGAAATCATTACTTCAAGACTACTTTAGAGCTGTTGATTGCTCTATCCTCCTGAAGCCATTCTATTACTTCAAGACTGCTTTAGAGCTATTGATTGCTCTATCCTCCTGAAGCCATTATTACTTCAAGACTGCTTTAGAGCTATTGATTGCTCTATCCTCCTGAGGTCCGATTTATCACTTCAAGACTGCTTTAGGGTTATCATTATTGATCGCTCTATCCTCATGAAGACATGCTGTTACATCAGTATTACTCCAGACTCCTGACAGCTCTCATTATACTACTGAAGAACTTTCCCCTAGTGGCATCTTTAAGCCCACTCAATCATGTTCAACCAACCATCAATATCATTCCATGCACTGGTGAGTGCAAATTTTTGGGCTTTTGTGTTCAATCCCCTTCAACCTTCCAGGTTACGACTGGCAAATATACCAATCTAACCCCTCAGGTTTCAGAAAATTGAACAGGGGCAGCTGTTGCACCCCAAAATTTGCCCTCACAATACAAGACTTTGTGTTCCAAGAAGGTTCACAAGGTTCACAAAATTCATAATTGGTCAGAAGAGTTGACAATTCCCTCAGACAATGCACCTCCTAAGCAGTGCATCCAAAACTAGGGTTTTGACTTTAATCAGGCTAAATGGACTTCCAAGACTTCAAGTGAGCTTCATAACATCTTATATGTGTATAAGAACCCCCATGTCAAGTTTCAAGACTTTTCTCAAAAGTTTGCTCAGTCAGATGATCAGATAAGTCAAAAGCAGTCAATGCAGTTAAAAGGTCAAACTGAGGTCAACTGTGGTCAAACCAAAGTCAAACTTCATGATTTTTTTTGCCAACATCAAAGAGAGGTTGGGTGAGAAATATTATCATAATAACTGTAATACCCCAAATTTTGCCCTAAGATTTGTCGTCGCATTTCATTGCATTTAATCAATTACTAACAAATTTGTGTAGTCGTTTGACTTTTTGCAGGTAAATATCATATGGCATGCACTTTTTTTTCTAAAAAGTAAAAATGGCACAATTGGCAGGAGGACATGTGTAAGGAGTTATGAGTGTGAGAGGTTGAGAGTTCGAATCTCACCTTTGGCACTTTTTGTTGTTTTTATTATTTTTACTCTAAATTTTTCTATCTTTCATTAAAAAAAATAACAAAAATAGTTTTTTATTATTATTTAATTATTATTTTCGTATTTTAATTAAATCATTTTTTAAAATATTATTTTTTTCACTTTTTTCTAAATTATTCATAAAAATATCCAAAAAAATCATAAAATAAAAAAAATATTGAAAAAAATTTTGTTCTTTTTATAATATTTTTTATTTTAGGAATCAATAAGATTATTAGTTTTTATTTTAAGTTTATTTTAATTATTTTAAATTATTTAACTAATTATTTAGTTTGGGCTTTAAAATGGGCTTTAGGGACATTATTGACAATTTGGTGTTAACCCTAATTTGTTCCCTATATATACATGTGTTGCCTTGTTGGAAAAGAGGAGAGAATGAAAAAAACCTAAGAGGAGTGAGTGCCGTTGGCCGTTATTTAGTTTTCTTCTTCATCCATTACTATTGTTTCTTTTTCTTCATCTTTTACCGTTATTTCTTTTTCTTCATCTATTACCGTTATTTCTTTTTCTTTATCTATTACTGTTGCGTTTATATATATATAATTTTTAAATTGTTAGAGTTTATATATATAAGATTTTTGATCGAATTATGTCGATACGATGTTTGCACATTTGTGTGCATGACGCGTGACATTTGTGTTAGTTCGATCTGGTTGCGATGATCGCATTTTTGTGTGAGCAATAATACTATTTTTTGCTTAATTTCTTTTTCTTTGCGATAAATTTTGTTTCGTCCGATTTAGATCTGGTTGCGATGAGCGCATTTCTGCGTTAGCAACATTGTTGGGTTATTTGGCACATTTAAAATTCATTATTGCTTTATTATTATTATTATTATTATTATTATTATTATTATTATTATTATTATTATTATTATTATTATTATCATTATTTATTATTATTATCATTATTATCATTATTATTATTATTGTTATCATTAATTTATTAAAATTTGTTGTAATATAAAAATCTGTTTTTTTTAAAATAAATGACATTAACATCTTTTTTCCAAATTAATATGAAAACCTAATTTTAATTTTCTATATGATTCTATGTATATATTTATTATAATTCTTGTAAATTTTTGTAAATAAAATTAAACCTTATAAACACTTAATGTAAAATTTTGGTGAATGTGATTATTGATTAGTTAAAATTTGTTTTCATCATAATGTGTAAATATTTTTCTTAATAATTGTTAATATATAATTAGAGATAATTAAAATTTTTGTAAATGATTAAGAAATTTATAATTATGTTATATTTAGAACTTTATATTATAGTAATTATTTAATCATTTATGTTCCTAAATAAAAATCAAATCTTATGATATTTAGAACTTTATATTATAGTAATTATTTAATCATTTATGTTCCTAAATAAAAATCAAATCTTATGATATTTAGAACTTTATATTATAGTAATTATTTAATCATTTATGTTTCTAAATAAAAATCAAATCTTATGATATTTAGAACTTTATATTATAGTAATTATTTAATCATTTATGTTTCTAAATAAAAATCAAATCTTATGTTTAATCACGTTATTAATTAATTATTATTGCTAATCGTATTTTGTTGCTTATTATTATTTTGAAATTTCTATCTTATTATTTTTTCTAACTTTGTCTATTTTTCTCATTATTATTGTTTCAACTAATTATTTTCACTAACTTTATATTTATACTAACCTTATTTAATTTTTCTTATTATTTACTAACCCCAATATTTTATTTACTTATTTGCTATTTTTTTTATTATATTTATTTTGATCATATTTTACCATTTATTTTATTTATTATAATTTTGTAATTGCCTCTTAGATGTAAATTGTAATCATTTAATTATTATTATCATTATGGTTAGTAATTAGGGAGTGCCAATATGTATGATATTTAAAAAAATAAATTAGATCATTTTAAATAAAGATAATTAAAATAAACACGTCACACACGTAAGTCGATTTTAATCGCCGTCTCACTTCCTAAGGATATCCCTCAAGTTGCCTACGAATAATGGTTAAGTGGGGTGTATAAAGCAAGTCCCTCAAAAAGAAAATCATCAAAGTCCCTTATGGTTGCCTTTACGAATCGAGTCCCTTTCGAAAAATGATGATAGTCCCTCCAGTTTGCTTATTACACCCCACAATGGCCTTCAAAAATCCAATTGTCCCTCACATGTCCCTTAACATCCAAAGTAAGGACTACCTACTCCATTATAGTAGGGATAGTCTTACTAAGGAAAGGATAAAGAATAAGAAAGACCTTAAAACATTAGGGTAGGCTACTCCTAGATACTTGCTCACTTCAAAACTTTTTCACACTTAAACAAATTTCCAACAAAATTTCCAACAAGTTTTCAAACAAGTTCTTAACACATCCTTACATGGATTATTTATTAACTATTCTGAAAATTTTCTATTCACACACTACAATTTCAAAACAATTCAAAAGTGAGCTTAAGTACCTAAGAGCCCATGGATAACCATGGATGAAAAGGATGCTAATACCTTCCCTTTTCATAACCTACCCCCCGGACCCAAAATATTCTCTAAGGTCTTTCCTGTTCTTTTATAACCTTTCCTTATGGATAAAATAAAAGTCGGTGGCGACTCTTGCTATCCGCAACATTGTTTAAAGTCAGTTCACCGGGTTACACCTAGAAACCCTTCATATGGGATGCCCGCTGCTATGATGCAAGGGCTCCAAAGTGCACCCCCTATATTTTCAGATCAGGCGATGGGTTCGCCACTGCAAGGGTCGGGGTCAGGTGTGAACATGAGCCGAAACCCCCAGAGTTTAGGGTATTCGACACAAGGCCCCAATTTGACCAACACATCAGTTGCGTGTTTGAGACAACAGATGGATGAAAGTAACCTATAGATGGTTCAGACTTTGTCACAAACCATGGGTGAAATATTTTAGCCATTAATCCAAAATACAACCCAGACCAACCAACAATTGGCGGTACAATTAATAAGATTGGCTGAATTCATGGGGGTGCCTCCCTTAGCCAGAAATCAAGCCGCAATGGCGAACACCCCGCGAGATAACCTGGCGAATGTGATAAAAGTCGACGTAGGAAACCAAGGAAGGGAAGTCCCTCCGGTAGTCGAAGAGCTTAGGGAAGAGCCGTTGCAGAACCAACCCCGTGGATTGGGAGAAAGAAATCCAGGGATGGTGGTAGTGAATCGAAACCAAGACGCAGACAATGTAGTCCAGCATGTTCGTCGAAACAACATAGCCGCAGACAATAATCTAGCGGCCGTGGTCGAGAGAATTATGGCCAGAAATGGGTTAAACACCGGTTTTACTAGGCCAAATTACACTTCACCTATAGTAGACTATATCCTTCAGGCATAGTTGCCTCCTAGGACGAAAATACCTAAGTTCACTAAGTTCTCAGGAGATACGACGGAATCCACCGTCGAACATGTGGCTCGTTACTTAATTGAGGCTGGAGAGATAGCGAACGACGAAAGCCTTAGGATAAAATACTTCCCAAGTTCTCTTACTAAGAACGCCTTCACCTGGTTCACGATGATTCCCCTTAACACGATATGTAACTGGACCCAATTAGAGCGTTTGTTTCATGAACAGTTCTATATGGGTCAGACTAAAATTAGTTTGAAGGAGCTAGCTAGCGGGAAGCGTAAATTCTCTGAACCAATAGAGGAATACCTTAATAGGTTCCGCTTGCTTAAGGCCAGGTGCTTCACGCAGGTCCCTGAACATGAGTTGGTCGAAATGGCCGCTGGCGGTCTCGACTACTCTATTAGGAAAAATTGGACACTCAGTACCTAAGGGACATGGCCCAATTAGCCGATCGGGTTCGGCAACTCGAAAGACTCAAAGACGAAAAGGCTAAATTCAATAAAAATAAAAAGATAACTTTTGTCGAATTCAATGATAACGTCGAAGGTCTGGGTGACGAGTCCATGAGTTTCGACGATGGCGAAGTGGATCTTGTTGAACTCAAGTAAGGGCCACCTTACTTATGCAAAGTATTAGCCCCTCCACAAGGTAAGAGTTATGTCGAATCTGAAAAGAATGATAGGTTCCCAAAGAAAACATATACCTTTGACATCACAAAATGTGATGAAATATTCGATTTGTTAGTTAAGGATGGACAAATGATAGTGCCTCCTGGCGCCAAAATGCCATCCATAGAGCAAAGGAAGAAAAGAGGGTTTTGTAAATATCATAATTTCTTGGGTCATAAAACATCTCAATATTTTCTTTTCAGGGACCTCGTTCAGAATGCGATCCAAGAGGGACGTCTAAAGTTCGGGGAGAAAGCTAGTGGCCAAATGAGGGTTGACTCAGATCCTCTACAGACAGAAGACGCAAACTACACGGAGCCAGTCGAGGCTAATATGATCGAAGTTGTCAGCGGTTACGACTTCTCAATCGAAGTAACAAAGGCTGCTGGCAATCCCATAGACGAAGCGGTGATGGCGAAGGTTACCATCAATTTCGGACAAGAGAACTGTGTCGAAATGGAAGTTGATGGCTGTGACTAGAGGAGTGAAACCAAAGGCCCAAGCAACAGGAACTATCTGGGTTGGGAGATAGTGACCAAGGAAACAACTGATGACTTCGTTAAGATCGATGAAGCTACCAAAGGCGTGGGGTTAAGTTTGAAAAAAACTTAACTTGGCCAAAGAAATTGAGATTAACATGGTTCAAATCACTCAGCACGAGGAGGTAGCGGATAGTGAGTCAAACTACCAGGAAACACACACAAGGGAAGCCTATCCAGAACAAGAGGAATCCATCGTTTCTTTCCTTCACCGCTGCCAGTAAAAGGGTTCTAGTGTAATGCTCTGTCCCCGATGTAGCGCCATATTTGACAAGGAGGTTGCACGAAAATTGGAGGGGATACGAAGGTTGAAGCAAGAAAGCGAAAGGCTAAGATTCGACCCTCGAAGAGGCCTCCAGCAGAGATCTAACCCTCGTATAAGGCCTCCGATGAACAAGTCCACTAGCTTCAAACCCAACGCTGAGGCCACTGATGGAAAGTGGACGAAGCCTAATGAGAACAAGCAGCAAGAACAGAAGAGATGGAAGAATTTCGAAGTACAAAGGGGATCCTTGTTAAGCTATCGAAAAGAATTTCAGTCTTCGAAGGCTGCTCATATATCAGAAAATTACAAAGGGAAAAATCCCATGTCTCGATCCCAATGGAGACGTGAGCAGAGAAGAAGGGAGGCACATAGAGAGGGTACACACAAAGACCAACCACAGTCCAGCACCAATAATCCTACAAAGCAGGAAGGTCGAACGGAAGCTCTTGGGAAGACACCTACAGGAAGAAAGTTGTTTCCAACACGGATGAAAGAACAAATAAAGTCGGTCGACGATGAAATAACCGATAACTTTGATGAAGATTCTGATGATACGTTGGATATTTTAGTCAACGTAGTATCAGTGATACCCAGGGAGTTCGACAGGGTTTCAATAGTCGAGAACTCAGACGCCTATACGGACTGGGAAATAACGGCTCATAAGCCGGTGTGCTATTATGTAATGAACAATGGCTGCGTCGAGGAGAAAAATGCTTTCTTTGAACGGCCAACGGAGGCGATAAAAAATCATCTGAAGCCTCTTTATATCACAACACAAATAGAGAAGGTCCCAATCAACAAAATATTGGTGGATTGCGGTGCTACGGTGAACTTGATGCCGCATTTCTTGCTGAATAAAATTGGGAAAAGCGAGACAGACACCAAGCCACACAACATAGTGTTATCAAATTATGAAGGGAAGATAGGTTCGACTATGGGGGTCATTCAGGTAAATGTCATGGTCGGAACCATCACCCGTCCGACTGTCTTCATGGTGGTAGAGACCACCGCCAATTATAATCTATTACTTGGAAGAGAATGGATCCACGGAGTGGGGGCAGTGCCATCGTCCATGCATCAGAGGATTGCTATCTGGCGACCGGATGGTATTGTCGAAAACATCGAAGCGGATCAGGGATACTTTAAAGCACCTGTAAATCAAATCAACAAAGGACAGTATGACAAACATTTGGCCAGTATAGGGCCATGTGAACTTGCAGACTTCGACTTTACACCTAATGACGAAGTGTATTGTTTATTGTATCTGCATCCCGTCGAAGGATTCCGATGGGACAAGGAGGTTCCAGGCGAAAGGTTACCATACCTTGGCGAACTTCTCATAGACCCCACTGGCTGGGGAAGTGAGTTCGATGACGATGATTGAAGCCGCAGTGCTTCAAAAGATTTCGGCCTACGTGGCCGAGACTAAACTACAAACGGCCTTGGAGGCCGCTAATAATAAAATGGCTGAAGAAGCCAATGAAAAATCCAACCAAGAAGGTCCAGTTGGGTATTTTGACCCTAAGATTCAATATGAGGGGCAAATACTCGACGCCATATACGACGATGAACCTTTAGGTTTCGAAAAGGACCCCCTGGCCAGCGATGTCAAAATGTTGGCGCAAGATCCACTGGAGGAAGTTGACTTGGGAGATGGAGTAATCACAAGGCCAACTTATGTTAGCGCCAGCCTCGACCCCTAACTTAGGGTCGAAATCATTCAGTTACTACGAGAGTACAGGGATTGTTTTGCTTGGGACTACGATGAAATGCCAGGTTTAAAAAGAGATCTAGTCGAGCATAGGCTACCAATCAAGCCTGGCCAAAAACCAGTCAAGCAGAATCCAAGACGCTTCGCCCCTGAGATCCTCTCAAAAATAAAGGAGGAAATCGAAAGACTCCTCCGATGCAAATTCATCCGTACAACCAGGTATGTCGAATGGCTAGCAAATATTGTGCCATTCATAAAGAAAAACGGATTGTTGAGGGTCTGTATAGACTTTAGGGATCTGAATTCAACAACCCCTAAAGATGAGTACTCGATGCCAGTGGCAGAAATGTTAGTCGATTCAGCTGCTGGCCACGAATACCTTAGCATG
This sequence comes from Lathyrus sativus, assembly GCA_963859935.3. Classification (NCBI taxonomy): domain Eukaryota; kingdom Viridiplantae; phylum Streptophyta; class Magnoliopsida; order Fabales; family Fabaceae; genus Lathyrus; species Lathyrus sativus. Next base: position 335,968,287 of record OZ012739.1, read on the forward strand.
CTGGATGGATATTCGGGTTATAACCATATTTTCATAGCTGAGGATAATGTTCCTAAAACAGCGTTCCGTTGCCCAGGGGCCTTAGGCACTTATGAATGGGTAGTGATGCCTTTTGGCCTAAAGAATGCTGGGGCAACGTACCAGCGGGCAATGAATTCAATTTTTCATGACTACATCGAGTCCTTTATGCAAATTTACATTGATGACATTGTGATAAAATCTGTGTCAGGAAAGGCTCATGTGGAACACCTACACAAATCCTTCATGAGAATGAGGAAATTTGGACTCAAGATGAATCCCCTCAAGTGCGCATTTTGTGTGCAAGCAGGAGATTTTTTGGGTTTCGTAGTCCACAAGAAGGGGATCGAAATCAACCAAAACAAAATGAAAGCCATCATGGAAGCGAAAGCGCCATCCAACAAGAAGGAACTCCAGTCCTTGCTGGGCAAAATAAATTTCCTAAGAAGGTTCATATCGAATCTCAGCGGAAAAACACAAGCTTTTTCGCCATTACTTCGAGCTACCAAGGAGAAGTTCGAATGGACGAAAGAGCAGCAAGAGGCCTTCGACAAGATCAAAGAATACATGACTCATCCTCCAGTCCTTACACCTCCGTGTCGAACCAAAAACATGAGATTGTACATATCAGCATCAGAAAAAACTCTAGGGAGCATGCTTGCTCAAGAGGATGAGAGTGGCGTCGAAAGGGCCATTTACTACCTTAGTAGAGTTCTAAATGATGCAGAAACTAGGTATAATGAAATAGAGAAATTATGTTTATGTTTGTATTTCTCATATATGAAGCTGAAGCAGTATATAAAACCAGTTGATGTTTATGTGTCTTCACATTTTGATGTTATTAAACACATGTTGTCCAAACCTATTTTGCATAGTCGAATCGGTAAATGGGCACTAGCATTAACTGAGTATTCATTAACTTATAGACCGTTAAAAGCGGTCAAAGGACAAATAGTGGCAGACTTTATTGTCGACATTCTATAAACGAAAATACCATGAACTTTGTTGAACTAGAGCCTTGGAAGCTATATTTCGATGGGTCTAGTCACAAGAACGGGACAGACATAGGTCTATTCATCATTTCGCCTGACAAAATTCCAACAAAATTCAAGTATAGGGTCGAGGGCTTATGTTCTAATAATGAGGCTGAATACGAAGCTTTGATCGCCGGACTTGAAATTTTGTTAGAATTGGGGGCAACCCGAGTCGAAATAATGGGAGATTCAGAGTTAGTTGTAAAACAGCTAACAAAGGAATATAAATGCGTCAAAGAAAATCTCATCATGTACTTCGTAATAGCTAACAGACTGCTCAAAAAATTTGAATTCTATACCATTCGACACATACCACGAATACACAATCAGATAGCCAACGACCTGGCGTAAGTTGCCTCAGGATACAGGGTCTCGAAGGAGAACTTACAGGAGGCAATTGAGGCCAGAGGCAAGGTGGTGTCCGTGGGCTTAAGACTATCAGACCTAGAGATCACGAAATTTGGCTACGCCGACGAGGAAACCTTTGACATTTTTATAGTCGAGGGTATGTTAGACAAAGACTGGAGGAGACCTCTGGTCGAATACCTTCAGAACCCTTCATCGACTACAGAGAGAAAGTTAAGATACCAAGCATTAAGCTACGTCCTGTTGGGGAACGAGTTGTTTAAGAAAACTTCTGAGGGAGTTTTACTCAAATGCCTCAGTGAATCTGAAGCATACTTAGCATTGTCCTCAGTCCATGGTGGGACATGCGGAGCGCACTAAATGGGCCATAAGATGAAATGGCTGCTGTTTCGCCAGGGGATGTACTGGCCTACGATGCTGAAAGATTGCATTGAGTTCGCCAAAGGTTGTCAGGAATGCCAAATTCATGCTGGCATACAGCATGTCCCAGCAAGCGAGTTGCATTCCATAGTTAAGCCATGGCCATTTAGAGGTTGGGCTTTAGACCTTATAGGAGAGATTCGACCAGCATCTTCCAAAAATCAGAAATACATTCTGGTAGGGATAGACTACTTTACCAAGTGGATCGAGGCTATACCTCTGCCAAAGGTAGACCAAGAAGATGTTATCGAATTCATCCAGAAGTATATCATCTACAGGTTTGGCCTACCAGAGACAATAACGACAGATCAAGGGTCAGTATTTACAGGTAGGAAGATGCAGGAGTTTGCTAAAGAAATGAGATTTAAACTCCTTACCTCATCACCTTACTATGCCCAGGCCAATGGCCAGGTCGAAGCGGCAAACAAAGTAATAATTGGCATGATAAAGAAACAGATTGGAAGCAAGCCTAGGAATTGGCATAAGACATTGGATCAAGTCCTATGGGCATGTCGAACATCCCCGAAGGAAGCAACCAACACTTCCCCCTATCAACTTACTTTCAGACACGACGCAGTGTTGCCAGTCGAGATACACATACAGTCAGTAAGAATTCAAAGACATCATGAAATCCCTCGAGAGGTTTACTGGGACATGATGCTTGATGAGTTAGTTGACTTAGATGAAGAGAGAATAAAAGCTCTAGAACTATTGAGAAGACAAAAGAGGAGAGTGGAAAGATCATATAACAAGAAAGTCAAAGCAAAGACTTTCCTGGTTGGATATTTGGTATGGAGGGTAATCCTGCCTATGGATCGAAAGGAAAAATCCCTAGGTAAATGGTCCCCGAAGTGGGAAGGACCATTCCAGGTATCGAAGGTATTCTTCAATGGGGCATATGAAGTGACAGAGCTGAGCAAGGATGAAAGAGTGTTAAAAGTGAATGGCAAATATTTAAAGAATTATAAGCCTGCACTTCGAGAGGTGAAAATATCAACAGAGTAATTATAAAAGATAAAACGAAGCCATAAATGGTAATTTAAACATGCCAAAATGGCCCAATGTCTTACAAACAGGAGAAATGGCTCGTAAAGGCCAGTATAATCTACTCTATTACAAAAGTACAACAAATCAAAAAGGAAGATTCGCCTTCATCTTAAGGTAAGTTGACTTTTGAAGTTTGAGGCGGCTGTGGCATTGAGCTTTATCTGCCCTTAGCTGGGCAACTTCAGATTCTAAACGACGGGCTTCCTCAGCATAGGTAACGGCGTGTTCAAGCTCAGTTGTTAAGGAGGCATCATCGAAAGAAGATAACTCAGTATTCCTTTTCTTAGCCTTCGCTATCTTACTACGGAGCTTTTTAATTTTCCGTTCCCAACAGGCGATGTTCGCCTCGTTAGTCAGAACCTCCTGTTTATTCTTTTCCTTGGTTTCTTCCAACTCATCAATTTCTACCTCAGAATCTACAACGGTGCTCCAAGCGGCAGCTTCGCCGCCGGCCTTCGTTTCAATCTCATTCTCAATCTGGGGCAACAGTCGATAGTCTTTGTAAACTTGGTCGATCAGGATATCAACCTCTCGAATAACGCTTGCAGCCTCAGGAGTAAGGGATTTGATGTCCACTTTCTGAAGGAGATCTTTAAGGGGAAGATGGATGGCAGGGCCCATCTGCAGGAGGGTAAAGAGATCCCCTCTAAAGATTTTTTGTTTGACCTTGTTGAGGGCACTATCAGTTGGGGGCTTCGAGGTTTGCCTTTCAGAAGTCGAAGTGCTGAGCGTACGACTGGAAGAACGACTTCTCCTACTCAACAAGAGCCTGATATATTGTCGAGGGTTGGAAACCTTCAGCGCATCTAGTTCAGCGGGAGTCAGTTGAGTTTCGTCTGGGAAAGAGCTTGTTGGGATAGGAGGAACGGGAGTCCTTGCTGCTTCAACAGTTTTAGGTTCTTTGACAGAAGTATCCACATTTGGCGATTCTTTATTTTTGCTGTCTTTGATCTCATCAACATCTTCCTCCATGGCATCCCCGCTGCCTTTGTCATTAGATTCATGCAATTCAGGCTGGGGATTAGCCTGATCCTCGATGGCTTGACTACCTTCGACAGCTGTTTCATCCATAGCTACTGTCTCACCCAAAGGGGAGTTGGTCGTATCAGCCGGAGTTGTTGTCTCCTCTGAAGCATCGACCTCATCGTCCACCGTGATAGGATCAGCCTGAGGATGGTCATCTTCATGATCAGACCCGTCAGTCTAAGACTGTTGGGTAGTAGTCTTTGTAGGAGATGGAGGGGCGGTGAAAGAATCAGGTTTATTAATTTTGCCAAGTGAACTCACACCAGAACCCAAATCAGAAGTGGGATGATAGGTAGGCTCACCTTGGCTATTCAAGGGGTATAGCGACAGAGGAATCGCGGTGGATTTAGATCTTAAAGTGCCAGCATCATCCTAGAAAACTAGACATTAGACAAATATTCAACGCAAAGACCCAAGGAAAGGTGGATGAGCGACATACCTTGACAGTTTCGTCGGCAGGGCTTGAATTGTCACTCTCCATAGGGACAGCCACTTGAAGCGAAGCATCCCCTACAGGAACAGGAGTAGGTTCTGGAGGAGGATTGGTAGGTTGAGGTGTGTTGGTCACAACAGGAGCAGTAAGAGCAGGTGGAGCATCTACATCGTGAATGAGCTTTCTTTTTCGTCTCACCTGAAGACTCTCACGAGGAGACTCGTCTTCGTCATCAGAATCAAGAATAATTTGGGGAGAAGCCCTTTTCAATCTCCTTTGAGGAGTAGGTGGTTTTCGACTAGCCTGAAAAACAATATGAAATAGTGAGATCGAGTAAGGAGATCGAGATAGTAAAAGCTGCGGAAGGTTACCTTTTGACCTTCATCCTTGACTTCAGTCCTGGTCGTTGGGGCAGCACGTTTTGGGGCAGCTGAAAATAGATGATACTTAAAACAGTTAGCAGCAATAAAGCTCAGAGAAGGAAGTCCAAATCGAAGGGGGATGAACCTTCAAGAATGTCGGATTCGATGCGAACATCTTCGATACTGACATGAAGGTGCCCTTTAAACGTATCGAGTGTATGTTTAGTCGGAACCACCCGCTGTGCCTTGGGCTTAGACTGCTGTCGAAGAATTTTTATAGCATCCCCACAGATAAACCAATATGGAAATGGAGGGGCAAGAGCCACGCCAAAACCAGCAGTTGGCAATCAAGGGATTTTTGGGGGAAAGAGTTTAAAGGCAACCTCATACCGTTTCTCACGAGGAACAGAAGAGGGAATCTTAAAACTATCCAGTTTTTTGGAAAATTTTTCTTTTAAGGTAACAACAGCCTCGCGGATGGTTCGACTAACATCATCTGGTCGATAGGCAGTTTCGAAATATTTCTGGAAGGCTTGGATCTCTTTGATATGAGTGGACGTACCTTTCTTGACCTTCTCCTGCACATCAATAAAAGCTTGGTCAATCAAGCGAGTAAAACCTGGAGCATCGAGAAATTCTGAAGCATAATGCTTCGACCACCAGTCATAGAAATTTTGAGAACAAAAATAAGAGGGTTCAAAGTGAACAGGCGTGAGGTAGGAATTGTGAGCATGGCGTGCCAGTTGCGTCAAACAATCCAGAGGAGACAGCACAGTAAAAGGAAGAATGACATGTGACTTCTTATCGTACAAACATTTGGGCAAGGTTTGAATCAACCCAAATTGTCTGGTAACCAAATTAGGCTAATATACCAACAGGCTGGAGTGACCTTTTACGAGGTTTAGTTTGTCGACCAGTAGGCGGGGAATGAGGAACCTCTCCCAGATCAGCTTCGACTCCTCCTCATGTTTCTTTAGGGGAGCGGGGAAGGGTCTAGTGAACCAGTCTGGCCCACATTTTTGTTCTGCGAACGGAGCCATGTTTGCGGTAAACTCATGCCATTTTATGAAAATATGAACGAAGCTAGATAAGTTGGATCGAAGGGAATGACCTTCCTCACTAGGAGTAAGTTGAGCCAGGCGAGGCAACTCGACTTCCCTCTCAGCAACTGCAGGTGAATGTTCATCAACCTCACCTTTGTTGGGGAGACTGCGCTCGAACGTGGCATTAAGCCACAGCTGAAGAAGCCAGAAGGGGCCCGACAACAGCAAGTTGCCATGACTGTCAGGATCTTTCAGTTTACCTACACCTTCGCCTAAAGCTTCGTAGAGACTACCCAGGATCATTTCACTGAGACAAATGCCTCTCTTCAGGTGCAGTTGGTTGGCCAGGACCAGATACTTTCTCGCCACCTGCAAAGATTTGGTACAAAATACACAGCGGGATAACCACATGGCCAAGAAGGCTATGTGCTCTTCATCCTCAACAGAGGTGCTAGTTTTGTTATGGTAGTGTTGGACAAAAGTTGTATAGGTGTGTTTAGTATTGGCAAAACCAATACTGTCATGACTATCGATCTCGGGATCATAAACGAGGCCATAGGATTTTAGGCCTACAATGGCAGCTATGTCGAGCAAAGTGGGTGTCATCATCCCACAAGGAAGGTGAAAAGTGTTGTGTGTCATGTCCCAGAAGAACAAGGAGGAGGCCAACATGAGAGGGCAGTACGAAGGGCCTACCTTCGACATCATAATCAGATCGTAAATCCCTGTTTCCTTTCATTCCGGAGCTTATACCTTCTCTATTTTCGTCAGCCAGTTAAGATAGAGTTCAGAATCTTTGAAATAGGGGGTGGCCCTAAACAATCTGGCCCCGTCTTGAAGATACTTAAAATCCACGTCGAAGAGGCTCAGGTTGTCAGAACCACCAATGGAAGCTTTGTTGAAATTTCTTTTCCCTAGGGGTTTAGTGGTTCTGTAAGAAGGGAAGAAATCTTTGATGGCAGAGTAATTGAGACCGGGAGGGGGTAAAGGCCCAGACATGGCTAAAGGCCTCCCAGCAACATTAACAGGGATGATTACCTGAGATTCGTAGATGTGTCATTTTTCCTCCGTCATGGGCTCCCGGATGAATTGTTGATTTTTTTATCACCTAAGGGCCGCTCAAACTAGCAAAGGGAGGAAGTACAGGTGCAGAAGTTTGTCCCTTAGGTTGCGCTTTCTTTTTCTGATGATCGACCATTGTTGAAAGAAATAAGGGTTGGTTGGTTGAGAGCAGAAAATTAGAGAAAAAGCAAGGAAAGTTATGGGAAGTTGGAGAAGTTGTAAGAAATAAAAACAACAAAAGAAATTACTTATGTAGTGAGTGGAAGACTAAAAGCTGCCATCATTGAAGGGCTAGAGGTAGTGGGCCACGTGTACACCAGGATATGGAATGGCAGAGGTAGTAGTTGCAAATCACGTCCCCGAGGATGGTAGGATGATGATGGCCCACGATTTTTTTGAGTCCCAAGAAAATAGCCATCATGATAATGACATCATAAAACGTGCATCAGGGCGGCGGAACAGTAGCTTGCATGTTCATAGCTATTTCTTTTTTTCTCTTTCAACTCCCCAGGCTCACATTGGAGGAAAGAATACCAGATGGCACTCACAAGGACAAAGCGGCATCGAAGGTCAAATGTTGTCAAAAAATGTGTTTTTCCACGGTCGAAGTTGAAAAGACATTTTTGGGTGGCAATTTGTTAGCTCCTAAATTCGACGCCTCAGCTAAAAAGAAAGTTTCCAAAGAAAAGGGTGAAGAATACCTTAAATACAGAAAAAATGGTCGAAATGAGGAAGAAGCTAAGTCGAAAGACCCACTCCGAGGCCAAGGGTTTGACCGTCTGCCAATAACGAATGGTGCGTCGAAGTATTTGAAATTTGAATGTTGGAGGGAATGATTTTGCTTGCGGAAAGTGGAGGGAGACACGTGTCACCTTATGAATGATGGATCCATGCATTTAAGACAAGTGGCGGAAGGAGAGTATGTTGGAAGTTATTAGAGGTTATTTTTTGTTACTATAAATAGAGTGCCTTAGACACATCCAAAGGGTGTTGTAATTTACTATTTGTGCAAGTCACTCCTAAATTTACTCAAAGTATCCGAGTGTAGAGAAAAGAGTATCAAGGAGAATGTACGTGATGTAAACACACCATCTTTTAAACTTAATGCAATTTATTTGTTTTTACTTTAAGTTTTACAAAGTCTTTTACTGCCTTTATTGTCCTTACCCTTCTTTACTCTTTACCTTACTTCTTTTCCCCTTACGCAATTCTTTTCTCTTCGCCCTCAAACTAAATTCACCTTTACCAACAAACTTTCTTCTTTTTTATTAGAAGCCTTATTTTACCTGCAAATCAACCCGTAGTCGAATAGATGTTCTTTTAGGATTCTTTTTATCCCAACCTTATTCGAGTGTGGAACTTGGATAAAGTCTTAAAACCAAAAAATAAATCTTTTAGTACATGTCCTAGGATCAATCTGATCGATCTTGTGAGTCACCAAAGTTAGATTTAGAAGATCAGCGGTTGTTTTCCAATTTTCAAGGGAAACAGTCGACCACTCCTTTTGTATGGTCGACCGTTCGCTGCTTTTCTGCATAATTCTGGTCTTTCCACTTATTTCGAAAAGTGGTTTTGTTTGTTATTTTTTGACATACTATAAATAAAAAGTTGCTCATTTTCATCAACAACAATTGAATCAATTGCAAAATAAGAAAAGTGAAAGAGGTGCCATTAGTTCTCATCATCTTCATCTTCTACAATTCATACCACAACAATCATACACAATAATCTTTGTTGTGCATTATGGTTTGTTTGAAGTGATAACGTCCGAAGCCGTTGATTGGGAATCCGGTTCGGGTTGAGTTTTTGGAAGGTTTTTCTTGAATAAAACCTTGAGGGTTTTGTTCTCCAAGATTCACTGAGTTTGGGGGGTTTTGGTATGAATCTTCTCAACATATATTCAGCTGAGCGAAGGTGATCGAGGAACGGCGGGTTCCGTCGATCTAGTAGCGGGAATCAGTGAATTATGAAGGAGAGGTTCGGGTTTGATTGGCAAGTGTTTGATATCAGCCAGGATGGGGTTTTAAAATCCAAGGTTGTTCAACCAAGGAGTTGTAATCGGAGGTTCATCCACAAGGAATCGAAGGACTTGATTCGACTCGAATCAAGGGACAAGAAGAGAAAGCATCTTCAACAATAAGGGTGTTTGTTTGTGCATTTGCTTGTCTATTCTTGTATAAAAGATTCAACAACAGGTTACATTTATATTATACGAGCTCAATTCTATTGTTAGATTTGAGGGCAGATGTACCCTGAAGCGAGGACGACGGGGGAACTACCTCAACAAATCTTTATGCCTTTTACTTTCTGCATTTTCATTTTGCTTAATATTTGCGTGAATTTCATTCAAACAATAATATCGAATTAAGGAATGTTGAGTAAGTGCTGAAGAAATTTTAACTATAGTACAATAGTTTATTATACAAGGAAACTAGTGCTACTTACTCAAGGCCGAAATCACTTGAAGTGCTTTGCACGCCAATTGTTTGATAAATTGTCTGAACCAAAATTCTCTTGTGCTGTCCAATTATTTTGTTGACATATTAAGGCATTGGAACTAGTCATACCAAGTAATAATATAAATCAATTGATAGTGTGACTAGCGTAGTAATTCTCATTGCTCATTTCTCATTATCAATTTCCAAAGGCTTGACGCATATCCGATCTTTTAGTAACGGTTCGTTATAGACGGTAATTTTTCCACGGCTGCTTCCACAATTTAAACAATTTTTTAAAACCAATTTTATTGGTAGCGCCGAATGATTTTTTAATAAGGGATCTATTCAATCCCCCTTCTAGATCTGTGCCATCGTCTAACAAAGGCAACAACCCTCTTTGATGGACCATGGTTCATTTAAAATCATTATTTAACGGTGAAGGATTGGTCACCCAACTTTCAGCCTAAAAGTGACATTATAGTTGAAGTGGCGGTATGGATTCGAATTGTGGGACTCCCCATATAATACTATGATGCTAAGATTTTAGCAACCATAGGGAATCAAATTGGGAAGACCATAAAAGTAGACAAAAACACGACGCAGATGGAAAGAGGAAAGTATGCGCGATTATGTGTCAAAGTAAATCTTACTAAACCCCTAATGGACATGTTCTCCATCAAAGGAATGATGTTCAAGATTGAATATGAAGGGCTACATCTATTGTGTTTATCATGTGGCAAATTTGGTCATTACAAGGAAGGCTACTCTGATAAAATATTGATGAACAATGCGAGTAATATGGTAGCCTCAAATGGAGTTATTCAGCATTCTGGGAATACAGAGGTAGAAGGTACGTCGAACGATCCATGGAGCATCGTTCAGAAATAGAGAAATGGAAGAAAGCAGGTGAGTGGCAGGAAAATCCAAGCTTCAGGGAACATTAATGGTGGGCCAAAAATGATGGGATCACATTTTGTAAGGTTGAGTGAAGAAACACCTGATTTGAGTATCATAATTAACGATAATCATGGAGAATTATTATGCAATAATGAAGATATTTTAGTGAAAGATACAAGTCTCATAATCGCATAAACAACATCAAAACAATAATAAACAAATATAACATTTGTCCGCCCAATGTTACAAATCATAGCAATGAAATCTAAATATCGCATAAAACATAACAAGAAGAACAACATCAACGCCATCCTTCAGCTTCTAACAACTACTCATCTACCTACTTGATTGTACCCCTAGAAGGAGGACAAAACCACACAAACAACAAAATGGTGAAAATACGCTCAAAATTTATAATGGTGCAAAAGTATGCAAGGGTAGAGTAAGCAAACATCAACAATCGCGTAACTCATCCTCATTAGTTCCATACAAGTCATTCACAAATAACCACACAAGTATTCTTAACCACCAATATTAATATAATCATTCCATTACATATGCAAAACAATGGATGCAATGTAGTCAACATCAAGACTCTACATGCATGTGGTACCAATAGGGACAACACATGTCCATCTCGCTCCTGAATTTCATCCATAAAACCAGAGCACACCAATTCACTACTAACAACTTTAGTAACACTTTACCGATTCCTATTTGAAACCAGCTACTCGCTCCTGAATCCACACAATCAGACTAGAGCACACCAAAATTGGACCAAAGCCCTACACCATGATGCATGATTTACAACAACATGCATTATCACAAAATTACCACCATATAATCACCACAATTATGCACAACATCATTCTTAATACACAACATGTGATTAATTCTACAATAATTATTAAAAAAAACTCCAAGGTATCTCCTAACAATGGCTAAACAGTAGCCTAATCACAACACAACATCAAAAATCGGAACCGACAATTTATGCTTCCACCAGCTGGTCCTCCCCACACTACTTTCACTAAGGCAGTCTCCTTACTATCGTGGCGAGAAAATTTGAAATTAAGCTATTGATTAGCTTAACTCAGAAAAGCAAGAGTAGCCACCGAACTTTATTGTTTCGAAAGGGAAAAGGGGAAAGGTCGAACGAAACCCACAAAAGGTAAAACAAAAAGAGAGAATCTGGATATAGGGGTTGGTTATGCAAGGGGAACGTATTGGCACCCCTAACATCTATGGTACTCCATACTGTGTTTATAAAAAAGATGGGTTGTTTGTTGATTGATTTTAAGTGAAGAGAAATTTTTTCGTACTTAAGTGGAAAACTCAACTTACTACCCATAAGTATGATGAAATGAGCATTTGCATCATCTTGATATGGAGAACTCTTACTTGGACTTTCTCACAAGCACGTCTCAATATTCAAGTGGAAAATTTCAATCATTTCTTAACATATTGTAGAAGTATAGTGGTTTGCATCACTACTAGAATAGACGAATATCCAATCTTTAAAAAGAAGGCTTTTAAAGAAAAGTGCATAAAGGCACAAATTTTTTTTGATGAGGTTTGTATTTTTTAGATGTTTTGAAAAAAGTTTGAATATGCTTAAGTGTTTTAGCATTTATTAAGAAAAATATTTTCTAGATCACTTGACAAAGTCAAGGTTTATTAAGAAAAAGGTATGAATTTTGAAAACAAGAAGTTTTGAAAATAGGGAGAAGTTTTGAAAATTGAAGAAATGGAAGAGACTATCCTAAAGCATAAAGTAAATGGTCTCATTGTTGAAGAAATGGAAGAGACTATCATAAAGCATAAAGTAAATGGTCTTATTGTCAGGTGGCCTTAGAGAAAGTCTTTGTGTGTGCAAGTGTACTAACCACGAGATGGAGCAAGCATTTGACATTGATCAAAACAAGCATTCATTTCTCTTTGGATTAAACCAACAAGATGAACAAGCACATGAGCAGATGAATAATAAAAGATTCAGATGAATAGCAAGGTCAAAGAATCATTCAAGTCTTGAATTGAAGATCAAAGGATCCAGAGGAATCATTAAGTCTCAAATGAATCACAAAGTATCAGATGAATCACGAAGTCTTAGGTACCACTCCTAGCGAAGGGAAAACACTAAGTCCTAAAGTCCAAAATACTCCCCAAGAAAGGAATAGTAACACAAATTTCAAAGGATAAAATTAAACTTTTTTAGGGTTTCAGCCATTTTATGATGTTTTTGTTCTTTTGAAATAAGGAGCAATAAAAGACAAAAAGTAAAAAGAAAAAATAAAAGGCAAGAATGTAAATGGCAATGAATGTAAATGACATAAATGTAAATAACATAAAAGTAAAAGTTAGATATTAGCACAATTAATATGTCAATGTTAGTGTTAATGAGAATTCAACCGAATCAGGACAATTTAGCACTATGTTAAACAATTGTAAGTGGATTTATGTAGAAGTCACACCTATCTAAGGCCGGTCAATAACAATTTATGTGTCAAACATGTTAGAGAACTAACATAAAGTTAGTCTCCTAAAACATGTAATACAATAGCTCAAAAACAAAAGAAGAAGATAAATGGAGTAGGAGAGATAAAAGTCGAGGCAATCATGTATGAGATCAATTATCAACAAACCAAGGCTCAAAGTATGATCCAACTAGAGATAACCTATCTCTGATTCAAAGTACCATTGGTCATTTATAAGCAAGTTTGAACTAGAGAAGGTTAAATCAACCCATGGATCATCAACCAAACACTTGAAATGTTGAACATATGATCAACCAAGAATCATCAAAAGCCAAAACCAAGATATTCAAAAATATGAATAAAATGAAAATAAAAAAAAACAAATAAAATGATTTTAAATGGAAATTAAATTGAAAATCCAAAAGATGCATCAAAAAGCTATTTAAAATAAATCATAAAATAAAAAATAAAATAAAAACAAATTGAAAGCTTATTATTTTGAATGCGTCCTTATATAGCAAGATTTGCATACGCAACATTTAGGGATTTTACCGTTGTGTGTCTTTGTTATTGATCATCATTTTCAAATTTAGTTTAAAACGCATTAATTACTTTATACTTTGATATCCTTATCAATTTTATAAAAAAATTGGAAACTAAAATAATCGTTACAGCAGAACAACGAAGTCATGCAGCAGTTGTTATGGTTTGCTTCGGCAAACTACATGAAACAATATGATGAAGGTGATTCATAATTACGAGGCAATAAATGTATCAAAGAAGGAACTGTTGGATTCAACCCGTCATCATCCACTCCTAAGGTGTATGATGAACTAGGCTACAATCATAACCAAGATAGCCCTCATGTGGAAAAAGCACGGAGTTTTGTCGAGGTTGCTCTTGAGGAACATCATCAGTGCCAACATCGATAACTGGAGGAAAAAACTGGGGAGGCTTCTCCCACTAGTGAGCAACATAATTCCCATTGATAGGGGACATAGGCAATGGCTGGTACGAAGTAAAGGCACCCCCATTAGCAGTTTGAGAAGCAAAATTCAGAGGCATGCCTCAGAGATAAGCAGCAGGACCACTAGGCCCAACAATAGAGCCCAGTTGGTTGGAGATAGGTTGAGCAGTGGTCTCAGCAGGAGTCACAATAGCAGCAGGAGTGGTTGACTTTTTTTTGAGTGCGAAGGTACTCCAGGATGGAGTCCACATTGCCTTGGAACTTATTCATCTGGGCTTGGAATTGATCCAAGGTCTCCTTATAGGTAGCATTTTCTTGTTCAATACCAGCCATGATCTTTTGTATGTTGGCTCTTGTAAGATATTTGTGGCGATTCGTCGTCTTTTCTGAATAGTTGAAGGAAGATGGTATGAGCATTTTGTTTTTATTATTGGAATACATGACAAAATGAATGTATGCAAGAAAGAAAAAAATTTGAATTCCCAGGGAATCTAGAGATCGTCAAATTGCATATAAGTAGTCATACAATTACAAAGAGTAAGACAAAATATAAAGCCAATAATGAAAATACTCATTTTATTCAATCATGAAGAATAAAGAGTACAAAGGTTACAATCTCAGGGTTCCGTTCAATGAGTTACAAAATGGTATGCTTTAAACCTTACAAATACAACCCTACAAATAGATACAAAATGAAAAACAGCCCACGAAGTGTTATGTGGAAACATATTTGCATAGGCTTCCTTTAGCAACCCCGTGAGATCTTCAAGTGCGTGGTCAACAAACTTGGTCAGGTGTGCATGTCTATCACTCCAGTATTACGCATCCTTGAGGATATTATGCAATAAGGTGTGGTCGTGTCCATGTATGAGACGTTGCAGGGATGCTTCCTTCTGATCCAGGAGGACTTGAAGATGAAGGTCGCGTATTTCCCAATGAGAGATCTCTTGGTTGATTTTATTGGAATATTCTTGACTCTTTAACTCTCTGACTTCTTCAAAGACCTTATCAAGTTCATCCTAGAGATGAGAGAGATACTCCACTAGCTTCTTAGCATGGTCTTGTTCTTTCTTCAACTCCTTTTTGAAGTCCTTCAATTGGTCTTAAAGTTATTTGACTTATGCCTTGTAGCTTTCTTCCATCTCCTTGTGAGATATCAGAGTCTGGTTCCAAGTAGTAACCATCTTACTAGCTTGGTAGTGAGTCTTAGCGAGTTATTTCTTCTTGGCGAAGAGGCCAACATAGGTTTCCCTTAGAGCATCATCAACTTTCTTTCTCTTCATTTGTTCTACCTGAGAAACTTTAAGTGCTTTGAGCATGCGCTCTCTCTTCTGGTTGAGGTTAATATGTAAGTCTTCTTTCTCTTGTGTAAGTCTACCAAGATCATATTGGAAATCGACATTCTTCTTCTCCAATAGCTTGATAGTCTCTTTGAGTTTTTCCACTTCAGATATAGAAACAATAAAAGGTCGAGGAGCTTAGATTCATGGAAAGTTCCCATGGATGTGGCAGCTTGACAATCTTGACTCTTGACCTAACACAGCCTGTATATGGCTCCAACACAATGCAATTCTGTTTACCAAGTTCTTCTTTCCTATATGGTGGATTTTTCTCCAAGCACCACATATTATCTTCAATAGTTCAGAATTATCAACCCAAAGGAAACTCGGCCCTAACGTTGTCATGCAAAGTGGTCCTAAAGTCGAGATGCGAAAGGAGATTCTATCCTAATGTTAGCATGCAAAAGATGAACTTAAGCTTGAGGTTAAACGTGACTAGCCTATATGTTATCATGCTTGGATTGCCATCCTAATGTCTATCTTACTCCAAATCCAATCGGAAATTAAATTGGAATAAGAGTCCTAAGGGAACATGCAAAGGAAAAGCGAAAAACAAGAAAGCAAGGCAAAAACAGCAGCTACAACAGCGCCTCCTGCACAAGATAGCAATAAAATTCAGCACTCAAGCAAGACAGCATATAACATCACATGTTTCAGCACAAAAATAGGTGTGAAAAGTCAGGCAGCAAGCAAGTAAAGCAAAGACAGCATGCAAGTTCAAAGCATGGACAACTATGAAAAGTGGGTCAGCAAGCATGTTTGAATGCAATTAATCAAATGCAAACAACAATCATGGATAGACATTAAACAAGTATGAACATGCTTCACCAATCAAACATGATCAATCAACAATGCATCATACAAGAATCAACAAGATCAACATGTTCTTTTCAAATTAAATTGGACGATCAACCGATCAAACAATCACACAACGAAGCGGAAACAGAAACAAATGCAATCATGCATTACAATATTCATCAACAAGATCATTCAATGATAATCAATTAACATAAACAAACAAGTGAAAAGATCATTCACCAAACAAATCACATGAGCATGTTAAACATTCAAAACGGAAACCAAAAGTCGGGCATCGAAGAATCGAGATCAAACATTCAAGAACGATGAAATATGTCCAAAAAAAATCACATAAATGCATCATATCAATCCATGAAGTTTACATATGAAAAGGAACTCAAATAAGTAAACAAATGCAAAAAATGCAAAAACAAATGGGTAAAAAATGCAAAGCTGCCAAAAATAGGCAAATCTGCCCTAAGTAACGGGTTACTCTATATAGGGTAACCGATTACTTGGTGCAAAATAGCCCAGAAACGTGAAATTTGATAGGGTAACCGGTTACCACTGAACCAGAAGCAGAAAATTAGTTTTTAAAAGCAATATTCAGCATCAAACAACTTCTCTAATCATTCATATGATCATGGCATCAATCAAGCACGAAATTAACATCAAGAAACAGTAACCAAGCATCATGTAAACACAATCAAGCATTGACATCACAAATCACCAAGATCTAAATCATCAAAATGGATTAAAAAAACAGCAAAACCATGGATCTACATTGTCCAAATAAGCTCAAAACAGAATTAGATCTAGAATTGCCAACCTTCAAAGCGAAGATTTGCTTTGGTGAGTGTTGATTCACTTGAAATTAGAAAATCCAAGCAAGAAACCCAGAGATTCTTCAAAATCCAAGAGCTTCCTTATGGTAGAAATGAAGATCAAGCAAAAATGATCCACAAAAAGCACTTCCAATCTAACTTCCAAATTCAGATCCAAAACCAAACGAAAATTGAGTGGTGAATTGAAAATAATGGAGATGAATGATGGAGGTTTAACTCTAGAATTCAATGATTCAATGAAGAATCAAAGAACTCAAGTGACAGGGCTCTAATGGAGGTTTTGGGAGTGAAGAAATGGAGAGAAAATTGAGAGCAAATTCTCAAGAATGGGTGTGAAATATGAAAATGAAGGGTAATTTTTATGGATGAAGGTTATAGTGTGACGTTTGGAGCAAATTTACTTAAATAAGATCTAGATTTGGAATCAAAATGTGGTTTGGAGTGTGGATTAACATTTGGAATGGAAATTAAGAGTGGAATTAGGAATGAAGTGTTTGAAATTTGGAGGTAAATGGTGAAAATTGAAACAATTCTAGATCCTTCCATGATGATCATGTGAAATCAATGGTTGAGAATGGTTGGAAATTGCACATGCTGAAAATTTGAATTTCTTGGCCAATTTCGCTTGAAGTAACCGGTTACTCAATATCGGGTAACCGGTTACCCTATTCAAAAATGCCCAAATTTGGCGCCAAATGGATGGAGTCCTGCATAATTACCCGTTTCCACCTGTTTTAAGCTTTGTTAAGCCTCTGAAACTTACCCTTGGATATTATAACTGTGAGAATGCCAGAGATAGCCTGTACACCGTCTCCTGAGCTGAAAATAACCTGCTAAATAAAAATCGCCTGCTCGATCGCTGGGCAAAATAAATGTCGGAGCCTCTGACACTCGTTGTTTAAACCCTTGCAATAAAAGGGAAACCTGAGCCATGAAAACACCTTGATCCCATGCCTCAAGAAACAATGCTATGATATGCAGAAATGCAAAATGCAATGAAACATAAGCCAATAAAGGTTAAAAGGAAATGAAAATTTTGGGGTGCTACAGCTGCCCCTGTTCAATCGACTTGGACCTGAAGGGATGAAAAGCATCAGCTTTCAAACATTCAAGGTAGAAGGTGATTGAATAAAAAAAGAACCCGAAAATTTGCAGTCGATTGGGATGTATGCAATTGGAGCCCGGTCACACGTCATTGGAAAGAAAACATACCCAAAGAAACACATCGTCAATGGGAATTGACAGAAAGAACACCATATTCAAAGATCACATCAGTGAACTTCAAAACCACATCGTCAATGGGAATTAACGGAGAGCAAACCAAATCCAAAGATCACATCAGTGAATTTCAGAACCACATCGTCAATGGGAATCGTAGGAAAGCAAACCAAATCCCAAGATCACATTAGTGAACTTTAGAACCACATCTTCAATAGGAATTGACGGAAAGAAAATCAAATCCATAGAAACACATCAGTGAATCCCAAAACTACATCGTCAATAGGAATTGACGGAAAGAAAACCAAACAGAGAAACACATCAGTGAATCCTAAAAGCACATCATCAATAGGAATTGACGGAAAGAGAACCAAATCCAAAGAAACACATCAGTGAACTTCAGAACCACATCGTCAATAGGAATTGACAGAAAGAAAAACAAATCCAGAGAATCACATTAGTGAATCCCAAAGCCACATCGTTAATAAGAATTGACGGAAAGAAAACCAAATAGAGAAACACATTAGTGAATCCTAAAACCACATCGTCAATAGGAATTGACGGAAAGAAAACCAAATCCAGAGAATCACATTAGTGAATACCAAAGCCACATCGTCAATAGGAATTTATGGAAAGCAAACCAAATCTAAAGATCACATTAGTGAACTTCAGAACCACATCGTCAATAGGAATTGACGGAAAGAAAACCAAATCCAGAGAATCACATCAGTGAATCCCAAAGCCACATCGTCAATAGCAATTTATGGAAAGAAAACCAAATCCAAAGATCCACCTCGTCAATAGGAATTGACGGAAAGAGAACCAAATCCAAAGAACCACCTTGTCAATAGGAATTGACGGAAAGCAAACCAAATCCAAAGACCACATCAATGAACTTCAGAACCACATCGTCAACAGGAATTGACGAAAAGCAAACCAAATCCCAAGATCACATCAGTGAACTTCAGAACCACATCGTCAATAGGAATTGACAGAAAGAAAATCAAATAGAGAAACATATCAGTGAACCCTAAAACCACATCATCAATAGGAATTAACGGAAAGAACACCATATCCAAAGAACCACCTCGTAAATAGGAATTGACGGAAAGAAAACCACATCCCGAGAAACACATCAGTGAATCCCAAAACCACATTGTCAATAGGAATTGACAGGAAGCAAACCAAATCCAAAGATCACATCAATATCGCACACATGTTTACAAACATATTCAAGCATTCTTCATATCATACAAGTACATACAATTATGCACATTCACATCAATATCACCATGCAATTTCCATTTAATTCGAACAATTGCAAAAAATTGCCAAACGGCCATATACACATTCCACAATTCACAATCTAGGATTCACGCCATACGGCTACCCACAACATAATATAACTCAGCATGATTGATGCCTCGAGCAAGAAAATAATCAAAGTTAAGTCGGAAACCCGACCTCGGATGGAAACATTAAAGAAAACATAACCTGCCACCTTCTCGCTTAGCGAACTCCTAGCGAGTATTCGCTACTTGTTCGCCTAGCGAACAAGCTCGCGAAGGCAAACAGAAGCCTCTGACTTCGTTCGCTACCTCGCTCGCTCAGCGAACCCCTAGCGAACCTTCGTTACCCCCATTCGCTACCAGCGAACACCACAACATGCATTATGTCCAAGTCTGGGACCATTCGCTACCTATTCGCTATTGCTCGCTCAGCGAACGTTCGCGACCAGCTCGCCTAGCGAACATGCTAGCGAGTGTCTGCGAACCAGAATCCCTCACTGTTCAGAATTCCTCAACCACTCCAAAACCGACCGATTCTCATCAAATCAGTTCCAATAGCCTTAGTTTATCAAACCCTGACTATTCTATAACACTTACATCAGATTCTACCCGATAAAACATCTGTTCTACCGATTAAACTCATTATGCCCTAAAATGAAAAATGAGCAAAACTCTCCCCAATCCAAAACAAAACCAACAAGAACACACATAATCATACACATTGCAAGAATAATAAAGTTTCACACCCTTAACCGATCAATCGAAAGCTTAGAAGTGGATTCTTAATGATTCTAGGTTTTTCTCCTCTTTTCTCTTCTCTTCCTTTCTTTCTCTTCTTTTTCTTTCCTCTTGGTTTCTATTCTCTCTATTCTTTCTCTTTTCCACTTATACTCTTTCTACTCTATTTCTCTCAAAATAACCACTAATCAAGGATTATCTAAAACACCCTCTAATTAATTTCCAAAACTCTCCAAATAATAAAATACCACAACATATACACATAACATATTATCATATAATTCCACAATAAAATAACAATTGACCAATAAATTAAAAGGCTCAACAAAATAATGGAAAATTCAGAATCGGGGTGTTACAACTATCCCCCACTTTAGAAATTTTCGTCCTCGAAAATGTTACATGATCCAAACAACTCTGGATGCGACTCTCGCATCTTACTTTCCAATTCCCAAGTCATATCGCCTTCTGCAGCACCTCCCCATGCTACTTTCACAAGCGCGATATCCTTGCCTCTTAACTTCTTAATCTCTTGGTCCAAAATTCTAATCGGCAAAGCTTCCACTGTAAGGTTATCTCTTACTTCATCCTCGTCCATAGGGATAACATGTGACGGATCCGGAACATACTTCTGAAGTTGCGAAACATGAAACACATCATGCAAATCGAAAGATTCGGAGGCAACGCCACACGATAAGCCACAGCACCAACTCGTGCAATAATCTGATACAGACCGATGAAAACTGTTATTATAGGTGAGTTCAACCAACACTAAATAACTATCCCACGCACCACCTTTCTCTAGCACACAAGCTCGTAACAAATCTTCCAACGATTGAATTGTCCTTTCAGTTTGACCATCTGTTTGCGGATGGTAAGCCGAACTCAATCTCAACTGAGAACCCAAAGCCTTTTGCAAACTTTCCCAAAACCTTGGATCTCTATCCGATACAATGCTCTTGGGAACTCCATGCAACTTCACAATCACCCGAACATAGACCTCAGCTAACTTCTCCAAAGGATAACTAATATCAATCGGAATAGAGTGAGCAGATTTAGTAAGTCTATCAACAATCACCCAAATTGCATTGTGACCTCTCTGCGTATTCGGCAACCCCGTAACAAAATCCATTGAGATACTATTCCATTTCCACTCTGGGATACACAACGGTTGCATTAATCCCATAGGTTTCTGATGTCCCACTTTAGACTTCTGACAAGTCAAACACGCATACACAAACTGAGCCACATCTCTCTTCAACCCAGACCACCAAAAGATCTTCTTCAAGTCTTGGTACATCTTATTTGCTCCCGGATGAATACTCAAATTACTACGGTGTCCTTCCTCCAATATCATTCTTTTTAATTCCGCGTCATCAGGAATACAAATACGACCATGAAACCTCAAAACTCCAAAATCATCAACCTTGAAATCTTCATTCTCTTTTGTCATCAAGTCAACAAACTTCAAGTCCAACTTTTGCCTTTCGCAAACGGTTGCAAGAAAATCATTCGTGATATGAAGCATACCATGTTTCACGCTCCTCGACGTCATATCACAAACCAAACTCAAATCTCTGAAATTCTCTAATAATTCCCATTGCTTTACCATCATTGCGGACACATGCAAAGACTTCTGACTTAAGGCATCGACCACCATACTTGCCTTACCCGGATGATAATTCAATCAAAAATCATAGTCCTTCAAAAGTTCTAGCCATCTTCTTTGCCTCATATTCAATTCCTTCTGATCAAATAAATACTTCAAACTCTTGTAGTCACTAAAAACTTCAAATCTTGCACCATACAGATAATGCCTCCAAATTTTCAACATAAAGACCACGACCGCTAATTCCAAATCATGAGTAGGGTAATTCTTTTCGTGCACTCTTAACTGCCTAGAAGCATAAGCCACAACCTTCCCACCTTGCATCAAAACACCACCCAAACCAGACAAAGAAGCATCACAATATACCACAAAAGGTTCTGTAGGATTTGGCAAAATCAAGATTGGCGTTGTTGTCAATCTTCTCTTTAACTCCATAAAACTCTTCTCACAATCAACATCCCAAATAAAAGCCTTTTCCTTACAAGTTAACTGCGTTAACAGAAGTGCCAACTTTGAAAACCCTTCAATAAATCTCCGGTAATAACCTACCAAGCCCAAGAAGCTTCGAATCTCTGTAACTGTTCTTGGTGTCTCCCATTGCATTACCGCATCGATCTTAGATGGATCAACACTAATACCATTACCCGAAATAACATGCCCAAGGAAGCTCACTTCTGAAAACCAAAATTCACACTTCGACAACTTGGCATACAATTGCTTCTCCCTCAAAATCTGTAACACAATTCTTAAATGTTCCTCATGCTCTTCTTGAGACTTAGAATAAATCAGAATGTCGTCAATAAACACAACCACAAAACGATCTAACTGTTCATGAAAAATACGTTCATGTACTCCATAAACACACCTGGCACATTAGAAACTCCGAATGACATCACTAAATATTTGTAATGTCCATACCGTGTCCTAAAAGCCGTCTTTTGAACATCTCCTTCCTTCACACGAATCTGGTGATAACCTGATCTTAAATCAATCTTGCTAAAAACTCGTGCTCCAACCAATTGGTCCATCAAATCATCAATTCTAAGAAGCGGATACTTATACTTAATTGTCACTTTGTTCAACTGTCGATAATCAATACACAACCGCATACTTCCATCCTTTTTCTTTACTAACAACACCAGTGCACCCCAAGGAGAAACACTTGGTCTAACAAATCTCTTTTCTAACAATTCACTCAACTGCTCTCTCAACTCTACCAATTCTGACGCTGACATACGATACGGTGCCATCGAAATTGGTCTAGTACCCGGAATTAGATCAATAGAAAATTCAACTTCCCTTTCCGGCAGTACATCTGTAACATCCTCCAGAAACACTTCTGGAAATTCACACACCACTAGAAACACGTCAAGTCCAACCTTGTCCTCTACCGACAACGATGAAAATAAACCAAACAACTGAGCTTCGTCCGCTAAAAGTTTCTTCAACTCTTTAGTGGATAGAAAACTCTCACTTTCATCATCTTCCAAAGAAGGAAACCTCACTAACTTATGATAGAAATCTAAATGAACTCTATTAAATTGCAACCAATTCATACCTAAAATCACATCCAACCCTTCCAACGGCAAACACACCAAATCCATAAGAAATTCTTTACCATACATGGTCAAGGGACAACTTACGCACACCAAAGAAGTAGTTACCGACCCTGAAGCAGGAGTATCAATAACCATGCCACCACTCAAAGAAACCATGCGCAAACCCAAACGCTTAGCACATTCAAGAGAAATGAACGAATGAGTCGCTCCAGTATTAATAATAGCAACTAAAGGCATATTTTTAATAAAGCACGTACCTTTAATCAAGCGATCCGCATTAGTAGTGTCTGAACCGGCTAATGCAAATACTTTCCCACCCGAATGAGCTTGCTTTGGTTTAGTACACTTGGTGCTAATATGACCAACTTCTCTACAGTTAAAACACTTTACCACATTCCTTCTACACTCAGAAGTGGTATGTCCAAAACTTCCACAAGTAGCACACTTCTCCGTAGACTTCCCACACTCAAAAGATTTGTGACCCATCACGCCACACTTGTAACATTTAACTGCACCCGAACTTCCACCTCCCGATTTCCTATCAAAGTTTCCCCTATACTTGCCCTTATCAACAGGCGTCATATATGGTCCACTCTTCACTTGTTGCTTTCCTTTCTTCTCACTCAAACTCTTGTAGTGAGTAGAATGAGCTCTACTATCCTCTTCTAAAATCCTACAACATTCGGTCAAGTTCGAAAATCTTCATATCCTCTGGTAACCCACCGCTTGCTTTATCTCCGGCCGCAAGCCATTCTCATACTTAATGCATTTAGAGAACTCTGCCGTAACAACTGCATAATGAGGATGAAACTGAACTAGTTCCACAAACTTAGCCGTGTAATCTACCACAGACATGTTGCCTTGCTTCAACTCCATAAATTCCATTTCCTTTTTACCCTTCACACTCTCAGGATAGTACTTACTCAAAAATTCAGTGCGGAACAAATCCCAAGTAATTTCTTCGTCATCTACCTCAAGAACTTGCCTCATACTGACCCATCAGTCATCAGCCTCTTCCCTTAACATATGAGTCCCAAGTCTCACCTTGTTTCCTTCAGCACAGTTCATAACTCTAAAGATTCTCTCAACCTCCTTCAACCAGATTTGAGCACCGTCAGGATCAAACCTTCCTTTGAATACAGGCGACTGATTCTTTCTAAACTCATCATTCACATTCACATTCGGAGCACCTTGCAACGCTCTTGCCATAGCCTCCAATGTCGCAGCCATAGCAGTGTCATTACGACCAGCCATATTCTGAGGATTCCCAAAAATAATAACAAGGTCAAACAACCATTTAACCAACACAACAAGAAGACAGACACAACTGACTCAACACTGGCTCTGATACCACTTAATGTAACACCCCCTTTCTATACCCCAAAAATAAACACTTAAATTATTTAAGCAATTAATAAAGGTTCCATCAGAGTATAAATTAAAACATGG
The DNA here is from genome assembly GCA_963859935.3 of Lathyrus sativus. Lineage (NCBI taxonomy): Eukaryota > Viridiplantae > Streptophyta > Magnoliopsida > Fabales > Fabaceae > Lathyrus > Lathyrus sativus. The sequence continues at coordinate 335,992,719 of OZ012739.1, forward strand.
TATAAAAGAGGCGCGTCACATTATCATCGAAACAAAACATAAATAATACCTGCTCATAAGGATATGTAACAAAAGGGGTAAATCTCAACTAAAAACAAAGCATAGCACTTGAAACCCACATATCAACATTTAGAATAAAGCAGAAACATCTAAACATTGAAATCACTTCATTAACATAAGCATTCTATACATCATTCAGACTAATTCAATTCATCAGTTAAGTTACAAAACAATCATCAGCAGATACATACACGGATGTATCACAAAAGAATCAAAACAATTCTTAACTACCCAGTGTTACATATCAGAGTCATCTGACCAAAAGAAATGAAGACTCGCTTCACAAAAGACCTCCAACATCCTACTCTGCAATGCTTCATAGAGCATTATAAAACAGCAGAAGGGTGATAAACATTATCATAACAAACAATGCAAAAAATTATGTATATCATAAAACACAATTATAACATACACACAATTCACGTTTCTCACCACAACTTGTTACAATACAACACAATATACACGTACATAATCAATCACATTCACCAGTTCATGCTTCACAATTCATAGCATTTCACTTAAACATTTACAATTATGTTCATTTCACCAAAACATCATATAAAGATGATAATGCAACTCATAGAGACCGACTCACGACTCTATGCAGATGCAAATGTGCTACCAACTCGTTCAGTAGGTTCAATTAAAGAACCAAAGTGGAACCATCACTTGTAACCGAAGTAACTCCCCGTCGGGCCTACGATGTTCACCCATCGCTCACACCCCACATGGGAACACGATGTTTCAGGATTGCTCACACCCCACACGGGCACACAATCCGGTTGCTCACACCCCACAAGGGCACACAACTGTTCTGCAGATTCTCCATGGAATCAAAATAAACCATCGCTCACACCCCACAAGGGCACACGATCGTTTCTGCAGATCCTCCTAGGGATCAAAGTAACTAAACCATCGCTCACACCCCACAAGGGCACACGAGGTTTCTGCAGATCCTACGCAGGATCAGACACACAAGAATGCAATCATGATGCTACACATGCAACACGACTCAATACACTCTTAAATGCACACATGTTTACAAACATATTCAAGCATTCTTCATATCATACAAGTACATACAATTATGCACATTCACATTAATATCACCATGCAATTTCCATTTAATTCGAACAATTGCACAAAATTGCCAAACGGCCACATACACATTCCACAATTCACAATTTAGGATTCACGCCATACGGCTACCCACAACATAACATAACTCAGCATGATCGATGCCTCGAGCAAGAAAATAATCAAAGTTAAGTCAGAAACCCGACCTCGGATGGAAACATTAAAGAAAACATAACCTGCCACGCTCTCCACCTTCTTGCTTAGCGAACTCCTAGCGAGTATTCGCTACTTGTTCGCCTAGCGAACAAGCTCGCGAAGGCAAACAGAAGCCTCTGACTTCGTTCGTTACCTCGCTCGCTCAGCGAACCCCTAGCAAACCTTCGCTACCCCTATTCGCTACCAGCGAACACCACAACATGCATTATGTCCAAGTCTGGGACCATTCGCTTCCTATTCGCTACTGCTTGCTCAGCGAACGTTCGCGACCAGCTCGCCTAGCGAACATGCTAGCGAGTGTCTGCGAACTAGAATTCCTCACTGTTCAGAATTCCTCAACCACTCCAAAACCGACCGATTCTCATCAAATCAGTTCCAATAGCCTTAGCCTATCAAACCCTGACTATTCTACAACACTTACATCAGATTCTACCCGATAAAACATCCGTTCTACCGATTAAACTCATTATGCCCTAAAATGAAAAATGAGCAAAACTCTCCCCAATCTAAAACAAAACCAACAAGAACACACATAATCATACACATTGCAAGAGTAATAAAGTTTCACACCCTTACCCGATCAATCGAAAGCTTAGAAGTGGATTCTTGATGATTCTAAGTTTTTCTCCTCTTTTATCTTCTCTTCCTCTCTTTCTCTTCTTTTTCTTTCCTCTTGGTTTCTATTCTCTCTATTCTTTCTCTTTTCCACTTATACTCTTTCTACTCTATTTCTCTCAAAATAACCACTAATCAAGGATTATCTAAAATACCCTCTAATTAATTCCCAAAACTCTCCAAATAATAAAATACCACAACATATACACATAACATATTATCATATAATTCCACAATAAAATAACAATTGACCAATAAATTAAAAGACTCAACAAAATAATGGGAAATTCAGAATCGGGGGGTTACATTGAGATTTCCAAATTGTTGAGCCATGTAGTCCATAAGTTCTTGGTTACTAGGGCCATGTTGAGTAGGTGGAGGAGGAACATCATCATCGTCTTCATTCTCTTGTTCATTTCCGTCATTTCCAGCTCTACCTTCACCAAGGTAAAAAATTGTCTTTGCTTCTGGGTCATACTTGACACCCATCCGTGAGTCCACATTTTTTATGGAGATTTTGTTGGCATTTGAGTCCATGAGACACACATCAAAGCCTTCGAGATCTACTTCAAAATGCTCTAGAATCGTGGTAATAAACCATGCATACGGTAAAAAGTTTGATTTTGCGTTGAAAGTCATCATATGAACTAAAATTAAGTAAGCTCAACTCACATTAATGCCTCTCTTAAGTGCATACAAAATCTGCATTTCTAAGTCAGTGACAATGCAATGGTTTCCAACCCTTGGAAACATAATGTAGATCATAAAATAAGGAAATAGCCTATCATCAATATTGAAAATACCTGCCGACTAAGAGGTTCGAGAAGGTTCTATGTCGCCTAATGATCTGACACGCTTGGCATGAAATTCTGCCTCTGACATTCTTCCGAGACTATAGTAAAATTCCCTTTTGTTGTAATTTTCCCAAACTTCATCTTCTTCACCATAGAGTCTCCCACCAGTACTTGGAATGTTCAAGATTCTTCCAATGATTTTTGAGTTGAGATACATTCTCTTCCCTCTAACATACGTGACAATTTTTTCTTCTTCCATGCGTAAATTGCTATAAAACAGCCTTACTAAATCCGGATAATATGGACCAGATGAAGAGATCAAAGACTCCAAGCCACATGCAATTAGAGAATTTTGAAAGGAGAAACATTCTTCAGGAAAAGATGAGAGAATACAGTATTTGGATGTTCGGACAAGCTTTTTCTGAAAGAACTTGATAAATCTCTCTTATTGTTCATCGATGAGATGTTGAAGAACGAGTGGAGTCTTCGAGGATGATGATGTTGGTGCTTTGCCTTTGCTTTGAGCAGAGATTTTCCTTTTTGGACGAGAAGCCATGAGAGATGATGAGAGGTTGTGGCTTTAGGGTTTTTTGAGAAAGAATGAAATTTGTAGAGTTTAGGTTTTGGGAGAGATGATGAAAGGTTATGGCTTTAGGGTTTTTTGAGGAAGAATGAAATTTGTAGAGTTTAGGTTTTGCGAGAGATGATGAAGTTGGTTTAGATGTAGTGGGGTTTTATAATGATCGTGAGAAGAGAGAATATGTAGGGATAGTTAATGTGGAAGTTGAGTAGTTGATGGTTATTGATGATTAAGGACTTTGGAAACTATGAGAATTGATGGTCAAAGTCTTGAAACTAGGGCTAAGGGTTAAAGATAGCATTAAATGATCATAGGTATAGTTGGTAGGGTAGTTGGAAGGATTAAAGACCCATGGACCACTTAAAAATATCAAATAATTGATGTCATAGTAGGTGCAATCGATTGGCACTGTGGTGCAATCGATTGCTCTACAAAACAGAGGCGAAATAAATCAAAAGTTACAGGGTGCAATCGATTGGCACTAGGGTGCAATCGATTTCATGCTCAAAAAATTTAGTATTTTTAGAAAACTTACAGTGAGCAATCGATTGACACTAGGGTGCAATCAATTACAAGCAGTGAAAAGTGAAAAATAACATGTTATACTATGATATTTTGAGAATAGAAGATATAGAATGTACCAAGTTGATGATATTTCATGATTAAACATCATTTTCATCCAAAATTTCGAGTTCTCACTTAATTTTGAAGAAAGGTTCCTTTGCCAAATTCTTCGCAAAAGATCTTCAAAGAAAAAACGTTCTGGAACTCTCCACCATGGTCACTTCTAATGGAGACAATTGAAAGTGACTTCTCATTCTAAATTTGTTTTGCATACTTCTTGAATGCCTTGAAAGCTTCACTTTTCTGCACTAAGAAGAAAGTCCATGTATATCTAGAGAAGTCATCAACAATTACTAATGCATAAACATTACCTCCAAAATGTTTTGTTCTTGATGGTCCGAAGAGATCCATGTGTAGCAATTGTAGTGGCCTTTTTATGGAAACCACATTCTTGGATATGAAATTTGATTTGGTTTGTTTCCCTTTTTGGCAAGCGCCACACAATCTATCTTTGATGAATTTGATCTTTGGAAGACCAACAACTAAGTCATGTTTGATTAATTTGTTCAAATGCTCCATATGAATGTGAAAAAATATTTTGTGCCATAACCAAGAGTCGTTGTTGTTCGCCATAAGACACTTAACCTTCAAAGACATGTTATCAAGGGAAATCATAAAAATGTTGTTAATTTTATTACCTTTTAACATTACCTCATGAGTGACTTCATTTTCTATCAAACATTCATCTTTGGTGAAGTTGATTATAAAACCTTTGTCACAAAGTTGGCTAATGCTAAGTAGGTTGTGCTTTAGGCCTTCTATATAGAGGACATCTTCTATGGTTGTGAAAGGTGGTGCACCAATGCTGCCTATGCCAAGGATCTTTCCTTTTTTTTTTATCACCATAGGTTACAAATCCTTTGGCCTTAAGCTTTAGATGTGAAAATTTGGTAAGGTCACCCGTCTTATGCCTTGAACACCCACTATCAAGATACCACTCATATGAAGAGGTCTTTAAGCATACCTACAAAACAAGTTTAAGTTTCATTAGGTACCCAAATTGCCTTGGGTCCTTCATAGTTAGTGCCTTTCTTGACCCACACATAATGCCCTTTTATAATACTGAAGTTTCTTACATAATAGACATTAGGTGTATGGCCTTTGATACCATAATAAAAACAGGTGGGCTCAAAGTTATTTTTGTATCTAGGAGGATAAGACTTCTTTTTACTAAATACTTTCTTCTTAGGGTATTGATGAACCACTTTAGGCTTAATCAATTTCTCTTTAGGAGTTTGTTCACTAGCCTTAACAAAGATGGTTTTATTGGCACTTGGTTTAGAAAATTTTGAGAAACCAAGACCACTCTTATCATTTGAGAACCTTTGTTGACTAAGAATAACCTCTAATCCAATTTGTCCTTTTTCACACCTTTCAAGGACTCTTTTTAATTGGGCAATTTGAAACGAAAGTGACTCACACTTTATGCATACAAAATTCTGTTTTTGATCACTAATTAATTTTTGTTTTTCATCGTTGAAATTATTTTCCATTGTCTCAAACTTTTCTTCTAAAGTTGAGATTTGATTCTTTTGTAATGAAATAGTTTTGTACATAATTTTGCATTCACTCAGAAGTTCACCAATTGCCCCTTGAGCATCATTATCATAAATTGAAAAATTATTACTAACCTCGTTGTCTTCATCGTCAGAGTAATGTGAGGCCATCACTGCTAGATTTGCGCTTTGACCACTATCTGAGTCTGATGAGGAACTTATCTCGTTATCCTCCCATGCCACGTAGGCCTTATTTTTCTTGAAACCCTTTTTGCTTTTATAGGCGTCGTTCTTGGAGAGTTTAGGACAGTTTGGTTTGATGTGTCCTTGTTTTCCATATTCATAGCATTTGACATCTTGTGTGGAAGTTGACGCCTCCTTTTCTTTGTTCTTTGAAAACTTCTTCCTTTTTATAGTCAGAATTTCCAATATTATTTTTAGAACCAAAAAATTTACCTAACCTTTTTACAAGAAGCATGAAGTTTTCATCTTCAACTGGATCGTCTTCATTTTCTACTTCTTTGGAATCAATCTTTAATACGATGCTTTTAGATTTCTTTTCTTGATTCTCATGTTTTTATAATCGCCCAAGTTCCGTCTCATATTCTTGAAGTTTTCCAAACAATGTAGCGGATGTCATTGTGGGTAGAATTTTCTTTTCAGAAATTGCCGTCACCTTGGGTTGCCATTCTCTGGACAAAGATCTAAGCACTTTAAGATTTAATTCATCGTTAGTTAATGTCTTACCAAGTTCTCTTAGATGATTTGTCAAGTGCACAAATCTTTTCTACAAATCAAGAATTGATTCTCCTGGCTGCATTCTGAATAGCTCGTATTCCTGAATCAACGTATTCAATCTCGATTTATTAACTTCAGCGGTTCCTTCATGAGTTTCCACTAAAGTATCCCATATTTCCTTTACTGATGTACATGTCGAGACGCGGAAGAATTCGTCCATGCTTAGTGCACTTTGTAGAAGATTGATTGCCTTTTTGTCATAGAGAACCTTTTTCTTATCATCATCATCCCATGAACCTTTAGGCTTGGTTGATCCAACACCATTAACAACCGTTGAAGGAATGAAGGGGCCATTTTGGACAGCATCCCATATTCCATCTTCTTGTGCTTCTAAGTGAGCCTTCATGCGAATCTTCTAGAATTCAAAGTATTCACCACAAAACAATGGAGGCGTGTTGCTACTACCACCGTCTTTAAACACACCTTTGTTGTTTGTGGAAGCCATTCTAAATCGATTAGGAATAGGTTATCTAACACCTGCTCTGATGCCAATTGATAGTCTGAGTTGCACCTAAGAGGGGGAAAGGGGGTGAATTAGGTTCTTTAAAATTATTTGGTTTTATCGAATGAAGTTATTACTTTCTGTGAAATATGAAGGGGTTATGAAAGTAGTAAAATGCAGAAAGTAAATAACACAGAGAAATATCCTGGTACCCTTCACACTCCGAAGGTACTCCAGTCCCCTTTCATACGAAAGAGATTTCACTATAGTTAGACTGGGTGTACAACTTACTTTCTAACCTATATGTAGATTAAAGGCTCTTAACACCTTTAAAATCTGAACACTAAGTGCAAGAAGAACAATCCTCTTCAATGCACACACTTGCTTTCAACAATCCTGAATAGCAAGGGGAATTAATACAATCTTTGATTTACAATGAGTTTGAAATCTGTGTATACAAAGTTTATCAGTGTTGTGATTGATCTTCTTTTTCAATGATAATTTCCACAACTATTTAAGATTTTGTTGCTCGAGAATTTTCTTTCAAAAGATATGAAAATATGCAGAAAATTCTTATGAAAAATGACTTGATTCAAGATGTGGAAAGATAAAAATATTGGTAAAGATTTTGAAAGAGGTTGTTTTTTGAAAATTGAAAGATTAGGTATTAATATTACACAAGCACATCTTTGAATTATCATGCAAATCTTCAGAAAATATGATGAACAATTGCCATGATTCAATGGAAACAATTCATAGAAGAATGGTTGAAGAGGTGCAATTTTTCAGAACATTTTTTCAAAAATGTTCAGTGAGCAATCAATTGCACATATAGACCAATCGATTGCACCTTTACAAAAAGCACTTGAAATTTGAATTTTGAACTGAGCAATCGATTGCACCAAAGCAGCAATCGATTGCACACTAAAACAGTAGCAAAAATAAGAAGATTTTTTAAGCATGCAACCGATTGCACCAAAGCACCAATCGATTGCTTACTCTACCCTTGCATACTTTTGCACCATTATTTTGAGCTTATTTTTACCCTTTTGTTGTTTCTATGGTTTTGTTCTCCTTCTTGGGGTACAATCAGTCAGGTAGATGAGTACTTGTTAGAAGTTGAAGGATGGCGTTGATGTTTTTCTTCCTGTTTTGCTTTATGATAAGAAACATTAATTTATTATTATTTTGATATTGTTTATGCGATTATGAGACTTGTATCTATCACTAAAATATCTTCATCATTGCATAATAATTCTCCATGATTATCGTTAATTATGATATTCAAATCAGGTGTTTCTTCACTCAACCTTACAAAATGTGATCCCATCATTTTTGGTCCGCCATTAATGTTCCCTAAAGCTTGGTTTTTCCGGCCACTCACTCATTTTCTTCCATTTATCTGTTTTCGAATGATGCTCCATGGATCGTTCGACGTACCTTCTAACTCTGTGTTATCAGATTGCCGAATAACTCCATTTGGGGCTACCATATTGTCATACCCTAATTTTGACTTGGATGTTTTTAAGCTTTCATTCATCATACTTTGTTCTTGCTTTACATCATCTGCATAGCATAACATGCCATTTATATCATAACATTTTCATCATCTGTGCATCATACCTACTATTCATACCATCTAGTCATTGTGCATACAGATAGGCGCTCTTTTGCTGTCTAAGCTCATGTTTTGCAAGATCGAATCGAGGTTCATAAAAAGTTACCAAGTCGAGGGTATGTGCATAGTTGGTTGGAATTTAGTGGTAGTTTGACCTAATCATGGTCAAATAAGTGACTTGTTTTAGGGTCAAGTTATCAGGCTATGGCATAAGCAGGTGCTTCATGGTTGAGGAATCACAAGAATTCAATTCATTTTAATCAGGGTTTCGTGTAGTGCAATCCATGTCTCAATCCCTAATTTCAGGGCATGATTCTCTCACAATGAAGTTTCTTGGTCCATCATGATAAATTGGCATTAGTTTAACTGTGAAAGTAGTGGATTTATTTCCCAGAGATTGATTCAGGCATATTAAGTGATTCCTAACTTATTAACCATTGATTCAAGGAGTTGTGATTCAAATGACAATTGCTATAGTTACAAATCATTCAGTGGATCAAGAGTTGAGTCTCATTCATGTTAATCAACACAAGTGTGTGTGCTCAGTGTTGGTTGAAGACTAGTTAAGTCTAACCTAATCTTGGTCAAACAGGTTTTTTTTCATGATCAAAGCCAAGGTATACGAGTTGTGATTGAGGCTCCAATCAGGGTTTTATGTAAAATCGAATTCATCTGGCAAAATCAAGTTGCATGGTCATTAGGAGTCAAGACAGTTGGTACATCTTAGGTTGTTTGCAAGTTATGATTATGTGGTTCAGGTTTTCGTCATTGGTTTGAGGAATCGTCAGTTGTTAAGGTGCATTACCATTACCCCTACCTATTCCCATAACCATCCACTTTATTATTTATCCATCTCTAAACCCATTTCATCCAATCCTATTTATTTCAGATATCCGTTTAAAAATCCATTCAATTTCAAATTCACATTCCACAATTATCCAAGTTTCTATCTACCTATTCATTTCAATTTCTATATCCATTTCAGAATCCACTTCTCCAAAATCTAACTTATCTAATTTCACAAAAAAAAATACATTTCATGCAATTGTCCATTTCCACTTTTTATTCTAAACATATATCCATTTTGTAAAACCATATATTCATTTCAAACTCCAATTTCCATAATATTAATTTATCCAATTTACATTTTATCTCAAAAATCCATTCACCACCAAAATTCTAAAAAAAAAATTAATTTGTATCACAAAACCCATTCTCTTTTATTTTAAAGGCCCATAACATTGTTTAAAATTACAAAAAAGATAAGAAAAATGAGCCAAAAAATATACATGATACTACACCACGACCCACTCCCCTTGATTTCACTTCATGAAACAAACCTTCACAAAAACCAAAACCTGCTACTGCACAACAATAAAACAAAATGCCTGCTACGCCAACAAAAACATGCGATAATGCGGCCTGCTCAACAAAACTCAACCTGTGCATATACCACCAACCAACAAAAACTTGTGAAATAATTGCAAGCAACAAGGACGTTTCAACGCAACCATGTGTATTGTTCTGCAAAACCAAAAGAATCCACATTCTGCTACAAGAAAAACATAAAGCTTGCAATGAAAGCACCAACACAACTTGCCAGACCTACGTTGCGAAAGTGACTTCTCAAACCACATCTGCAAAACTCAAACAGAAACATCACACAAGAAGACAAGTGGTTTTCAAATTAAAAGGAGAAGGAGGAGAGGTTGGTCGGGGAAATAGGGGAACTGTTCTAAAAAACATTAAAAAAATTCAGAAAAAAATCTCGGTGAACAAAAAAGAAAAGAGACTTCATAAACCCTCAATAATCTCTAGTCCTCGCCTACGCTCGTTCTGCCACCCAATACTTGATGCACAATCACAATACGTTCTATCACCATTACTGCAACACCTCCGCAACAACACAATAGCCTTTTTCCTTCACTTTTCACCTACAAAAATGACATTAGTTCAATATTCATAACACCACCTTGTTACCTCTTGTTCCGGCCAGTCACATATGCCACCATCTAACCGACCCTATTTCGCCTTCAATATTCGTGCACACAAACTGGAACACACCCCAGTGTTCTCTCAGTTTCACCATCGCTCTGCTACACATAGAAAATCCTCTTCTACTAAGAAATTCTTCACTGTCAGATTCATCTTCAATCAACACCGTCTAAAATGATTCATACCATAATCCAAAACAAAGATTTAAACCCACCACTGTTTGGAAACTTATAACGCACAGAGGAGAAAACAACAGCAACTCAGTAAGAATTAAAAAAACTCGATTTAAATTAGCTTTTATTCTCCCTCATCCTCTTTTTTACGCTGCAACCACAACATCAACTCGTTACACCATCGAACCTTAAAAAACAAACCAGATAATAATCATTGTGAATTACATCACCACCATGACTGCAAACCTCACCCTCTCATCATCAAAATAACCTTCTCTTAAATGCACTGCAACTTGACACAATCGATCCTTTCACCGCGATCCATCATGAGATCTATCATCGTTCCAAATTCGGTACCCTTCTATATGCCTTGCTTTTGTTTGTGTTTAATGTTGTTATTGAGCGATTGAGAATGAGAAGAAAGATCAGAGGGAGATCCAAATGCGGTTGGAAAGAAGAAGAGGGTTTAACACGTTATAATCTTGGATGCTTTTCATTTTCTTTTGTTTTTATATTTTATTATTCTATTTATTTTATTTTTCTTAAAATTCATTTGGGCTTCAAGCCCATTACAACCGATACCTACACCATCTATCTCACAATGCACTTTTCTTTCTTTTTTATTTGAATTTTTTTTTTGATTAATTTTTTTGTTTTCTTAGAAAAAGGTTCATACTCCATGTTAATTTATTTTTTAATTTTGTTGGTTATTTTATTTAATCATGTTTCTTTTATTACACTTTTGATTAATAACTCATGACTATTTTACTCTTTGTTATTCTTATTTTTCATTTCGATTTTTTCTTCATTTTGGTCAATGATATCAAAATAATCATAGATTGTTAGCTTGTCGACTTAAAATCTGGATTACGATGATACCACTTTCTTTTCCCTTTTGGATTTTCTCTTAATTTCTTTTTGGTCAATGAGATCTTGAATATCATAGATTATCGACTTATCGGTGGAGATGCGTGATTAAGATGAGACCATTTCTCCTTTACCATTCTCATCATTTGGACATTATTCATCATCACCGTATCACTCATGCACTATTTCATTATTATTAACAACTAACACTTTATTGTTTATCTTGTTTCAAAAACACAATAAAATACAGTTAGGATTGCGCGCCACGAGCCTTAAGTGGTGGAGAAGGAGTGAGAATGGAGCCCCTCCTACACTCATTCCGAGTATTTTAAACACAAGGCGCTCGACTTGATTGTTTGAAGTATTCACATCTACCCCTAGACTTTTGTACAATGCATGTCTTAAACTTCTTTTCAAATAGAAATACGATGCAGGTAGCGCGTGACGAAGAAGGAGTGAGAATGGAGCCCCTCCTACACTCATTCCGAGTATTTTGAATATAAGGTGCTCGACTTGGTTGTTCGAGATATCCACCTCTACATATAGTCTTTAGTGCAATCCTAATCAAAAACAACATCAACGTACCAAACCTCTTTTTTACCATAGGGCATAGTCCAAAAACCCTTTTTCAAGGTATAAAAGCAACCAATACACATTCATTTCTCAAGCGGACAAACTACAGCTGCTCTGATTTCTCATACCTGTTGAGAATACGTAAGCATAGAATTGCGATGATCCTAGGGAGCACTCTTCTTTCATTTCCATACTTCCATTTTCTTCCCTCAAAAAGGGCATGTTACGTTCGTTCTACCGCAAATAGGTAACACCTAAGACTCCACTAGTGAGATGCAATACACCTAACTGCTAGAATGCACATATTAGTATCGCCCACACAACCTTCCCATTTTTTCACCCATAGTCCCGTGAACTATGAATGCTCTGATTCTTCACTTCTTACAAGTGAATATACGTAGGCACAAAGGCCCTAATCCTTGGCGAGCACCGTAATAAAAAAAACAACCCTCTTTCCCTTTAGTAAGTAGACTTTTAGAATAGAACACCCATTCGAGCTAGATAACTTAGATGGTTCCCATCGAGTACGATGGATGTGAGAGGGTGCTAATACCTTCCCCTCGCATAACCGACTTCCGAACTTGAAACTTGGTTGCGATGACCATGTTCTTTCCCTAAAGGTTTTATCGTTATTTCCCTTTCTCTCTTTGGGATAAATAAAATTCGGTGGTGACTCTATGTCATTTTTCGCGTAGCGGCAACTGATTACTCTGTTGGGGAGATCCTAAGCAAGTCAAGCCTAGTCTAGGTTGTTTTTCCCATGTTTGGGTATTTTTTCTATTATTTTCTTGCTTTACTTTATTGCTTTCCCTTTTTTATTTATTTGATTGTATCTTATCTTTATGTTGTGGTATGGATTGGGTACTTTGGTGGCAAACATTGAGGGTAAGACTCTTTACCCGAGTCTAGAGTGTAAAATTGAGATAGGAGAGGTTGAGTAGTATGGGCTTCCGAGATGCTCATCTCATGAAAGTCGATACGAGAACCTCACTAAGAGTAGATTCCATTAAGAAAATTGACGACCGTCAAGCTCTTGGCATGTTTGATCAGTATTTTCTTGGGAATCCATGACTCTAAGGACCTTTTTAGGACCCTAAACCGTTGGCCAACTAAGATTGATGGTCGTGTAGTGTGGGTCACCGAGAAGCTCTTCTTGCGAGGATTGATAGGAAGATCTCATTCAGAAGAGACTTTCTTGATGGAGTTGTTGCCTGGAAATGACTGACATGTGTAACAAACAATTAAGAAAGTCCATGACTCTGAAACCCTTGTCTAGAACCCAGTGTCGACGGTCTCGTAGTATGGGTCCCCGAAAAGTTCTTTTCGCGAGGTTCGATATGAAAATCTCACCCAAAAGAGGTTTATGTGATGGAGTTATCATCTGACATGCTCATGTCGTGCATGATAAATATTCGTGTGAACCTATGATTTCAAGTTCCCTATTAAAACCTTAGACCACACCTGGTGAGAACCTTGTGTTACGAGTAATTAGCTTTTATCCTCAATCTGTACCTCTAACCTTTGATCCCATGTACTAAAAAATAAAAAATATATATGCATTGCATCTAATTACATCCATTTCATTGCATATGTATCTCATCAGCATACATACACACCATTTCCACAATAAAGCTCATTTCGTCTCTTGCCCATTGCTAGCTAGCTGATTTCCCGACATACGCTCAGAACTGGAAACATGTCTCAAATCACTATGGGAGAGCTTCAAAAAGTCCACGAATTGTTGAAGGAGGAGGTCAAGCAACTGAAAACTCAGGTGAACCTGATTATGGAGATCCTGAAAACATTAATGAGGAAAGAAAATACTCCCACACCAGTTGCTGCCACAGTGATGCTCACTCCTGTACATAAACCTAAGTCTCACTCAAGTCAAGAGATGTCTCGTGAACATAACCTATCACTTAGACTTCCAAAGCGTACCTATCGACGACCATTACTTGATCCTCAGTCAAGTTGGAGGAATCGAGCACAGAGTAAGAATCAATATCCAGATCAATGGTGAAACTCCACCCAACAAGGCCAGAACAGACCAAGGAGGCCAGAGAAATACTTTGATCCAATTTCTATATCATACAGTCGATTCATCCCTATCTTGCTCAGTAACTCATTGGTCTATCTAAGAGAACTTGGTCCTCCTCCAACTCCACTTCCTCTAGGCTATGACGCAAATGTTAGGTGCGTATTCCATTCTGGAGCACCTGGGCACACGATAGAGGATTGTAAAACCTTGAAGTACCAAGTACAAGAGTTGATTGAGTCCATATTGATTTCATTTATGCCTCAAGGCCTTCAAATCAGCGTCAATCCTTCATCTGGTCAGACAACCACATCAATTTTTTTCATGGAATGAACTTCTAAGTGTGGGTGTGAAAAAGGTTATCGTAGTGGTCTCAATGAGCAAGAAGGCTAGCCCAACTGCAAGTCAAGAAATAAAAAGCTCAGTACCCAATGCTGGCAATTTTTAGATCTTGTCATTTCTAGGCATTTGTAGTTTATTTCCTGTTATTTGCTACTTGTTTTTAAACATTGTTTGTTTTGAATGGTAATACTAATGAAGTAATCATGCTTTTTGAATTAATCATGTTGCATTCTCTCATATTTTCTTCACTTATATCAAAAACAAAAAAAAAATCATTTACCTCTCATCCACTCTCTTTATCAAACTGTTGTTTTAGAAAAAAATTGAAGGAAGGATGACGAAAATGAAATATCCATAATTGTCAGTGGTATGCTTTCAGATAAAATCCTACTAATGATGTACAGACATTGTTTCAAATCTCCTAAACACTGGAGAGATAAGGAGTTAGTCCCTAGTTAACCACCTTGAGCCTAGAAGTAGGAGTTTCCTTCAGATTCCTAAACCCTTACGATAAATCTGGGGCATGGGTAGTGTTCAGCTAATCTGACTACACGTTTAATTGCAAGAGGAACCCCCTTGTTATGACGGTTGTTCTTCAATGACTAAAAACTTGGCACTCACGAGCCTGTCCAAAAAAATTATTAAAAGAAAATCCCGCTAAGTCGAACACCCAAAGAGGTGACTTAGGCAAAATTTAGGGACCAAAAAATAAATAAAGCGAAATAGGTCCTCAAATCCTCGAAGAAAAATAAGATTTAGTGACCACCATGTCAAAAATCAAAGGGTCGCTAACATTCACAAAAAAACAAAATACAGTGATTGCCATTTCAAGCGAGTCTTGAATTCTCGTCTTCATTCTCACATCGTCCAACTCTAGACATGTGTGTACCAAATTAGCTGAACGCAGGATTGGAGGTCATCATGAAGAAAGGGTGGGTTAAAATTAAAATTTGAGCCTTATATCCTTTGTTTCAGTAACTGTGAACCAAACCATGTTACAACCCTTAAAAGACCTAATTGAAGTAGAGTTTATTCTGAAAGCATACTACAACAAGTTTGTGTAAACTGACTCCCCACAAATTTGCTAATCTTTAGCATTGGTGTCATATTCTTGCTATATCTTTTCACACTAGCTAAATCAACACTATGTTTGAACTAATGGTCCATTCGTCACACACTTTCACATCATTCCAATAATGATGGATTTTTTCAAATTTTGCATGAGAATCACATTAAAATAATCATTTATGAATAAACAATTTAAATTGCAAGCAGGTACTTGACATCGAGGAAATTTCGACAAGGAGAAAACAAAGAGGACTGGATCATTCATCAAAGTTGACCAGAATCAAGAGCACCTCATAGTCCTCGTGGATTAGGGGCATTGTCATATCTACCTAAGGAATCATCCAGTCTAAAGGAAGTCCCCCAAGCATCAGTTGAATATGGGGCAAATCATTTTGAGATCGGTTGGTCAGAGAGAATCATCTCAGAAGTTAAACAACCAGGGGTAGGCCACCCAGAGTTTCTGTGATTAAGGGAAAGTCCTTTCAACGCTCAATCAACATAAGTTAAATCGCTTCAACGCTCATTCTGGGGCAAGAAACCTCAAGAGTACGTTGAAGTCAACCACTTCAAGAGTTGGTTAATCAAGGAAAAATCCTTTCATGACTCAAAATTTTGGGGCAAGCCATCCCGAGGTCATCTCATGGCAAGAAACCTTAAGAGTATATTGAAGTCAACCACTTCAAGAGTTAATTAATCAAGGAGAAATCCTTTCATGACTCAAAATTCTGGGGCAAGCCATCCTAAGATCATCTCATGGTAAGTTACCTCCAATCTCTCTTTTTAAAAATTCTCCAAAGACCATCTAGACTGGGGCAAGTTGAACTAAAACTGGGGCAACTCATTTCCATGCTTTCAAGCTTCTCAAGCAAGCTCTACCACCCATCAGCAATCTCTATTAAGTTCAAGATAAATGTCAGGGAATCATGTTATTATCCCACCCGACTAAATCACCCTCTCAAACAAAAGCCTTGCTATAAAAGACCCGCATTCTGTTTCTGGAAGCCTTCATATCATTACATAAATCATCTTCATGCATTACTCGTGTCGCTTCACTCATGCATAGAGTCCTGCATATCATCTCGTTCCTCGAGCCAACCCTTTAAAAAACTAGTCCCCGTCTAAAATAAACCATCTCAAGATACCAGTTCCCGTCTGGTAAACTCCACTTCAGAGTCCAGCTTTCGTCTGGAAAACCATAAAATCAGTTCCCATCTGATAATAAAACAAAGAGTCAGTTCTCACCTGACAACTTAACCTTTTTGCCACCAGTTCTCATCTGGTAGCCTACCCTTTAAAAACCAGTTATCGTCTGGTAATCAACTTCAAATTCCAACCATACTTGGCATGTCCATCACCCATAGCTCCTCATATCCTCATATCCCCAACAACCTGAACATACATCAGCATTCTGCATATATACCTTGCATACATCCTGCATCATTACGTGTGCGCTTAGCCAGCCGTTCTCAAATATGCAGATTCTTATGGACATCCTGTCAGGATTCTCTCAGAGTATTTACCCATTCACTTACCTTTTGTAAGTCCTTCAGTTCCTTTTACATGAGATATCTCCTCACCTAGGTGTGTTCGCTACCTTTCGCGCGAAATCTTATCCTTTCGCTTTCCTTTTGTAAGCGTCTTCGTTGTCTTTTACATGCGACAAAACATTGTTTTGGGTATCTTCGATCAATTTGGACGCTTGATGTCTGTGTGGCCAAGAATTGAATGGTCTCAATACTTAAAGAATGTCATCTCCGTTGTTGTGCCTGTGAGGTCAAATGGTGTTCTAATACCCTTTGCAAGTTTCCTCTGCCTTTTGCATGAAGATGGTTATTACCTTCAACTTACCTTTTGTGAGTCTTTCCGTGTCTCTTTCACGAAGTATCTCCTCCTTGCCTTTCGCAGTGGATTCAACTTACCTTTATTAAGTCCTCCCGTGCCTTTTACACAGGTTCTTGTCAGCTTACCTTTTGTAGAAGAAAAATTTCTCTCTAAACCTTTTGTTTAGGGGTCCTCTCTACCTTTTGTAGAAAGAATTTATCTCCAAACCTTTTGTTCAGGAGTCCTCTCTGCCTTTTGCAAGAGGAATCATATCTCTCCGAACCTTTTGTTTAGGGGTCCTCTCTACCTTTTTGTAGAAGGAATTTCTCTCTAAACCTTTTGTTCAGGAGTCTTTTTCTGTATTTTGCATTAGGAAATACGATCATTTTCTCCCAAGGGGGTCTCTTCTACTTGTTGTAGAAGGAGTTATCATATCTCCAAACCTTTTGTTTTGGAGCCCTCCCTACCCTTTGTAGAAGGAAACTTTTTCTCTTAACCTTTTGTTTAGGAGTCCTCCTTGCATTTTCCAAGAGGAAATCCAATTTATATCTCACAACTTTTATTAGAGTCTTCTCTACCTTTTGTAGAAGGAATATCTCACAATCCTTTATTTCTAGAGTCCTCTCTACCTTTCGTAGAAGAATTATCTCGCAACCCTTTATTTCTTAAGTATCCTCTCTACCTTTCATAGAAGGGATATCTCTCATAATTCTTTAGTCAAAGTCCTATCCACCTTTCGTAGAAGGAATATCTCTCCAACCAGTTACTATTGCTTATTGCAATAGATCTCTCTGCCTTTTACAAATGAAGTTTCAGATAACTTATTTTATAGTATAACCTATCCTCTTGGAGTTCTACAGGAATGTATCCTCTTCCGAGACTGGCAAAGCATTCGTGCTCATTCAACATACCATCCTTGCATATCAATCATATCTTCCATTTGCATTCCCCCTCATTTGCATCTCTGACATATAACTACATCCATCCCTTCTCATCGGCCAAAATTTTGGGTATTCTAGTATTTAATCCTTTTTTACCTCGAATGTCTGAACGTTGTTTCTATTCATACCTTCGAGTCCAAGAAGATTAAATATGGGTAGTTATCATACCCCAATTTTGACTTGGATGTTTTTAAGTTTTCATTCATCATACTTTGTTCTTGCTTTAAATCATCCGCATAGCATAACAAGCCCTTCATATCATAACATTTTCATCATCTGTGTATCATACCCGTTATTCATATCATTTGTCATTGTGCATACGGATAGGCACTCTTTTGTTGTCTAAGCTCAGGTTTTGCAAGATCGAATCGAGGTTCAGGAAAAGTTACCAAGTCGAGGGTGTGTGCATTATTGGTTGGAATTCAGGGGAAGTTTGACCTAATCATGGTCAAATAAGTGACTTGTTTTAGGGTTAAGTTATCAGGCTATGGCATAAGCAGGTGCTTTATGGTTGAGGAATCACTAAAATTCAGTTTATTTTAATCAGGGTTTCGTGTAGTGCAATCCATGTCTCAATCCCTAATTTCAGGGCATGATTCTCTCACAATGAAGTTTCTTGGTCCATCATGATAAATTGGCATTATTTTAATTGTGAAATGAGTGGATTTATTTCCAGAGATTGATTCAGGAATATTAAGTGATTCCTAACTTTTTAACCATAGATTCAAGGAGTTGCGATTCAAATGCCAATTGCTACAGTTGCAAATCATTCAGTGGATCAAGAGTTGAGTCTCATTCATGTTTATCAGTACAAGTGTGTATGCTCAGTGTTGGTTGAAGACTAGTTAAGTCTAACCTAATCTTGGTCAGACATGTTTTGTTTCATGATTAAAGTCAAGGTGTATGAGTTGTGATTGAGGCTCCAATCAAGGTTTTATGTAAAATCGAATTCATCTGACGAAGTCAAATTGCAGGGTCATTAGGAGTCAAGACAGTTGGTACATCTCAGGTTGTTTGCAAGTCTTGATTATGTGGTTCAGGTTTTTGTCATTAGTATGAGGATTCATCAGTTGTTAAGGTGCATTACCATTACCCATACTTGTTCCCGTAACCATCCGCTTTATTATTTATCCATCTCTAAACCATTTCATCCAATCCCATTTATTTTATATATCCGTTTAAAAATCATTCAATTTCAAATTCATATTCTATAGTTATCCAAGTTTTTATCTACTTATTCATTTCAATTTCTATATCCATTTCACAATCCACTTCTCCAAAATCCAACTTATCCAATTTCACAATAAAAATACATTTCATCCAATTTTCCATTTCCACTTTTTATTCTAAACATATATCCATTTTGTAAAACCATATATTCATTTCAAACTCCAATTTCCATAATATTAATTTATCCAATTTACATTTTATCTCAAAAATCCATTCACCACCAAAATTCTACAAAAAAATTTAATTTGTATCACAAAGCCCATTGTCTTTTCTTTTAAAGGCCCATAACATTGTTTAAAATTAAAAAAAAAAAAAAGATAAAAAAATGAGCCAAAAAATATACATGATACTACACCACGGCCCACTCCCCTTGATTTCACTTCATGAAACAAGCCTTCACAAAAACCAAAACCTGCTACTGCACAACAATAAAACAAAATGCCTGCTACGCCAACAAAAACACGCGACAATGCGGCCTGCTCAACAAAACTCAACCTGCGCATATGCCACCAACCAACAAAATCCTGTGAAACAATTGCAAGCAACAAGGATGTTTCAACGCAACCATGTGTATCGTTCTGCAAAACCAAAAGAATCCATATTCTGCTACAAGACAAACATAAAGCCTGCAATGAAAGTACCAACACAACTTGCCAGACCTACGTTGCGAAAATGACATCTCAAACCACATCTGCAAAACTCAAACAGAAAGATCACACAAGAAGTCAAGTGGTTTTCGAATTAAAAGGAGAAGGAGGAGAGGTTGGTCGAGGAAACAAAGGAATCATTCTAAAAAACATAAAAAAAATTCAGAAAAAACTCTCGGTGAACAAGAAAAGAAAAGAGAATTAATAAACCCTCAATAATCTCTAGTCCTCACCTATGCTCATTCTGCTACCCAATACTTGACGCACAATTATAATATGTTCCATCACCATCACCGCAACACCTCCGCAACAACACGATAGCCTTTTTCCTTCACTTCTCACCTACAAAAACGACATTAGTTCAATCTTCATAACACCACCTTGTTACCTCTTGTCCCAGCCAGCCACATATGCCACCATCTAACCGACCCTATTTTGCCTTCAATCTCCATGCACCACAGTGTTCTCTCAGTTTCACTATCGCTCTGCTACACATAGAGAATCCTCTTCTACTGAGAAACTCTTCACGGTCAGATTCATCTTTGATCAACACCTTCTAAAACGATTCATACCATAATCCAAAACATAGATTTAAACCCACCACTGTTTGGAAACTTACAGCGCACAGGGGAGAAAACAAGAACAACTCAGCAAGAATAAAAAAACTCGATTTAAATTTCCTTTCATTCTCCCTCATCCTCTTTTTTACGCTGCAACCACAACATCAACTCGTTACACCACCGAACCTTAAAAAAAACCAGATATCAATCATTGTGAATTACATCACCACCACGACTGTGAACCTCGCACTCTCATCATCGAAATAACATTGTCTTAAATGCACTGCAACTCGACATAATCGATCCTCTCACCGCGATCCATCATCAGGTCTATCATCGTTCTAGATTCGGTACCCTTCTCTATGCCTCGCTTTCGTTTGTGTTTAACGCTGTTATTGAACAATTGAAAATGAGAAGATCAGAGGGAGATCGAAACGCGGTTGGAAAGAAGAAGAGGGTTTAACACGTTATAATCTTGGATGCTTTTCATTTTCTTTTGTTTTTTTTTATTATTCTGTTTATTTTATTTTTCTTAAAATTCATTTGGGCTTCAAGCCCATTACAACCGATACCTACACCATCCATCTCACAATGCACTTTTTTTTTATTTAAATTTTTTTTGATTAATTTTTTTGTTTTCTTAGAAAAAGGTTCATACTCCATGTTAATTTATTTTTTAATTTTGTTGGTTATTTTATTTAATTCTGTTTCTTTTATTACACTTTTGATTAATAACTCATGACTATTTTACTCTTTGTTATTCTTATTTTTCATTTTGATTTTTTCTTCATTTTGGTCAATGATATCAAAATAATTATAGATTGTTAGCTTGTCAACTTAAAATCTGGATTATGATGATACTACTTTCTTTTCCCTTTTGGATTTGCTCTTAATTTCTTTTTGGTCAATGAGATCTTGAGTATCATAGGTTATCAATTTATCGATGGAGATTAAGATGAGACCATTTCTCCTTTCCGCATGTGTAACATGACCCTCTTGTTTTGTTCCCCTTGGTGTCATCATTTCTATAGTGCCTAGATTGTTTCCGGAAGTTGACAAGATTCTTCTCGGAGTCTTGGATGCCATTCTTTCTAATATAGCAGTTGTAACGCTTTACGAACAACCCCATGTCCTCACTCTTGTCGTCTTCTTTATCGTCACTCGACGTGTAATCACTCCTTAGATTGAGACTTTGAGGAAGAAGTCTTGAGAGCAATAGACTTCTTTTCAGTTATCTTTGGTTTGTCCTTCTTTTCTTTCTTTTCATGTTGCTCTAAGCTTATGAGCACTTGTTCACGCTCTTGCAGCTTTCCAAATAATGTTGTTAGATCCAAAATTGTGAGGTCGTTAGCTTCTTTGATGGCGGTTACCTTCGGTTGTCATTCCCTGTTAAGACATCTCAAAATTTTGTTAGTAGCAACATCATTGGCCACTGGCCTACCTAGTGAATGCAATCTATTGATGAGATGAGTAAATCTCTTTTGCATGTCTGCAATGGTTTCCCCTTGCTCCATGTAAAAGAGATCAACTCTTGTTTAACATGTTGGTTCTCACTAGCTTAACGTCATTGGTCCCCTCATGGGCGACTTGCAATGAGTACCACATAGATTTTGCTGTCAAACAATGAGAAACCCTATAATACTCATCAACTCCTAATGAGGAGATCAAAATATTTTTGGCTTTCCAATCGTAATTATATTTTTTCTCATCATCATCGGTCCATTGTGCTTCGGGCTTAGGCACAACCACATTATTCGAATCGGTCATAGTTATTTCCATTGGACCGTTAAGAATAACATTCCATACTTTTCTATCTATGGAATTAATGTGCACCCGCATACAGTCCTTCCAATAACTGTAATTTTCTCCATTAAAAACGGGAGCTCTATTATAGGCCCCTTTAGGTTCGTTAGCCATTTCCTACAAAGTTATACTTGAAGCACGGAGTGAACCGGCGCTCCTAATACCACTTGTTAGACGATGACACGGATCTAGAAGGGGGGTTGAATAGATCCCTTATTAAAAAATCAGTCGGCGCTACCAATAAAATTGGTTTTAAAAAATTATTTAAATTGCAGAAGCGGCCGTGGAAAAATTATCGTCTATAACGAACCATTACTAGAAGACCGGATATTCGTCTAGCCTTTGGAAATTGATAATCATAAATGAGCAATGAGAATCATTATACTAGTCACACTATCAATTGATTTATATCACTACTTGGTATGACTAGTTCCAATGCCTTAATATGTCAACAAAATAATTGGACAGCACAAGAGAATTTTGGTTCAGACAATTTATCAAACACTTGGCGTGCAGAGCACTCCAAGTGATTTCGGCCTTGAGTAAGTAGCACTAGTTTCCTTGTACAATAAACTATTGTACTATAGTTAAAATTTCTTCAGCACTTACTCAACAGTCCTTAGTTCGATATTATTGTTTGAACGAAATTCACGCAAATATTAAGCAAAATGAAAATGCAGAAAGTAAAAGGCACGAAGATTTGTTGAGGCAGTTCCCCTGCCGTCCTCGCTTCGGGGTGTAACAGCCCAAATTTCATTAAATAATTAATTGTAGTAATTAATTGATTTAGTGGGATTTTTATTAATGTTGGAAATTAATTTTTATTAATTGGTATGGATAGAAAATTGAGAAGGAAATTGGAAGGAAGGAAAATAAAGGAATATATAAGTGAGGAAGAAAAGAAAAGAAAGTTAGAAAACATTTGGAGAGAAAGAGGAAAGAAGAAGAAAGGAGAGAAAGAGAAGAGAAGAAGAGGAAAAGTGGAAATCATCAAGAACCAACATCAAAGCTCCGATTAATCGAGGTAAGGGTGAGAAATGTTTCTATTTGATCATTGCATGATGTTATGTATGTTGGGTTGGGGTTTTGGTAGAGTTTTCATCACTTTCCAATTAGGGCAAATGTTGGATTAATCGGTAGATTGATGATTTAATCGGTTGAAACTGAGTAATAATGCCGTAGAATAGTCGGGTAACATGTATCGATGCTATTTGTACTGATTTGGATGTGTAAGAGTTGGTTGATGGTGGATTGAGGAGGAGAAGACAGAATGAAATTTTGTTCTGCGCAGGTTCGCTGGCTTTCGCCAGGCGAATGGAAGCGAGGCTTCGCCGGGCGAAGCCCAGCGAATGCTGGCGAATAATTAAGTTTAAGTTCCAGTGGACTTCGCTGACGAGTTCGCCAGGCGAAGTTGGATAGCGAAGGTTCGCCCAGCGAAGGTGCTGGCGAGTGGTGGCGAATGAAGTCAGTAGCTACTGACTTGGGCTCGCTGGGAAGTCTCGCCAGGCGAAGCCTAACGAGTGTTCGCTGAGAGAGTTCGCCAGGCGAAGGCCAGGCGAAGGTTCGCTGCGAGGGTTCGCCAGGCGAATGAAGGCGAATGTGACAGCATTTTTCTTTTGCTGTGTTGCTCATGTGGTGATTGTTTGATTGATTCACATAGGTTAATACCTCTATGATATGATATAGATATGATCTATTGTGATGATGTGTATTGTGGGTAGCCTCCGGGCGTGAATCCTAGTTGATGAAAGATGCGTATTAATTATGATAAATAGAAATACATGTGAAATACAATGATGAATGTATATGTATTGTCTAATGAACTTGCGAATGCTTAATGGGTATACAATTATGTGAGGGATGCATGGGAACATATCGTGGATATGTGTGCATCGTTAATAATTGTGAGGGATGCATGGGAACATATCGTGGATATGTGTGCATCGTTAATAATTGTGAGGGATGCATGGGAACATATCATGGATATGTGTGCATCGTTAATAATTGTGAGGGATGCATGGGAACATATCGTGGATATGTGTGCATCGTTAATAGTTGTGAGAAATGCATGGGAACATATCATGGATATGTGTGCATTGTTTGATGACGTGGTAATAGCATAAATGTCATGGATATATGAAATATGCTTGTGAATATAATGGGTTTTGGATGATTAGGGAATATGTATGAAGGGATATGTTTGGGTATGTTCATATTTGTTTAATATGGTAAATATAACTATGAAATGAATTTGTGGTGAGAAACGTAGAATGCAATTATATGATACCTGTATATATATAATCTTACGCATTGATTATTATGGTTATATTTCTCACCCTTCTGCTGTTTTATAATGTTCTACGAGGCATTGCAGATTAGGATGCTGGAGTCCTTTTGTGGAGTATAGTCTTCATTCTTTTGAGTCTGCTGCTCTGATATGTAACACCGGGTAGTTAGACTAGTATAGTCATTCTTTTGTGATACATTGCGATGTATCAGCTGATGTGGTTTTGTAATCTAACTGATATGATGTATTAATCTGGATAACTTATGTGCATTTGAATTAATATTTTGGAACTGGTTAAATGATGTTATCTTCCGCTTAAATTAAATTTTGAAATGTGATTTCTAAAACTACGAAAATGTTACATATCTTATGGAGAAAAATGTGAAAGTGTTTTATTGGTGAAGTTGTGACATTCTTCTTTTATACCTTATTCTAAAACTTTTACTCTGATGAATTTGTATATGCTTAAATGTTTTATATGCATTTATTTGGAGTATAGAAGGGGGTGTTACAATAGTGGTATCAGAGCAGGTCGGTCCGTCCGGCCAAGTTGTTAGAGTGTTTTCTTCCTGTGTGTTATTGATATGCGTGTGTTGAATTATCAATATTGGTTGTTCTTACGTAGTTCTGTTGTTGGAATTAGTAAGATGGTTGCAGGGAGGAACGACGAAGCGATTGCGGAGGCATTGACGAGATTGGCGGGGGCAATTGGGCAGAATCCTCCGGCCAATGTGAATGTGAGGAATCATGCTGATGATGGATTCCGTGCTTTGGGGAAATTCCAAAAGAATAACCCTCCGGTCTTCAAGGGAACTCATGAACCGGACAAGGCACAAATTTGGTTGAAAGCTGTGGAAAAGATTTTTCGAGTTATGAATTGCTCGGATGCACAGAAGGTGCAGTTTGGGACTCATATGCTCGAAGAAGAAGCTGAAGATTGGTGGGGTAATACTCGCCAAAGATTTGAGGAAGATGATATTGTGATTACGTGGGATTTGTTTAGAGAAACCTTTCTGGAGAGGTATTTTCCAGAGGATGTGCGGGGAAAGAAAGAGATCGAATTTCTTGAGTTGAAGCAAGGTAATTCGACGGTTGCTGAGTATGCGGCAAAATTTGAGGAGTTGATCAAATTTTGTCCTCACTATAATACTGGTAATGCTGAGAGGTCTAAGTGCCTCAAGTTTGTGAACGGTTTGAGACCCGAGATTAGACAAGCTATTGGGTACCAGGAAATCAGACGGTTTTCTGAGTTGGTTAACAAGAGCAGAATCTATGATGAAGACAGTAGGGCTCGGTCTAGCCACTACAAGAGTTTAAGTGATAAGAAAGGAAAAGGTCAATTCAGACGAAAACCTTATGTGACTCCTGCAGACAAAGGGAAGCTGAGAATGGGTTATGGCAAGAGGCCAAGTGGGGGAGTTTCTACTCCGATGAAGTGTTATAGGTGCGGTGAAGAGGGACACCGTGCTTCGGAATGCAAGAGTGTTGAGAAGGCGTGTTTTAAGTGTGGCAAGCCAGGCCACAAAGCCCTTGAATGCAGAAGCGGTGCAAATGTGACTTGCTACAACTGTGGCGAGCAAGGACACATTAGTAACAAATGCGATAAGCCGAAGAAGAATCAAGGAAGCGGAAAAGTGTTCGCTCTATCTGGATCTGAGACTGCTAGTGACGATTGCTTGATCAGAGGTACGTGTTTTATTAATGGTACACCTTTGATCGCTATAATTGATACCGGAGCTACGCATTCTTTTATTTCTTTGGATTATGTTAGAAGGTTGAATCTTGAGTTGTCTGTGATTGGTGGCGGTATGGTTATTGATACTCCTGCTATGGGTTCGGTAACTACACCGTATGTTTGCTTAAATTGCCCGTTGAGTATTTTCGGTAGAGATTTTGGGATTGATTTAGTGTGTCTTCATTTAGATCAATTGGATGTCATTCTTGGAATGAATTGGTTAAAATTCAATCGTGTGTATATTAACTGTTTTGACAAAACGGTTATTTTTCCCGACTCGGATGTTGAAAGGGAATTGTTTATGACGAGGAAACAAGTGAAGGAATCGGTACAAGATGGGGCTAAGGTATTTATGCTTATGGCAACTTTGAGGACTAGTGAAAGTGAAGAGATTGATGCTTTGCCCATTGTTAGAGATTTTCCGGAAGTATTCCCTGAAGAGATAAAGGATTTACCGCCGGAGCGAGAAGTGGAGTTTTCGATAGATTTGATTCCTGGAACTAGTTTGATATCAATGGCTCCATATCGTATGTCGGCCTCGGAGTTAAAAGAGTTGAAGAGTCAACTTGAGGATTTGCTTGAAAAGAGGTTTATTCGTCCGAGCGTGTCACCTTGGGGTGCACCGGTGTTGTTGGTTAAGAAGAAAGAGGGTTCTATGAGGCTCTGTGTGGATTACAGACAGTTGAACAAGGTGACTATTAAGAATAAGTATCCACTTCCAAGGATTGATGATCTGATGGATCAGTTGGTTGGTGCAAGCGTGTTGAGCAAGATTGATTTGAGATCTGGGTATCATCAGATCCGTGTGAAAGCTGGGGATATTCAGAAGACGGCCTTTCGGACGAGGTATGGACACTATGAGTATTCCGTGATGCCATTTAGTGTGACTAATGCACCAGGTGTATTTATGGAGTACATGAATAGGATTTTCCATCCTTATTTGGATAAGTTTGTGGTGGTGTTTATCGACGACATCTTGGTTTATTCTAAGAGCGAAGAAGAGCATGTCGAGCATCTGAAGATTGTGTTATCTGTGTTGAGGGAGAAGCGGTTGTTTGCAAAGCCTTCTAAGTGTGAGTTTTGGTTGAAGGAAGTTAGTTTCCTTGGTCATGTGATTTCTAGTAGTTGTATTGCGGTCGATCCGTCGAAGGTTGAGGCGGTGTCGCAATGGGAGACTCCGAAGTCAGTTTTTGAGATCAGAAGTTTTCTTGGTTTAGCCGGTTATTATCGGAAGTTTATTGAAGGATTTGCTAAGTTATCGTTGCCGTTGACACAGTTGACTAGGAAAGGTCAAGCCTTTGTTTGGGACGCCAAGTGTGAAGCGAGTTTTCAAGAACTTAAGCGTAGGTTGACGACAGCTCCTGTTTTAATTCTGCCAAATCCAGAAGAACCATTCGTTGTGTATTGTGATGCTTCTTTGATGGGTTTAGGAGGTGTGTTGATTCAGAATAACCAAGTTGTAGCTTATGCTTCGAGGCAACTCAAAGTGCATGAGAAGAATTATCCGACGCATGACTTAGAGTTGGTCGCCGTTGTGTTCGTGTTGAAACTTTGGAGGCATTATTTGTTTGGTGCGAGGTTTGAAGTGTTTAGTGACCACAAGAGTTTGAAGTATCTCTTTGATCAAAAGGAATTGAATACGAGATAAAGAAGATGGCTTGAACTTTTGAAGGATTTTGATTTTGGCTTGAACTACCATCCGGGTAAAGCGAATGTAGTGGCGGATGCATTGAGACGGAAATCATTGCATATGTCGGCATTGATGGTGAAAGAGTTGGAATTGATTGAGCAATTTCGAGATTTGAGTTTGGTATGTGAGAGGACTTCTTTTGGATTCAAGTTGGGTATGTTAAAGCTTACGAGTGGTATTTTGGACGAAATTCGAGAAGGACAGAAATCGGATTTGAGCTTAGCTGATCGGTTGACTTTAATCAACCAAGGCCAAGGTGGTGATTTTCGGATTGATGAGAATGGTATTATGAGATGTCGGGATCGAGTTTGTGTTCCGAACATAGTTGAGCTTAAGAAGAGCATCCTTGAGGAAGGACATCGTAGCGGATTGAGTATTCATCCGGGTGCTACTAAGATGTATCAGGATTTGAGGAAAGTATTTTGGTGGCCTAGTATGAAGAAGGATATCACGGAATTTGTATATTCTTGTTTGACTTGCCAGAAGTCAAAGATTGAGCATCAGAAGCCATCGGGTTTGATGAAGCCGTTGTTTATTCCTGAGTGGAAATGGGATAGTATCTCCATGGATTTTGTATCGGGTTTGCCGAGGACGCCAAGTAATTTTGAGGCTATTTGGGTTATCGTGGATAGGTTGACTAAATCTGCTCACTTTATTCCTATGCGTATGGATTACCCTTTGGAGAAGTTGGCTAAGTTGTATATTGAGAGGATTGTGTGTCTGCATGGTATTCCGTTAAGTATTGTTTCGGATAGAGATCCGCGGTTTACTTCGAGATTTTGGGAGAGCCTGCAGAGTGTTTTGGGTACTAAGTTGCGTTTGAGTTCAGCGTATCATCCTCAGACTGATGGTCAGACGGAGAGGACGATTCAGTCGCTTGAAGATCTTTTGAGAGCTTGTGTATTGGAAAAAGGAGGAGCTTGGGATAGCTACTTGCCTTTGATTGAGTTTACCTACAACAACAGTTTCCATTCGAGTATTGGTATGGCACCATTTGAGGCGTTGTATGGTAGGCGGTGTAGGACACCATTGTGTTGGTTTGAGTCCGGAGAGAGTTCTGTTGTTGGACCCGAGTTAGTTCAACAGACCACTGATAAGATCAAGATGATTCAAGAGAAGATGAGAATTACTCAGAGTCGTCAGAAGAGTTATTATGACAAGAGGAGGAAGGCACTTGAATTTCAAGAGGGAGATCATGTGTTTCTTCGAGTCACTCCGTTGACAGGTGTTGGTAGGGCACTGAAGTCGCGCAAGTTGTCGCCGCGTTTCATTGGTCCTTATCAGATTTTGCAGAAAATAGGAGAAGTGGCCTATCGTGTGGCTTTACCACCGTCGCTTGCTAATCTTCATGACGTATTCCATGTATCTCAGTTGAGGAAATACATTGCGGATCCGTCACATGTAGTCCAAATAGATGATGTGCAGGTGAGTGATAACCTGACTGTTGAGACATCACCTATGCGGATTGAGGATCGGAAATTGAAACAGCTTCGAGGTAAAGAGATTGCTTTAGTGAAGGTCACTTGGGGAGGACCGGCTGGTGGAAATGTTACGTGGGAGCTTGAGAGCCAGATGAAGGAGTCTTATCCAGAACTGTTTGAATCAGGTAACATTTTCGAGGACGAAAATTCCTAAAGTGGGGGAGAGTTGTAACAGCCCAAATTTCATTAAATAATTAATTGTAGTAATTAATTGATTTAGTGGGATTTTTATTAATGTTGGAAATTAATTTTTATTAATTGGTATGGATAGAAAATTGAGAAGGAAATTGGAAGGAAGGAAAATAAAGGAATATATAAGTGAGGAAGAAAAGAAAAGAAAGTTAGAAAACATTTGGAGAGAAAGAGGAAAGAAGAAGAAAGGAGAGAAAGAGAAGAAGACGAAAAGTGGAAATCATCAAGAACCAACATCAAAGCTCCGATTAATCGAGGTAAGGGTGAGAAATGTTTCTATTTGATCATTTCATGATGTTATGTATGTTGGGTTGGGGTTTTGGTAGAGTTTTCATCACTTTCCAATTAGGGCAAATGTTGGATTAATCGGTAGATTGATGGTTTAATCGGTTGAAACTGAGTAATAATACCGTAGAATAGTCGGGTAACATGTATTGATGCTATTTGTACTGATTTGGATGTGTAAGAGTTGGTTGATGGTGGATTGAGGAGGAGAAGACATAATGAAATTCTGTTCTGCGCAGGTTCGCTGGCTTTCGCCAGGCGAATGGAAGCGAGGCTTCGCCGGGCGAAGCCCAGCGAATGCTGGCGAATAATTAAGTTTAAGTTCCAGTGGACTTCGCTGACGAGTTCGCCAGGCGAAGTTGGATAGCGAAGGTTCGCCCAGCGAAGGTGTTGGCGAGTGGTGGCGAATGAAGTCAGTAGCTACTGACTTGGGCTCGCTGGGAAGTCTCGCCAGGCGAAGCCTAGCGAGTGTTCGCTGAGAGAGTTCGCCAGGCGAAGGCCAGGCGAAGGTTCGCTGCGAGGGTTCGCCAGGCGAATGAAGGCGAATGTGACAGCATTTTTCTTTTGATGTGTTGCTCATGTGGTGATTGTTTGATTGATTCACATAGGTTAATACCTCTATGATATGATATAGATATGATATATTGTGATGATGTGTACTGTGGGTAGCCTCCGGGCGTGAATCCTAGTTGATGTACGATGCGTATTAATTATGATAAATAGAAATACATGTGAAATACAATGATGAATGTATATGTATTGTCTAATGAACTTGCGAATGCTTAATGGGTATACAATTATGTGAGGGATGCATGGGAACATATCGTGGATATGTGTGCATCGTTAATAATTGTGAGGGATGCATAGGAACATATCGTGGATATGTGTGCATCATTAATAATTGTGAGGGATGCATGGGAACATATCGTGGATATGTGTGCATCGTTAATAATTGTGAGGGATGCATGGGAACATATCGTGGATATGTGTGCATCGTTAATAGTTGTGAGAAATGCATGGGAACATATCGTGGATATGTGTGCATTGTTTGATGACGTGGTAATAGCATAAATGTCATGGATATATGAAATATGCTTGTGAATATAATGGGTTTTGGATGATTAGGGAATATGTATGAAGGGATATGTTTGGGTATGTTCATATTTGTTTAATATGGTAAATATAACTATGAAATGAATTTGTGGTGAGAAACGTAGAATGCAATTATATGATACCTGTATATATATAATCTTACGCATTGATTATTATGGTTATATTTCTCACCCTTCTGCTGTTTTATAATGCTCTACGAGGCATTGCAGATTAGGATGCTGGAGTCCTTTTGTGGAGTATAGTCTTCATTCTTTTGAGTCTGCTGCTCTGATATGTAACACCGGGTAGTTAGACTAGTATAGTCATTCTTTTGTGATACATTGCGATGTATCAGCTGATGTGGTTTTGTAATCTAACTGATATGATGTATTAATCTGGATAACTTATGTGCATTTGAATTAATATTTTGGAACTGATTAAATGATGTTATCTTCCGCTTAAATTAAATTTTGAAATGTGATTTCTAAAACTACGAAAATGTTACATATCTTATGGAGAAAAATGTGAAAGTGTTTTATTGGTGAAGTTGTGACATTCTTCTTTTATACCTTATTCTAAAACTTTTACTCTGATGAATTTGTATATGCTTAAATTTTTTATATGCATTTATTTGGGGTATAGAAGGGGGTGTTACACGGGGTACGTCTGCCCTCAATTCTAACAATAGAATTGAGCTTGTATAGTATAAATGTAACTTGTTGTTGAATCGTTTATATAAGAATAGACAAGCAAATGCACAAACAAACACCCTTGTTGTTGAAGATGCTTTCTCTTCTTGTCCCTTGATTCGAGTCAAATCAAGTCCTTCGATTGCTTGTAGGTGAAGCTCCGATTACAGCTCCTTGGTTGAACAACCTTGCGTTTTCAAACCCCATCCCGAATGATATCAATCACTTGACAATCGAACCTGAACCTCTCCTTCACAATTCATTGATTCCCACTACTAGATCGACGGAACCCACCGCTCCTCGATCACCTTCTCTCAACTGAATATATGTTGAGAAGATTCGTACCAAAAACCCCCAAATTCAGTGAATCTTGGAGGACAAAACCCTCAAGGTTTTATTCAAGAAAAACCTGCCAAAAACTCAACCTGAACCGGATTCCCAATCAACGGTTTCGGACGTTATCACTTCAAACAAACCATAATGCACAACAAAGATTATTGTGTGTGATTGTTATGGCATGAATTGTAGAAGATGAATATGATGAGAACTAATGGCACCTCTTTCACTTTTCTTGTTTTGCAATTAATTCAATTGTTGTTGATGAAAATGAGCAACTTTCTATTTATAGTATGCCAAAAAATAACAGACAAAACCATTTTTCAAAATAAGTGGAAAGACCAGAATTATGCAGAAAAGCAGCGAACGTTCGACCATACAAAAGGAGTGGTCGACCAGAACTCTCCAGACAGAATAGACTATGCAAAGTAACAGGCTATGCGTCGACTAAAACAGGACCATACACCGACACAAAGTCTGTATTTTTAGACAAACACAAATATCAATCAGTATGCGTAGACCAGAGGTCAACGTGCGCCAACCTGTGGGAAATACACTTTGTAGACATCTTTTATGAGTCGGCCGGAGCAAAATGAGCGGTCGACTCAAAGACTTGTATTTTGTAAAAATGCCTATTTTTATGTTTTTGACACTTCTAGATGCAACACATAATCCACCAATGATGTTTGACTCAAATGATTCTAATTTGATGACACAATATGCAAGAAAATGAGACGTAAGAGATAAGGCATGCTTATGCCTTGTGGTGATAATGCCAAGTACCAATTCTTCCATGTGGTTGCGTTTTGACATCATCGAAACACACTTGTATGGTATATGAGGCTTTGTCCTCACAGCCTTATCTTCTTCATGAGAAAATGCCACAAGATAGTAATCATTGCCTAGGTCTATGATGCTAATTGCCCCTCTCCTAACCCACATCTACTTTAGTCGAGTTTCCAAAGCCTTGTAACCCATCTTCTCCCTAGCAGCGTGATGATAACTCCTGATCTCCACGGCCTATGAATGTGTTTCTCTTCAAATTTTGAGAGGATAAAATCTGGACATTGTTGCACCCCAAATTTTGACCCCTTAGATCCTCATCTTCATTGTAGGATCATATTCATTTGATTAACTAACCTTAACCCATTTCCAGTTTATCTTTGTCAAGATGCAGATGAATTAGGGTTCCGTACCGTCAAAATCGAGGCTTCGATGGTTTGATCAATCAATGTTTTGGATTGATTCAACTTTAAACAAGATCAAGAATACAACAGTGGGTCAAGTATGAATCCAATTTGAGGTGGTCACCCACGAATTGAGAACAGTGCAATTCAAGATACCCGATTAGGGTTTTCGATCAGGAAAAGTCAACTGTAGTTTGACTTTTGATTTAAAAAGTGTTTCAATGGTAGAATCATGGTCCATTAAGTTCCTATGGCTTATTAAAGTCTATCCAAAGAGTTTCAAGTCCTCAGAATACCCGGAGCCCCAACAGTCGACTCGGTAGTCACCGATTTATCGAACGGTTGACCGAAAGGTCAACTCTTCAACAATAAGGAATTTGACTTCAAGATGTGAATCAAAAATGTTCCTTATGTCATATTACACCTCCCCATAAAATTTCATGACCATTGGATCAAGGGTTAAGAAGTAATTTCAAAAATCGGGAATTAGGGTTTCGAAAGGGGCAAGACCATAACTCCTCAACCACACATCCAAATGAAGTGGTTCAAAGCTCATTAGAAAGCTCTTGACAAATCCTACAAAATCCTCAAAGCGGTCCATGATCAAAAAATGCATAGATTTGGATTTATGACAAGATTCATTTTAAGAAGGGAAATAACTTAGAAAAATTCTAAGTTATTTAGCCTTTTTAAGTGATTTTTTCAGCAACTTGGAAGGGTTTTTCAACCTAGTTCCATCTAGAATTTGGAAATCTCCAAAACATGAAAGTTATATAGCTACTTAAGGGCTTTCTAAATTGTGGTAGAAATTCTCAATAGCATGTGTGAGAAGAAAGTTATGCACCATGGAAGTTAGGGTTGTCAACACTTGAAACCACTATGTCAAACCTCTCAAAATTCAGATTTTCACAACTTGGGCTACCCTCAGCCATTGGATCTTGCTCCTTTCTGATATTATGAAGGTTGAATGATGCAAACACCAAAAAAAATGAGAAATTGGAAGGCTTGTGCAACTTGGAACAAGTGGATATTAAAATAATCATTTAAAAGCATGAAAGAGAAACTTTTCAAGCAAGCTGCAGTCCCCTACCTTCTAGCCTCATTTCAGCCATCCCATCCTTCCCATCTCACTTGAATTTGGCTCAGCAATTGTCCATGGAACTGATGTTTAGATATCTTGGCAAGATTTTTCAAAAAACTTCACAAATATCCCTCCAAAAGTGGCAAAATACCAAGCTGCCCCCACCCTTGCTTTCACTATAAATAGAGGCATCCTCATTGATGTTATACACACCAGAGCAATCTCCAAAACCAAGAGAAACAATAGCTCTCAACTCTCTTTCATTTCCTCAAGAATTTCATTTTTCAAAACTTCCATTTTTTCACTAAAAAGTTGTCTTGAGCAAAACTCTGCTCAAACTCAATTCTACCATTTCCAAGCCACTCAAAACCATCTACACAATCCATAAACATTGTGTAGAAGGTGTTCATACATTAAAACCACTCAAAAACCTCATTTTCCCAAAAGTCAACCTTCACACCTTAGTATATTGACTTTCTTGCACTTTGAAAGCCAAATCCTTACTTGAGGCATTTCCTACCATTCTAACACTCCCAACACCTCATATACATCATATCTCAACTGTCCAAACTCTAAAAAAACCAGCTGGAAATTACACAACTCCAACTGTCTTGAAAAGTGGTTTATTGCTTCAAGAGGAAGCAAGCTTCAAATCTTTGCCAAGGAAGAAAGTCTTTGGGTTTCTCAGCTTCTTAGCTTGCTCAAGACTTGTCTACAAGAGGTATGTGATATTCAAACTCTTTATTGATCATACATTATCATGTTTTATCATTTTGAAGTTATTTTGTGGAGATGTAGTCTTGCTGCCCCATTTTAGTTCTTTGTCAAGAACTCATGTCTTATGGTTATGATACTTGTTTTTGTTAAGGTGTTCCATTTGTGAATCACATGTTGATGATGTGTTACAAATATTGCACTTTGATATCATGTTTGACTTGTCTTTGAAGATTTTGTCTATGTGGTGTTTTTAAGAATCCAACATTGAAATGTGGTGTGCCTGCCCTAGATCTGTTAGCCTTGGTTCTTTGGTGAGATTTGAATGATTTGTAAATTGTTCATGAGATCCCCCTGCCCTAGATCATGTTTGAATCTATTGTGGCACTTATTTTCACACTTATGTTATTTCACTTTTACCATTACCATGAGTTTGGTGTTAAGAGGTTTGTGCTTGACATGTTGTGTGTTAAGTGTTCCAAACTGTTGATATGTGTTTATGTGATTTGGTTTGTCCATTTAAGCTTGTTAAAATGATGAAAACATGAGATATGTTTATCAAGGCTTGTTATGAGATTTCATGAGTTTTATTGTCAAAATGTTTTGAACCAACTACCATTTTCTGTTCCAGCTGATCTTTACTCTATCTATGTGCATAGAATCATTCATAATCATGTTTGAAAATTGTATGTGATGTCAAATCTTCCCAACTGTTATGAATTTGCTTGCTGCATAATTTAGTTTGTTTCTTTGCATATTCATGAGCTTCAAATGTCATATTCTATTTGGTATTGTTTTGACCCATTTCTTGAGTTTGATCTCATTTGTTAGCATATTTATAGTAGGTGTATAATATTTGTTTCCTCATAAAAACTCATTGCCTTAAAAATGCCCTTGTTGTACCAAAACCTGTTTCAAAACAACTTTTTCTTACCACCAACATGTCAATTTGTGTGCCAGCTACAATAAGCTTGATTACTATGCATGATATCATTCCTTATCATGATTTTGATGTGTACACATTGTTTATTTGATCCATTCTTACTTCATTCTTCATCTTTCCACCAAACTGCATTTTTTAAGCAAAATCCGCCACGAACATACCAAATCTCATTCCAATTTCCAAATGCTTATTTTCTAAGTTGTAACTCATTCATTTCTACATTTATGGTATGTGTGTGTTCTGTTTGTCAACATGAGACCACTTGATCACAGCTAGACCATGTTTGTACCATTCTGCTGCAACTGTTTTGAAAACCAGCTGCACACACTTCCTGGTTTTCTGTTTGAATGATGTTAGTTTATTCCATGAAGTATTGGTGCCTCTAGATAATGTTTAGGATTTTGTTTGTACATGAACCAACAGCTTTGAGTATGCTATGCTCTTCTGCCTAAACTGCTTCATACATGTTTGATACAATTGTAGCATGATAGTCATTTTCTTGTTATGTGCATTTCATGTCCATCTTAAGTGATAGACTCATCTATGATCATATTTGAGACTTGTATGTAGCATTTTCCTAACCTCAATTTGTCTCCAATCCAGTTTTGATTCCAATATTGCAATTTTATGAGTGATTGAGCAGCTGACTTGTGATTTTCATTTCCATGATGTTTGTGAATATTTTTGAAGTATGGACACACCTTATATGATGTTTTGAGGATGTTTGAAGGGTCTGTTCATTTCAATTTTGTCTGCTTCTTGATTTGACTTTCAAACTTGCACTTTTCTCCAATTTTCACTTGGCATAACAGTTGTGCTTTGGTGTGTAATCTTGGAATTATGATCTTCTTGTTTATCATTGCATTCTAGATATTTTAAACTTCATGCTTATTTTGATTCTGTTCTGATAAAGGTGTTGTTCCATTCATGTTTGGTGTGTTGTTTATGCAGCAGGCCCCTTTGTTTGTGGCCTGCAGTTGGCTGTTATTGCTGGCCAGCCACAGATCCTCCCATCTCCACAGTTGGATTAGCCACATTTGTGTAGGATTAATTGTTTATCTGTGTTATTTGTCAACAATCTGTTTGTGATTTGAAGGCCATTTTTATCATTGTGTTTTTGAAGGCAAATTCCCAATTGTACCAAGTTTCATCCATTTTTCACAAGTTCATTAATATAATGCCATGCCATCCATACTCTTCTACCTGAACATTTGTGATCATCATCATTTAGCATGTTTAGAGATGTTAGGTTTTGTATGTGTATTGATTTGGAATCTTCCCATCTGTCTTGATAGTTGCTGCATTTTCATGATTTCACTTGCAACTCATGTGCCATTTCCTATTCTACTAGTTCATGTTTGAGCCTTAAGTGATCATTACTTCTGTTATGGTATATATGTCTTGTATGCAATGCCTTTTACATGTATGTGAACTCAGATTGGGTGGTAGTTTTCAAAATGCAACTCAAATGTAAATCTTGCATCTTGCATCGTGTTTTTAGTTGGAGGCTTTATTTCAAAATTTCATTGGCACTATCATGATCCTTGTTAAAAAACAGTCTAGTTAGGCTAAAATTTCATAAAAAAAGATGAAGTATTGACATAGTTATGAATCAAAACGCATGTGGCATCTTCACTTGTTCTTGCTTCCTTCAGCTTGCCCAGAAATCCATGAAAATATGCCATATATATTTATGGGGGTGGCTAAATACACGGATGTATAGCCACCCCAGTGGTAGAAACCTCACTTTCTCATGCGCCTTTCACTTGCCTGTCCAGGGTTCGATCCGTGTGGAGGTCAACTCTTTTGTTTTCATTTTCATGTCTTATCATTCTTTTCATCTTATCTACTCCCTTGCCAGTGCGTGCGTGCATGCCTCAGTGGTTGAGTTTGTTGTTTGTAAAATGAAGGGCGTGGGTTCAACTCCCACCCTTGCCCTTTTCTTTTGTTATTTTTACATGATATATTTATTATTCATACAAAACTTCCAGAAATCATAACTTGTTCATCTTTCATCTTTTTTAACTCATTCTTTTTGCAACATGTTTAATTTAATGTCTAATTTCATGTGATGCAAAAATAATCCAAATTGTTCATAATTATGATACCTTTTGTCTATGTGAAATTTTGATTCTTTGTTAAGATCGTTATCTCGCATATTGTCGAATTCCTTTAAACCACGCTTGAATTGTCTTGTAAAATTATGCTTGTGATTATTTCCCATATGTTAGTTAACATGTTAGGGCTTGTTCTCCCTTGGTTTTCACCATGATCTCATGTTATTTTCCTCCTAAATTTGAGTTTAAATTGTTATGACATGCTTGCTTATATTTGATTGTCATCAATGCATATCGTTGTTACCTTTGATGCACCTTGAGTTATGGCATGTTTACCTTCAAGTTGTAACTTATCTTACATGGTTGTTACCTTCAATATTTGTTAAAATATACCTTTGTTAATTTATGCTTTCATCTTTGTCAAGATATACCTTTATCTTTGTCAAGATATACCTTCATCTTTGTCAAGACATGCCTAGGTCTTTACCTTTTCTTTAAGTCTTGTAAGAACTCACCTTTGCTTGCCTATTGTAATATGCTTGCATGTTTTGGTTGTAACCATTCATCCTATTTGAAGTACTTGCTTATTGTAATATGCTTGTTTATTCTTGGTTGTAACCATGTCTCTTATATTCATCATGTTTGAATGTTTTTGCTTTGTTAAGTATTTCTTCCCCAAGTGATGGAACTTTTTAGTTCTCATTCAAGTTGCCTCTCTCTCTCTCTCTCTCCTTCCAAAGGAAAAGTCTCTCCATTGACCCTTGTGTCATGGATAGTTCATTACCCTCTCCCTTGACTTTGTGAAGTCATCTTGAACCTTAGTCTAAGCTATTAAACTTTGCTTTAAGTCTAGAATACCCAACTTCACTAGGAGTTTTCTTCAACTAGAACCCTAGGATAGAGTTTGTAAACTCTATGTAATGTTGCACCCTAAAATTTGCCCAACCTTATTCACTTGGTTTATGTTTCATTATCATTAGCATTTGCATATAGAGTCATGTACATAGTCTAATCATCTGCATAGCATAAGCATAGCAAGTCATTCAACAGGGACCAACCATTATTCTCATCTCTAGAGGCCTATCAAGAGGTTATTATCTTAATTCCATCTCATTCAAGTCATCAGAAAAGAATTTGAGAGCAGAGAGTTCAGCAAATCAAGCCCTGAGTCTATCTCCTATCTGAGGGTGTCTGAGGGTCAACAAGGGGGTTGTGAGCTGTGAATGGAAGGCATGGAGAGCATCTAGACATCATGAGAGGGCTTAGAAAGTCATTTGGAGAAGTAAGCAAGTTGTTGAGGTGACCACAAGAATTGCAGTTGAAGACAGTCAACTAGGGTTTCATCTGGGTCAACCCTAGGTCAACCCTAGGTCAAGTGACTGATTGAAAGGCATTAAGGGCTATTGGAGAGATGTGGGATTCATCATTTGACATGGAGAATAAGGATATGTTGTTGTGCTAAGAAGAACTTAAGAGAAATCAAGGAGAAGAGGAGTTTCTAAATTAGGGTTTCTATGTAAAATCCCCTAGTTTAGGTCAAATTTCCAAGCAAGATAAGTCAAAATGCAAGCTTCAAATGGATCCTTGGCCAACATGAAACTTGTATAGGATCTCAATACCTTTAATTTGAGTGGTGGAAGACATCAAGGAGATTTATAGAACTCAAGTTATGGTCCTTGCAAGTTACAGGTCATCTGAGGTATCTGAAATTTTGTCTGTGAAAGTGACTTGACTTCCAAGCTAGTTTTACCCCTCAAGGAGATTTCAAATGGATTTCTGGTCAACATAAGAATTGTTCCTCATTGTCTTAGCTTTCTAGAATGGTATAGTATGCCTTCATATGATGTGTGGAATTCAACTTATGGTCTTGGCAAGCAAAGGGTATTTTGGTCATTTGTGAATTACAGGTCATTTTAACCTATGTCCAAAACTCATACAAGGAGGCCTCAAATGAAAAAACTTACAACATCAAACTTGCTCCAAATGACATTTTGAGTCTAGAAAAGTTACCATGAGAGATTGGAAATGTCCATAGCACAAGGTTTCAAAATTGGTGAATTTAATGAAGGAAAATGGCTTAAAAAATGGTATTTTTCATATCTTGACCAAATGATGCAAAATTATAGGTCATTTTGAATGGAAAAGGCATTTTAAAAACATTGGCTAAAGTGGAATTTTAAGCTTAGGTAATAATTTGTGAGTTATCCATGGTTGCTTGAATTGAAAGTAACATAATCAACATCCAAGGGAATTTGCACAAGGGAAACTTCTCCAAGTTTCTAGGAGGTTCCTATATCACCTATATATTCATGCAAGCTGAATCATGCAAGGGTTGGTGCTACCACTTTGTCAAAAACCTCCATTTTTCACTCATTTTTCATTCTTGCATAAGCCTCTCAAATTCCCTCAATCTCTCATCAAACTTCAACATTCTTGATTCAATCTTCATCACCATCACACAAAGATCAGAATCCACACATTTCTTTGGAAAATTGAGCAAGGAATTGTGATATTCATCATCATCATTCAAAGTGCAAGAACCTTGGAACTAGAAGATTCAAAGCTTTGGAGCTTCTCTAATTGCATACAGAACTCATCTCCAAGATTACTGATCAATTTCCCCACCTTTCAAGCATTGGATCAAGTGTATTCCATAACTGTTTTCAGCATCATAACAGGTTGGTAACCTCATTCGAATTGCATAATTTAATGAGAATTTTAGGGAATTGTTAGTGTAGACTGGTTAGGATAAGGGAGATGATTGATTTTGATAAGTTTGAGCAAGTTTCATGAACATTGATTATGGTGCACCATTTCTGGTGAAGCTTAGAATGGCAAGAATCGTGTGAGATAATCTTGGATTGAGTGATTAAAATGACTAGGGTGAGATGTAGGTTAGTTTAGGATGATTTCCATAGAGAATTGAGAGGATCAATATCAGTGGAGAATGATGGATACGATCTGTTGCACCTATCGAATTGCATTATTGTTTGAGTTTTAGAAGAAGGTAATGACATGGCTGTATAGAGGGAGAAAATTGGAGCATTTTTGGTTTTTACAGTGAGAGCTTTCATGGAGGATTGAGGGAGAACAGGGAGGTGGAAAGTTCATGCACGATGGTGAAGTTGCAGAAACCCTAGGGTTTCTAAGGTTGAAGATGAAGTCAGAACCACACGATCCAGGGTTTGACTTGGACTTGGGAGGTAATCTGATGGCTGTGGTTTAAAGTTCAAAACGGAGGGAAGCTTCAGAAATGAAACGCGGCGTTTCATTAAGTGAGGGGGATTGGGCTCAGAGCGCTATCTGCACCCCCCAGTTTCATAAGCCCAACGCGCGTAACTTGGTTTCCTTGCTATTCTCACCCCCTCCCTCTTATTTCTTTATGTTTTCTTTTATTTTCTTTAATTTTTTCATGCATTTTCTAAAATTCATAATAAATAGCAAAATAATCATTTTTAATTCATTCTTTTTGCATTATTTTCTTTAGGATGTCTAGAAAATTATAAAAAATAAAAATTGCATTTTATATTTTATTTGATATTTTTCACATATTTTCTAAATAAATAACATCTTAAATGGTTTCATTTCATACATGATTTTAATAATTTTTGTTCTATTAGATACTTTCATGTTTTTCATCCATTCTTTTTAGGTTGTTTAGGTTAGACATTGAACTTGTAGATTCAATTTAGTTCCCATTTTTAGAAATTAAATTTAGATGATTAGTGTAAGTGTGAATATCATGGATAAAATTAGGGTTTTAGGTGATGACTTAGGAGAATCAATTCATTTCCCTTAGGGCTTAGGGTTTGAATAGTTTAGCTATGGGACTATAGGGGCTATGGGTAGTTATTAGATCCCCTTAGAAAAAGTCAGGATTCCCCTACTACTATTAATACTCTATATATATCTGATTGACTTGTGTGGTGTGCCCTCTGGGGATTATTGCTTGCTTGCCTGGGTATTGGGATTGTCTGGGGACTTGGGGAAGCTGAAGACTTGAGGAGATGAAGACCATTGGAGATCCAGAGATTTAAGACCATTTGTCAGAGTTGAGGAGGTTCTTGCCAGCAGTTGCTGAGGAGATTAGGGTTTAGGAGCTAGGCAGAGCTCTAGATTAGAAAGCTTGCTTCTCAAACATAGATGGCTTTGTGTGCCTCTATCCTTTCTCTATGATTCAAAGTCTCTTTCAAATATCCACCTCCTTCCTTTGGAAGGATCAGTGAATATATTTGAAAGATAGAACTTTTGAGAGGAAACTTTCTGTTTAATGTTAACAGTTGATGAACCACCCTTGGTAGGTAATTAACTGTCTAACATTCATTCACCTCATCTGGTTGACTGATGTTCATCCTAGCCTGAGACATGAAGAAAAGCCATTGCAGATGGAAGACTGATGATCAAAGCCCCTGCCTGAAGGTCTTGAAGATGGAGATTGATGCTTGTTGAAGCCTGTAACTGAGTGGAGATTACTTGGAGCTAGATGTTGATTCAGACCTGCTGATGCTGTTTCTTTTGCTGTTGTATTTCATTGCTGATGTATTGATTGGTTTTCTGGACTGTATTGTTTGCTGTTTACCCTGTTGGGTTGAAAGTGAAGCCTGTTCACTTTTGCCTATTGTTTTCTAGGTTCGAGGTTGAGTAGGACTCCCTTGCCTCGCTTGTGTTGTTGCATTCATGCATTTTACTGTTTTACTGTATATATCTGATATTGTTTCTGCTGCTGTCTATTCCCTTAGGATCTCTGTTTCCCTCTGTGCAAGAGAGGAGCATGATAGACACTAGGTCTTAACCCATGCATGATAACATTAGGTTAGTTTGTTTCCCTTCGCAACCGTGGGTTAGAGTTCTGTCTCTTTCTTTCTCAAAACAAACAGAAGAACACGTAAGGATTTCAAACTCAATAAAAGACACTTCTTCCGTAAAAGAATGTGAACTCATCAAGACGTCATTTTTGTCTGCTGGGACTGTTAATCAAGAAAACCTTTTTCAGAAGAAATAAAATCAACCAAGACAAGCCTGTGTCGTACGTGGCCCGAACTACGTTTGCTCTGATCTTTCATGCTGTATGAAAGTACGTAGGCATAGGATGCGATATCCTAGCGAGCAACCTTCCCCTCCTTTCCCGTAGGTAGGCGAACTACGTTGACTCT
The DNA here is from genome assembly GCA_963859935.3 of Lathyrus sativus. Classification (NCBI taxonomy): domain Eukaryota; kingdom Viridiplantae; phylum Streptophyta; class Magnoliopsida; order Fabales; family Fabaceae; genus Lathyrus; species Lathyrus sativus. The sequence continues at coordinate 336,036,016 of OZ012739.1, forward strand.
GATTTCTCGTTCCAGACGAGAATACGTAGGCATAAAGTGCGATACTTTGCCGAGTCATTTTTATCTTCAATTTTATTTTCTTTTTAACCCTTGACCTATAGTTTAGATAGAATAACAATCCATACCCGAAAACAAGCGTGGATCCCGTCGAGTACGACGGACGTGAGGGGTGCTAATACCTTCCCCTTGCGTAACCGACTCCTGAATCCAGGATTTGGTTGCGATGACCATACCTTTCCCGTGTTGTGCGAGGTTTACTCTGAGCGTTTCCTTTCCCTCCCGTGGGATAAATAACGCACGGTGGCGACTCTTCTGTTCAGCCGGCGCCGATTTTCGCAGTAGCGACAGCTGGCGACTCTGCTGGGGATCCAACGTCCCCTGGCTGCTAAGGACTGCGATAGTTCTTATGCATTTGGGATCCAACGTCCCTTAAGAGAGTCAATCCTAACGCTTGTTTTCCCGTCGAGGATTTTGTATGGATTTATATTTCTGACCTTTTATTTTCAGCATTATATATTGATTATTATTGCTGTATCTTGGGGTGTGACGGGTGTTCTGATATTGAGTGAGAAGCCGGACCTGGGCTTGAGTGCACCTAGAATTAGAGTAGAAAGTAGTGGGCGCGTGCCGGCTTTGCTTGCATTAGTGTCTCATGAAATATACACTCGGACGAGGTTCTTCTGGTTGGCTTCTTTTTCTACCCTTTGGGTCGAAGGGGTTGTTGGTCAGCTGGATTGTCGACTCCGGGAACCGATCATTTGGAAGTTGGCTGAGTGAGGCCTCTTCAGGATTTGATGATGCCACTCCTTCTGGGAATCGTATCATCAACCCTGAAAGTCTGTGACGCCGACGACCGCATAGGATGCCGTACCATTGTCAGTTACTAGGACATCCACCTGTGAGAGGGTTTGGGGTTATGCAGGCAACTAGACCTTCAGACTACCGGTTATTTCTTGATCAGAGATCCTGGGTATTTATGGAGAGTTAGGAGGCCTGTCAGAGACCGTTTGGAGATGTGTTCTGAGGTCTGTCAGAGACCAGTAGGAGAGTCTTGAGGTCTGTCAGAGACCAATTGGAGATATGATTTGAGGTCTACCAGAGACCAGTTGGAGTTATGGTTTGAGGTCTGTCAGAGACCAGTGTTGGAGCTTTGTTTTAGGTCTATCTGAGACCAGGGCTTGATGACTTCTGGATGGTCTATCTGAGACCTTTCTTGATTGGGTTCAGGCCATTCAGCTACAGCTTTGGTCCCTGTTGCATGTTACTTGCATTGCATTGCCTGCATATCCATTACCTCTTGCATCCCATTAACGTGTGTCTGTGCTGCAGGTGCATTTGCATATCCTCCGATTCTAGTGCCCAAACTTCTGAGTATTGAGTATGGATGGTTTGAGGAAAACAGTCGCGTATAAGCTGCCTTCACCTGATATTACTTCTTTGCTTGGCCTGATATCTCTTGCTGATGAGGAGGTTAGGAGGAGCTTCAGAATGAGTCATGGGAGATTACTGAGATTAGTCTGCAAGCCCACTGCTGATGAGATGAACGGGCTATACACCTTGATGCAGTTCTACGACCCCGCATTGAGATGCTTTACTTTTGCTGACTTCATTCTAGGACCTACCATTGAGGAGTATGTGGAGTTTACTGAGCTTCCCGTGCAGAACAAGGTTCCCTTTATTCACTTTGCTGCTGAGCCCAAGTTGGAGGATTTAGCCAAAGCCTTGCATATGAATGCTGCTGAGTTATTAGTGACTTCTTGGCTTGGGGTTCCCGGTTTCTCTCTAGATTTTCTGGTCGGCAAGGCTCAAGAATACGCCAAGAGCGGTTGTTGGGTGGTTTTCAACGCTATTTTGGCTCTATGCATTTATGGAATTGTGCTGTTTCCTAACCTGCCCAATTTTGTGGACTTGGATGCTTTCTATCTGTTCGCTGCAGGCAACTCAGTGCCAACGCTGATCGGAGACTTCTATCATTCATTGCACTACAAGAACGAAAACCGAAGGGGAAAAGTTGTTTACTGCTGTACTCCTCTATTGAATATGTGGTTCAAAAGTCATCTCCCCATGAAGGGACCATTTGTAGACAGTGCAACCTCAGCCAGTTGGTCAGAGCGCCTGATGAGGCTATATTCCGAAGATGTTGTGTGGTTTGATCGAGACCTGTTGGGATCTGAGCTCATCTTCAGTTGTTCTGGGTACCCTAATGTGCCGCTGATAGGAAGAAAAGGGTGTATCAATTACAACCCTTCTCTATTTATTCGTCAGTTTGGATATGCACTGAAGAATCCACCGCAGGAGGAAGAAGTACAGGAATCTCTGTACTTCACAGGTGATGTGAAGGGGGAGTTATTAGCCAAGTTGCAACATGCCTGGACGCGTATTAACCACAGAGGGAAGCCGTTGTTAGGAAAGAATGACTGTCAGGCCTATGCACCTTATAGAGTTTGGATTCAGGAGAGGGCTAGTCAGTTGAGGATGCTGTTTCCAGATGCACCAATTCTTGTTCCTATTCCGGTAGCGGAGCCAACTACTGTCTCTAGGGAGGTCTACGAGCAAGTTGTGAAAGAAAAAGAAGCCTTGATGAAGATTAATGAAGGGTTAGAGCAAGAGTTAGCCCAGGTACGCAGTGAGAAAAACAAGGCCGTGTATGCTTTCCAACAGCAGATCGAGCTAATGAACAGATTAGGGGCTGAGTTGACTGAGGAGAGGAAGAAGCGCGAACGTCTGGGGCAAGAGTTCAGAAGCTCCCATGACATGCTGGAAGCCAAAAAGAAGGCGCTCGACGCAGCACACCGAGAAATCTCCTCTTGCAATAAGACTTGGAATGCTACTCTCATCAACAATAAAATGAGAGAAGATAAGCTGAAACAGCAAATCTCCGACCTCGAAGAGAAGTTGAGGTCTAGCATCAAGAAGTGCGAGGAAGAAGTGATGACCCGGTACAGTGTCCAGCATGCACTGAACAAAGCAATCAAATCCAGAGATGAAGCGGTGTCTCAAAAGCGAAAGCTAGAAGATTGCTTCGGAGAAGCAACATGGGAAGAAACTGCTGAAGACGTGCGCCGTGTTCTTAAGAAAAGAAACCAACTTGTTGAGGGGCTGCTTGATCGACCAAGTCACCCAGAGACCAAGAAGTTGATAGAAGAGTACCAGACTTTTGGGAGGATTTGATCATTCCATGTAGTAACTTGTAGTAACTTGTATGCTTTATTTGCATAAGTGCTGACCATCACCAGGATTGTTGGTTGAGGTCATGCCTTCTTATCATACTTTCAGCAACATTGTATTCTGGTTTTCCCTGCAATATATGAGGCTTTCTATGATCCAGCTCCGGTATTCCTATTATCAACACTGTCACTGCACTAGCACCTTCACACTAGAACTGGGGGGAATGAATTTCCCTAATGCACAGACACATTGCATTGCATTCATACTCATATTGCATTACAGGTAATCTTCGAATAGTGTCTTATTTCCTGCTCTGTAACAGGTACTTTTCAGGATTGCAGATCAGCACCCGCACCGCTATTCTACCCGCACCAACTGTCGAAGAATCATGGATCAAATGCAGAACGAGATGCAAGATGTGCGCGAGAAGCTCGCTCTCTTCATGCAGACCATGGAAGCTATAGCAAAAGGGCAGGAGAGTTTGCAGGCAATGGTCCAACCTCTGTTGGCTCGAAACGCTGGTCATGGTAATGAAGATCATCAGTCGGTACGGGTCGATACTGTTCATGGAGACGACACTCCCACGCCGGTGGCCCCACCTGTAATCAATACACCTGCTGCTAATGTCAACAACGCTACCGCTGCTGTAAATGGTAACGTCGGAGTTGGAAATGAGACTGCCGTCCATAATGTTGGGCTGGGTGATGTCAATTTGGGAGATAATCTAGGCGGCAACGGCTTCGTCAATGCTGGATTTGGATTCAACGATCAGGGATTCGATAACACTGGGAAGTATGGCTTTAATGCTCAAGGCTTTGGGCAAGACGGTTATGGCGCGACCAATCAGGGTTACGGAGGCTTTGGAAACGGAAACGGTACTGGATTTATGGCTTTTGGTCCTGCCGGAGGTGTTCAAGGGTACGGCAACAGAGGCCGAGGTCCGGGGATGAATCAGATCAGAGCTGGACGTAATAATGGATATGATGGGTACGGGGCTGGAAATGGTATGTGGCAAGAAGATCAGCAGGAGGACGCCTTCTCTGGAGGAGGTTTCGAAGGGCCGATGGATGACTCCCAGAAGATCAGAATGCTGGAAGAGCAGATGAGGGGAGTCCTAAACCAAAGTGCTGTGGGTTTGGACATGGCAACAATGGGGCTGGTACCTGGCTTGAGGGTGCCAATTAAATTCAAAGCTCCTGCGTTTGATAAATATAAAGGAGACACATGTCCGAAAGTGCATGTACGAGCTTATTACAGAAAGATGTCTGCATACTCAACTGATGAAAGAATGCTAATGCATTTCTTTCAGGATAGTCTGTCGGGCCCTTCCCTAGAGTGGTACATGGGGTTGGAGCCAACTGATATCAAGACATGGAAGCAATTAGCAGAGGCGTTTGTAGCTCACTACAAGTATAACAGCGACTTGGCACCCAAACGGGTCCAGTTGGCCGGGCTGTCGCAAAAGAAGGGGGAGAGCTTTAAAGAGTACGCGCAAAGATGGCGCGATATGGCTGCCAGGGTCCGTCCTCCAGTAGAAGATAAGGAAATGAATGACATGTTTGTCGGCACATTCACAGGTCTGTTTCATGACATGTTGTTTCACACGTCTCTGGCCAGTTTTTCAGACCTGATTCTGATGGGAGAAAAGATTGAACGTAATATTAAGCAAGGAAAGTTCCAAGTCGAGGAATCAACTGCATCCGGCAGTAATAGGAAGGCTTATGGTGGGCGCCGTCAGGGCGAGGCAAGCGCAGTATTTGGAGGCCGAGGCCGAGGCCGAGGCAGGGGACGAGGTCAATATCGTCAGCCGCAGCAGGTGGCAAGTGTTACTATCCCATATCAACAGCAGCCACTCCAGCAACAACAACCGGTTCAGCAACAGCCAATGCCACAGCAGCAGCAGCCTCAGCAGGGAGTACAGCAAGCTCAGCGAAGATTCCAGGGTAGTAAACCGAGAAGGGTGTTTGAGAAGCCTCCCTCAACCTATGCCGATTTGTTGCAGACATTGTTGGGATTGAATCTAGTAGAGAAAAGAACTCTGGCACCAATAACGGGAGCTCCCCCGTTTGGCTACGATGCAAGCAGGCACTGCGAGTTTCATTCTGGGGCTCCGGGCCACGATATAGAAGGTTGCCATGCTTTTAAGCACGTTGTGCAGGATCTTTTGGACAATAAGACTATCAATTTCGGAACGGCAGGTCCGAATATAGTGCAGAAACCCATGCCTAATCATGGGGCAAATGTCATTCTAACTGAGGAAGGGTTGAATCTGATTATGAATGTTGAAGATTTAAAGACGCCGCTGAGCGAGATAAAGAGCCGGCTGTTACAAGGGGGTGTTTACCCAGGATGTAACGAATATTGCGTAGACTGTTGGACCCTACCTGGAGGGTGTGATGATTTGAAGAAGGGCATTCAGGCTTTAATTGATGAGGGCATATTACAGTTTGACCGAGCAGCAACTGAAGAGCCTGCAGGGGCAGTAGTGGATAATCGAAGTGATGTGGCCACGGTAACGATCCCTCGGAAGACGATCACTATTGCAGCACCAGCTCAGCGACCACCGATTACCATAACTAAGGCCGGGCCGATCCCGTACGAGAACACGAAAGCAGTCCCATGGTCATATGGGTTGGAAGTATATTGTGACGGAATAAGAATTGATGTTGATAAACAGCCAGCCGAGACTGTGGATAATGTTGTCGGCTCAGGAGGCATGACAAGGAGTGGCAGGATCTTTATATCTCCTGAAGTGGAGGCTGAAAGATTAGCAAAAGGAAAAGGGAAAGTGGTTGAAAATGTTCCGGTGCAAGCGAGTGAAAAAGAATCGGCATCGAAAGACGTAGAAGAGTTCATGCGCTTGATTCGAAAAAGTGATTATAAGATTGTGGAGCATCTGCAGCAGACGCCGTCCAAAATATCTATCCTGTCATTGCTGTTGTGTTCGGAAGCCCACAGAAATGCTTTGCTGAAAGTCCTGGACACTTCTTTTGTGCCCCAAGACGTCTCCGTGAACCAGCTAGAAGGAGTATTGGCACATGTGAATGCAGGCCACAGCTTGGGCTTTACCGATTTTGACTTGACTCCGAAAGGGAGAGATCATAATATGGCATTACACGTATCTGTTGAGTGTAGAGGATCAGTAATGTCACACGTCTTGGTTGACACCGGGTCATCTTTGAATGTGCTGCCCAAGAAGGCGATGATGAAGTTGGATGTTAGAGGAATCTTGTGCACACCCAGCGATTTGGTAGTCAGAGCGTTTGACGGCACGCGGAGAACAGTCTTTGGATCGATTACATTGCCTCTGCAGGTGGGGCCGGAGGTGTTTGCAACTGAGTTTTATATCATGGATATACAGCCTGCGTACAGCTGCTTGCTGGGAAGACCCTGGATTCATGGGGCAGGGGCAGTAACGTCCACCCTGCATCAGAAGTTAAAATATATGGTTGGAGACAGCGTAGTCACCGTGTGCGGAGAAGAGGACATCCTGGTCAGCCATCTATCTTCATTTAAATATGTGGAAGTCGACGGAGAGATCCACGAAACGCCCTGCCAGGCATTCGAAGGTTTGCGCATCAAGGACAAGGGTCCCGGGCCGAGCAAAGTGCCAGAGATAGCCGTCTCATCGTATAAAGAAGCTCAAGCGCTAGTAGAAGCAGGAGAAGCAAAGGGCTGGGGCAAAGTGCTGGACTTTCCTGTGAAGATGGACCGGTTCGGGCTGGGGTACCAACCGTCGTCATCAACTCCTTCCGTGGGGGCACCCCGTCTCAGAAAGCCAATCACCATCTCTGCCAGTGGGGTGTGTCATGAAACTGTCAATGCTGCTTCGGAGTCTGATGAAGGAGACAGCGACTGTGATATGGATGCCTGGATTCAACCAAGCACGCCAGGACAAGGACTGTGCAACTGGTCTATTCAGGAGCTTGTTCCTGTGACTTTTAAACAGTAATGCTTTGCTTTATTAATTGTTGAACAATCTGATGTCTGGCCCAGGGCATCATGATTTGCTTAGGGCTGTGTTGTTATAAACATTGCGTGTTAATCATTAAATAAATGGCGTTTTTCATGTGCAAATATTGTAATCCCTGTCTTTCCTGTTTTATAGTTCTCAACAAAATGGCAACGTGGTTGTTCGCTTTATACGCATTTTGAAGCACTTAACCATTCTTTTGCAGGATAACATTTTCAGATGACATCTTTGAACCACCTATGACTCGTCCCGACTTTGAGCACCCGGTGTTTCAGGCCGAAGAAGAGGTTGTCGAAGATAGTGACGTTCCTGAAGAACTGTCTTGGTTAGTGAAGCAAGAGGAAAGAGCCATTCTGCCTCACGAAGAGGTTATCGAAATTATCAACTTGGGATCGGAAGGGGTTGAGAAGAATATTCGTATCGGAGCCGCGCTGCAGAGTGATATCAAGCGAAGACTGGTTGAAATGCTCCAAGAGTATAATGACGTATTCGCTTGGTCATATGAAGATATGCCGGGGCTTGATACAGATATGGTTGTGCACCGCCTGCCACTGAAAGAAGATTGCCCGCCGGTCAAACAAAAGCTTCGCAGAACTCGACCAGATATGGCAATGAAGATCAAAGAGGAAGTTCAAAAACAGTGGGACGCTGGGTTCCTGGCTGTGACAAAGTATCCTTCATGGGTTGCCAACATCGTACCAGTGCCAAAGAAAGATGGCAAGGTTCGAATGTGCGTGGATTATCGAGATTTAAATAAAGCAAGCCCAAAAGACGATTTTCCACTTCCTCACATTGACGTGTTAGTTGATAATACTGCTCAATACTCCGTATTCTCCTTCATGGACGGCTTTTCAGGCTATAATCAAATTAAAATGGCGCCAGAGGATATGGAGAAGACCACTTTCATAACGCCTTGGGGAACATTTTGCTACAAAGTGATGCCCTTCGGTTTGAAAAATGCTGGGGCAACATATCAGCGTGCGATGACGACTCTTTTCCATGACATGATGCATAAAGAGATCGAAGTTTATGTTGACGATATGATTGCCAAATCCCAAACGGAGGAAGAGCATCTGGGGAATCTGCTGAAGTTATTTAAAAGGCTTAGGAAGTTCAGGCTGAGGCTGAACCCTAACAAATGCACCTTCGGGGTGAGATCGGGTAAGCTCCTGGGGTTTATCGTAAGCGAAAGAGGAATAGAGGTCGATCCTGCTAAAATAAAAGCAATTCAAGAAATGCCGACGCCTAAAATAGAGAAAGAGGTGCGTGGGTTTTTAGGGAGGTTGAACTACATTGCCCGGTTCATATCTCACCTAACTGCTACGTGTGAACCATTATTCAAGCTGTTGAGGAAAGATCAAGCTGTAACGTGGAATGAAAATTGTCAAAAGGCGTTCGATAAAATAAAGCAGTATCTGCAGGAGCCTCCTATTCTGATACCCCCAGTGGCAGGTAGACCCTTGATAATGTATTTGACGATTCTTGAGGGAAGCATGGGTTGTGTCCTCGGTCAACACGACGAGACGGGGAGAAAAGAGCATGCGATCTATTACCTGAGTAAGAAATTTACAGACTGCGAATCTCGATATTCAATGCTGGAGAAAACTTGTTGCGCGCTAGCCTGGGCCGCCAAGCGTTTGAGGCAGTACATGCTGAATCATACAACCATGCTCATCTCGAAGATGGATCCTATCAAATATGTATTTGAAAAGCAAGCGTTGTCAGGTAGAATTGCCCGTTGGCAGATGGTCTTGACTGAATATGATATTCAATACGTCTCGCAAAAGGCTATAAAGGGGAGTGTGCTGTCTGAATATCTGGCGGAGCAGCCTATTGAAGAGTACCAATCGATGAGGTTTGATTTTCCTGACGAGGATATCATGTACTTAAAGATGAAAGATTGTGAAGAGCCGTTGCCAGACGAGGGACCAAAGTTGGGTTCCAAATGGAAGATGATATTTGACGGAGCTGTGAATGCTTACGGTAGCGGAATAGGGGCAATCATCACTACGCCACACGGGTCGCACATCCCGTTTACTGCCCGACTGACCTTTGCTGTTACCAATAATGAGGCCGAATACGAAGCTTGTATAATGGGGCTTGAAGAAGCCATTGATTTGCGAATCAAGAACCTGGACGTATACGGAGACTCAGCTCTGGTGGTGAATCAGATAAAAGGGGAATGGGAGACACGTCAGCCCAACTTGATACATTACATGAATTATGCAAGGAGATTGTTGCCTTTCTTCGACAAGGTTGAATTGCATCACGTACCGAGAGCAGAAAATCAAATGGCTGACGCCCTCGCCACTTTGTCTTCCATGTACAAAGTCAACTTCTGGAACGAGGCTCCCCGAATCATTATCTCTCGGCTTGACAGACCGGCATATGTATTTTCTATTGATGAAGCATCTGATGACAAACCGTGGTATTTCGATATCCTTAATTTCCTGAAGAATAAAGAGTATCCGGCTGGGGCATCCAGTCAAGATCAGAAGACTCTCAGGAGATTAGCGGGTAATTTCTACTTGAATCCGGATGGCGTCTTATACAGAAGAAACCACGATTTGGTGCTGTTGCGTTGTGTAGACGAAAGAGAGGCAAAGCTGCTCATGGAGGAAATACACGAAGGTACCTTTGGTACGCATGCTGGAGGACATGCTATGACGAGAAAACTGCTGCGGGCAGGTTATTTTTGGCTGACTATGGAAACTGATTGTTTCAAGTTTGCGAGGAAGTGCCACAAGTGCCAAATCTATGCTGATAAGATCCATGTGCCTCCAAGTCCTCTAAATGTGATGTCATCGCCTTGGCCATTTTCAATGTGGGGAATCGATATGATTGGAAAGATCGAGCCGACGGCTTCTAACGGGCATCGGTTCATCCTAGTAGCGATCGATTATTTCACCAAGTGGGTGGAAGCGGCGTCATACACAAACGTAACGAAGCAAGTGGTGGCCAGATTCATCAAGAGAGATATCATTTGCCGATATGGGATTCCCGAGCGGATAATCACGGATAATGGTTCAAATCTGAACAACAAAATGATGAAGGAGCTCTGTCAGAGTTTCAAGATCGAACATCACAACTCTTCCCCTTACCGACCCAAGATGAATGGCGCTGTTGAGGCGGCCAATAAAAATATCAAGAAGATCGTTCAGAAAATGGTGGTGACCTATAAGGATTGGCATGAAATGCTACCTTTTGCTTTGCACGGTTATCGTACGACGGTACGCACATCAACCGGGGCAACTCCGTTCTCGTTGGTATACGGAATGGAAGCGGTATTACCATTGGAAGTTGAGATCCCTTCTCTGAGGGTATTGCGAGATGTTCAGCTAGACGAGGCAGAATGGGTGAGAAACAGATTGAACCAACTGAGCTTAATGGATGAGAAGAGGCTAGCTTCTCTAGCATACGGTCGTTTGTACCAGAGCCGAATGAAGAAAGCGTACGACAAGAAGATACATCCGCGAAGCTTTCAGACGGGCGACCTTGTGCTGAAAAGGATTCTCCCGCCGCAAGCAGATCACAGGGGCAAGTGGACCCCCAACTACGAAGGGCCATACGTTGTCAAGAAAGTATTTTCGGGAGGAGCGTTGTTGTTGTCCACCATGGACGGAGAAGACTTCACGTCGCCTGTGAATTCGGACGCAGTTAAAAAATACTTTGCTTAAAATAGACCCGCTGGACAGAAAAAAGAGAGTCCAGGCAAAAATGGGGCATCCTGGCGAACCAAAAACAGAATGAAAGGTTCGGGAAAAAATTAGGGATAAAATTAAAAAAATGTACACCCGCGAAGTTGAAAACCTACCCTGGGCGGCTTCGGCAAAAAGGGGTATCCCGGTGAACTGAAAACCCGTAAAGGGCGGTTCACGCAAAAGTTAGGGATTTGAAAAGCAAATGACTGCGGTCCGAATTTGATAATTGCAATGAGCATCAATGCGGGAGAATATATTTGAGGAGCCAGTTATCGGATACAATCTTTTTAGAAGTGGGGATACCGGGAAAGCATTAGGGTCGGGCGAGTCATGGGAGGATCAGCTCGTGGTGTTCATCTGCATCCCGTTGCCGACATGTGTACAAAATTTAATTTGTCAAAGTATTTATGCTTCTTGTGCATACTTGTATACTTGTATAGTTGCTTTGTGTAGCTTCCTCATTTCAGGAGTTACATCCCGTGTACAAAACTCCGCCCATTCAGGGGCCCAATCAATAAAATACGTTATTCAGTACTTAACACTGTTCTTTACTGTTTTGTGCATGATTAACGCCCAAGTTTGATGAAACTAGCATGAGTATAACGCCGCCGGCCCTTGCCAACAGTTGCTAAAGCTTTGAGTTAACTGAAAATAGCGTCACTAACCTGAGTTGATTTGGTTGCATAGGCTTGTCTTGTCTTGTTTGTGTTGTTGCAGGTTTCATAACCGTACGAGGAAGATGATCGAAAGATTGCAATAACGAAAGACTCAGCCTTCGCGCAGGTCATGCAGGTTCTTCCTGAAGAAGGATCAAACTCTCCAGCTAGTCGTAGCGTGTGCAAAAAGGATTGACGATTCCAAGATCGTAAGGCTGTATTCAGACAGGTTCAAATTTCCCCAGCAGAGTCAGTGGATTTCCCCCCAGCGGAGTTCTCTCCTTTCAGCAAATGTTTTTCCTCCCAGTGGAACTCGAAGATCAAGGCTCTCCCCGGCAGAGTTGGTGGTGGGTCCTGTCATTTATTTTGTCAAGGATACCGTGTAATATCAGTTCACTTTCCAGCAGAGAAGCCCAATCATACTTGGCATACCTGCTATTCCTCAGCAAAGTTATATTCCCCAGCAGGGGGTTACCTCGACAGGGTATTTGGTTCGAACTCCCAACTTCCCAGCATGGTTGACTTCACCCTTCCAGCATTTATTTTGCTGGAATAATTCTGTAGCATCTGGCTATTCCCGGCGGAGTCGGCCTTACCTTCAGCATTTATTTTGTTGAAGCCGTTCCTGTACTACAGCAGCAGGTGGGGAGAGCACTTGCTCAAATGAACTACCAAACACTCAAGATCTCGGCATGAGACATCCAATGATAATGTCAGTTCGGCAGTATTCCCCACAGAGTTACTAGGATAAGTCTCTTTATTCCCAAGCAGAGGTATTTGTCATCAAAAGGGTTTCATGAATCAGAATTTCAGAAATTGCCTCCGGTTACCAGAACAGACATCCGGTAGTTTGGTTCCCAGGTGTCCCCAGTAGAGTCCGCCCCAAAGTCGCTGTCACGTCGGTGCTAAGAAGTTTGTGGGTAGGGATCAATGGAGAACTAAGCCCTGACGTGGACAATTTATTCCTATATTGGCGGGATTTCTTCAGAAGTGGGCGTCCTAACGTGGACAGGCTTATTTCCCCGGGTTGGTGAAGTGTGTTAGTCCTAACGTGGGCAGATTCGGGTTCTCGAAATTGGTGGAATGCGAGGTCATGACGTTGACAAAAGGTGATTACTCTTTGTGTTGGTGTCCTGATGTGGACCAGTTCCTCTCAGCAGTTATCTTTCTTTGTGTTGGCAAAGCATGGGTCCTGACGTGGACAGATCAGACAAAGGTGTGAATCCTGACGTGGACAAGTCTTATTTCCTCAGCAGGTCGAAGATGCCTAAGTCCTGACGTGGACAAATCAAGACGAAAGAGGGGTCCTGACGTGGACAAGTCTATTCCTTACATGGGAAAAGAGGTCAATTCCTGACGAGGAAAAGAAGTTTATTCCTTACGTGGAAAGTTGAAATTCCTTACGTGGAAAAATGGGTTTCCTTACGCGGAAAGATTGAGTCCTCACACGGGCATATCGAGATTGATTCCTGACGTGGAAAGAAAGAGATAGATTCCTTACGTGGAAAAATTGGGGTCCTTACGTGGACAGATTCAAGAAAAGCTGATTCCTGACGCGGAAGAATGATGTACGCCTTACGTGGAAAAGTGGGTCCTAACAGGGACAGATTTAGAACCAAAGGTGAATTCCTTACGTGGAAAGAGTGGGGTCCTGACGCGGACCTGTCAAGTGGTATTGGAGTCCTTACGTGGACAGATCGATATAGAAAGAAGATTGATTCCTGACGTGGAAAGATGGAAATTTTAGTCCTGACGTGGACAGATTCAGAAAGGTCGAAGTCCTCACGTGGACAGATTGAGAATTGAACTCCTTACGCAGAAGAAAATTGGTTTCCTTACGTGGGAGGAAGGAGTCCTAACATGGACGGGTCCAGACGAGGTTATTCCTAACGTGGAAGAGTGTTACTCCTAACGGGGACGATTCAGTTTATGGAAAGGTAGACAAATTATTCCCCAGCGGAGTTGCCGAGATTTTCTGGGTTAACAGCAAGCGGAGTTCTAACGTGGACAGGTTGTAGTCGAGCTCTCTTCGTGTTGACAGCAGATAGAGTCCTGACGTGGACAAGCAAAGGACGAAGTTTCCGATGATTCAATCTTTTTCAGGATGATGAGAAGAATCCCCAGCACGGTCGCACGAGATCAGGGAGAGGCAAACAGGCATATCCAGGCAGTGGATGCCGTTACCCCAAGCAGGGGTGCAATTTATTGCTGCAGTTGGCAAACTTTCGGGTTTCTTAGTATTCAACCGTCTCGTACCGCGAATGTCTGAAGGCTCCGGGCTCTTCACCCAATCGGGTCCAAGTCGCTTGAATAGGGCCAGCTGTTGCACCCTAAAATTTGCCCAACCTTATTCACTTGGTTTATGTTTCATTATCATTAGCATTTGCATATAGAGTCATGTACATAGTCTAATCATCTGCATAGCATAAGCATAGCAAGTCATTCAACAGGGACCAACCATTATTCTCATCTCTAGAGGCCTATCAAGAGGTTATTATCTTAATTCCATCTCATTCAAGTCATCAGAAAAGAATTTGAGAGCAGAGAGTTCAGCAGATCAAGCCCTGAGTCTATCTCCTATCTGAGGGTGTCTGAGGGTCAACAAGGGGGTTGTGAGCTGTGAATGGAAGGCATGGAGAGCATCTAGACATCATGAGAGGGCTTAGAAAGTCATTTGGAGAAGTAAGCAAGTTGTTGAGGTGACCACAAGAATTGCAGTTGAAGACAGTCAACTAGGGTTTCATCTGGGTCAACCCTAGGTCAACCCTAGGTCAAGTGACTGATTGAAAGGCATTAAGGGCTATTGGAGAGATGTGGGATTCATCATTTGACATGGAGAATAAGGATATGTTGTTGTGCTAAGAAGAACTTAAGAGAAATCAAGGAGAAGAGGAGTTTCTAAATTAGGGTTTCTATGTAAAATCCCCTAGTTTAGGTCAAATTTCCAAGCAAGATAAGTCAAAATGCAAGCTTCAAATGGATCCTTGGCCAACATGAAACTTGTAGAGGATCTCAATACCTTTAATTTGAGTGGTGGAAGACATCAAGAAGATTTATAGAACTCAAGTTATGGTCCTTGCAAGTTACAGGTCATCTGAGGTATCTGAAATTTTGTCTGTGAAAGTGACTTGACTTCCAAGCTAGTTTTACCCCTCAAGGAGATTTCAAATGGATTTCTGGTCAACATAAGAATTGTTCCTCATTGTCTTAGCTTTCTAGAATGGTATAGTATGCCTTCATATGATGTGTGGAACTCAACTTATGGTCTTGGCAAGCAAAGGGTATTTTGGTCATTTGTGAATTACAGGTCATTTTAACCTATGTCCAAAACTCATACAAGGAGGCCTCAAATGAAAAAACTTAAAACATAAAACTTGCTCCAAATGACATTTTGAGTCTAGAAAAGTGACCATGAGAGATTGGAAATGTCCATAGCACAAGGTTTCAAAATTGGTGAATTTAATGAAGGAAAATGGCTTAAAAAATGGTATTTTTCATATCTTGACCAAATGATGCAAAATTATAGGTCATTTTGAATGGAAAAGGCATTTTAAAAACATTGGCTAAAGTGGAATTTTAAGCTTAGGTCATAATTTGTGAGTTATCCATGGTTGCTTGAATTGAAAGTAACATAATCAACATCCAAGGGAATTTGCACAAGGGAAACTTCTCCAAGTTTCTAGGAGGTTCCTATATCACCTATATATTCATGCAAGCTGAATCATGCAAGGGTTGGTGCTACCACTTTGTCAAAAACCTCCATTTTTCACTCATTTTTCATTCTTGCATAAGCCTCTCAAATTCCCTCAATCTCTCATCAAACTTCAACATTCTTGATTCAATCTTCATCACCATCACACAAAGATCAGAATCCACACATTTCTTTGGAAAATTGAGCAAGGAATTGTGATATTCATCATCATCATTCAAAGTGCAAGAACCTTGGAACTAGAAGATTCAAAGCTTTGGAGCTTCTCTAATTGCATACAGAACTCATCTCCAAGATTACTGATCAATTTCCCCACCTTTCAAGCATTGGATCAAGTGTATTCCATAACTGTTTTCAGCATCATAACAGGTTGGTAACCTCATTCGAATTGCATAATTTAATGAGAATTTTAGGGAATTGTTAGTGTAGACTGGTTAGGATAAGGGAGATGATTGATTTTGATAAGTTTGAGCAAGTTTCATGAACATTGATTATGGTGCACCATTTCTGGTGAAGCTTAGAATGGCAAGAATCGTGTGAGATAATCTTGGATTGAGTGATTAAAATGACTAGGGTGAGATGTAGGTTAGTTTAGGATGATTTCCATAGAGAATTGAGAGGATCAATATCAGTGGAGAATGATGGATACGATCTGTTGCACCTATCGAATTGCATTATTGTTTGAGTTTTAGAAGAAGGTAATGACATGGCTGTATAGAGGGAGAAAATTGGAGCATTTTTGGTTTTTACAGTGAGAGCTTTCATGGAGGATTGAGGGAGAACAGGGAGGTGGAAAGTTCATGCACGATGGTGAAGTTGCAGAAACCCTAGGGTTTCTAAGGTTGAAGATGAAGTCAGAACCACACGATCCAGGGTTTGACTTGGACTTGGGAGGTAATCTGATGGCTGTGGTTTAAAGTTCAAAACGGAGGGAAGCTTCAGAAATGAAACGCGGCGTTTCATTAAGTGAGGGGGATTGGGCTCAGAGCGCTATCTGCACCCCCCAATTTCATAAGCCCAACGCGCGTAACTTGGTTTCCTTGCTATTCTCACCCCCTCCCTCTTATTTCTTTATGTTTTCTTTTATTTTCTTTAATTTTTTCATGCATTTTCTAAAATTCATAATAAATAGCAAAATAATCATTTTTAATTCATTCTTTTTGCATTATTTTCTTTAGGATGTCTAGAAAATTATAAAAAATAAAAATTGCATTTTATATTTTATTTGATATTTTTCACATATTTTCTAAATAAATAACATCTTAAATGGTTTCATTTCATACATGATTTTAATAATTTTTGTTCTATTAGATACTTTCATGTTTTTCATCCATTCTTTTTAGGTTGTTTAGGTTAGACATTGAACTTGTAGATTCAATTTAGTTCCCATTTTTAGAAATTAAATTTAGATGATTAGTGTAAGTGTGAATATCATGGATAAAATTAGGGTTTTAGGTGATGACTTAGGAGAATCAATTCATTTCCCTTAGGGCTTAGGGTTTGAATAGTTTAGCTATGGGACTATAGGGGCTATGGGTAGTTATTAGATCCCCTTAGAAAAAGTCAGGATTCCCCTACTACTATTAATACTCTATATATATCTGATTGACTGGTGTGGTGTGCCCTCTGGGGATTATTGCTTGCTTGCCTGGGTATTGGGATTGTCTGGGGACTTGGGGAAGCTGAAGACTTGAGGAGATGAAGACCATTGGAGATCCAGAGATTTAAGACCATTTGTCAGAGTTGAGGAGGTTCTTGCCAGCAGTTGCTGAGGAGATTAGGGTTTAGGAGCTAGGCAGAGCTCTAGATTAGAAAGCTTGCTTCTCAAACATAGATGGCTTTGTGTGCCTCTATCCTTTCTCTATGATTCAAAGTCTCTTTCAAATATCCACCTCCTTCCTTTGGAAGGATCAGTGAATATATTTGAAAGATAGAACTTTTGAGAGGAAACTTTCTGTTTAATGTTAACAGTTGATGAACCACCCTTGGTAGGTAATTAACTGTCTAACATTCATTCACCTCATCTGGTTGACTGATGTTCATCCTAGCCTGAGACATGAAGAAAAGCCATTGCAGATGGAAGACTGATGATCAAAGCCCCTGCCTGAAGGTCTTGAAGATGGAGATTGATGCTTGTTGAAGCCTGTAACTGAGTGGAGATTACTTGGAGCTAGATGTTGATTCAGACCTGCTGATGCTGTTTCTTTTGCTGTTGTATTTCATTGCTGATGTATTGATTGGTTTTCTGGACTGTATTGTTTGCTGTTTACCCTGTTGGGTTGAAAGTGAAGCCTGTTCACTTTTGCCTATTGTTTTCTAGGTTCGAGGTTGAGTAGGACTCCCTTGCCTCGCTTGTGTTGTTGCATTCATGCATTTTACTGTTTTACTGTATATATCTGATATTGTTTCTGCTGCTGTCTATTCCCTTAGGATCTCTGTTTCCCTCTGTGCAAGAGAGGAGCATGATAGACACTAGGTCTTAACCCATGCATGATAACATTAGGTTAGTTTGTTTCCCTTCGCAACCGTGGGTTAGAGTTCTGTCTCTTTCTTTCTCAAAACAAACAGAAGAACACGTAAGGATTTCAAACTCAATAAAAGACACTTCTTCCGTAAAAGAATGTGAACTCATCAAGACGTCATTTTTGTCCGCTGGGACTGTTAATCAAGAAAACCTTTTTCAGAAGAAATAAAATCAACCAAGACAAGCCTGTGTCGTACGTGGCCCGAACTACGTTTGCTCTGATCTTTCATGCTGTATGAAAGTACGTAGGCATAGGATGCGATATCCTAGCGAGCAACCTTCCCCTCCTTTCCCGTAGGTAGGCGAACTACGTTGACTCTGATTTCTCGTTCCAGACGAGAATACGTAGGCATAAAGTGCGATACTTTGCTGAGTCATTTTTATCTTCAATTTTATTTTCTTTTTAACCCTTGACCTATAGTTTAGATAGAATAACAATCCATACCCGAAAACAAGCGTGGATCCCGTCGAGTACGACGGACGTGAGGGGTGCTAATACCTTCCCCTTGCGTAACCGACTCCCGAATCCAGGATTTGGTTGCGATGACCATACCTTTCCCGTGTTGTGCGAGGTTTACTCTGAGCGTTTCCTTTCCCTCCCGTGGGATAAATAACGCACGGTGGCGACTCTTCTGTTCAGCCGGCGCCGATTTTCGCAGTAGCGACATGTAAGAATCATAATAATTATTACTTACTCCCCTCTTGAGTGTTTTAACATAGATCTAGAGAGTTTTGTGAAACTCTACACAAGCATTGTAATGTTTATTCCCCTTTGAACCTTGATCATAATCAAGTGTTCTTCAACCCTAGTGAGGTGAACTACGATTGCTCTGATTCTATCCTAGTTAGGATATGTAGGCAGAGGACGCGATGTCTTTGCAAGCAAACTTAGAAACTATCTTTAGGTTTTAACCTACACCCTTTTACCCAACCCCAAACCTTAGCAAACATTTACCAACTTAGCATGCAAATAAACAAAAGGTTCCTGTAGAGTACTACAAATGTTTAGGATGTGAAATACCTACCATAGGCATAACCAACCCCCGATCCCCGAATCTCTTAGCGTTGTTGTTACATCGCGAAAAAGGTTTTTCTTTCTTTAGACCTTTCCTTTGGATAAATTAAAGTCCGGTTGTGAATTTAAGAATTAAAGATTCAAGTTAATTATTAGCTTGGTATCACGATTCTCGCCGCAACAGAAATGGCGACTTCACTGGGGAGACTTACTTAACTTGAGGGTTTAGCCTATTTTGTTTAAATTGCATGCTATATTTGTAAATATTTGCTTAACATGTATATTTGTCAATATATTTGTTTAACTGTTGGATAATTGGGTGCTTTGAGTGGTGAGACGGTCCTATACCCGGACTCGAGTGCAATTTTGATAGGATGGAGGTATATTCAAGCAGGCTTATAGGGAGTTGATTCCCGACCAAGCTAACTTGAGAAACCACCGCTCAGTGTAGACCCTCTTGAAAGTTTAGTATTGTTGATCGAGTATTCGTGAAAACAATGCTACTTTCAACGAAGGAGCCCATGACACTATGGACTTTTAGAATACATTCTACCCCACTTTGGCCTTATTAGGACGTAGTGCGATGACTATAAGGAAGTATTTCTGAAATAGTTGATACGCGATACTACACTCAGACCAGATTCTCTTGAGAATATTATCGATTACCAAGTGATTTGGGAAGTTGATAATATCCGAAAGATGGGTTGATGACTCTGGGAACTCTGTAGAACCCGTTCGGCAGGTACAAATCAATCCATAATACAATCCTTGGGGATGGGTAGACCTTGGATCCATGCTCGTCCTTAAACCTAAGCTTGTGTTGTGTGCATATGTGTGATCTTTGCATTTGCTTGTGTTTGTGCATTGTGCATTCATAACATCATATCATCATATGGTTTCATGGAACTTAGACTTTATTGTTTGTAAACATCAGAGGTCGTTATGAACAGTGAAAGAAAGAAAACTTTGAAGTACACTTACAAGGGTTTTAACCTAGATGACTTGAGAAGGTTGAGCACCTTAGTGACAGATCCAGAGGGATTTCAAAGCAGGTATGGGAAGTTGTTGTTACTCTTGAAGATAAAGATGGATAGTGGACTCCTTTCTACTCTCCTCCAGTTTTATGATCCGCTCTACCACTGTTTCACATTTCCCGATTATCAGCTAGTGCCCACACTAGAGGAGTATTCTCAGTTGGTTGGATTGCCCATTCTTGAAAAGTCTCCTTTTCCGATCATGGAGGAGGACCCTAAATAACAAGATATTGCCAAGGCCACACGTTTGGGATTGGTTGATATTAAAAAGAATTGGATTACAAAAGGAGGAGTTTTTGGGCTAAAAGCAGAGTTCTTGGTTGAGAAAGCTCAGTACTATGCGGATCATTTAAGCATGGATGCATTCGAGGCTATCCTTGCATTGCTCATTTATGGCATCTTTTTGTTCCCTAGCTTCGAGAATTTTGTGGACCTCAATGCCATTAAAATTTTCTTGAAGAAGAATCTTGTGCCTACCTTGTTAGCAGATACATACCATTCTGTTCATCTGAGGAACTTTCACAACGGAGGGATGATTACTTGTTGTGCTCCTCTGTTATACAAATGGTTCACTTCACACTTGCCCAAAGCCAACGCTTTTTGGGATCCAAAGAAAGGATGGTGGTCACAAAAGATCATGGCTCTCACCCACTCCGATATTGATTGGTATAGTCGTGACTATGATGGGACAATGATCATTGACAATTGTGGGGATTTTGGCAATGTACCTCTTCTCAGTGCTAATGGAGGAATCAGTTATAATCCAATACTCGCCCGTCGACAATTGGGATACCCTTTGAAGGATAAGCCCAATAGTGTTCAAGTGGAAAACATTTTCTTCAAAGAAGAAAAAGATAGTCAAGAGCTAAAAGGAAAGATTCTAGAGGCTTGGAAGCATCTACACAAGAAAGGGAAAAAGGATCTTGGAAGACTCAACTGTGTCTCTTTGGAACCTTACCTCCAATAGGTTCGAAAGAGAGCCATCACGCTAAGGATGCCTTATCCTAAGCAAGAGCCTATGGCTTTGAAGGAAGAACGCCCATTGGTCTTCATGTCTGAAGAAGAAAAGTTGAATATTGCTTTAGTCAAAGCACAACAAACTAAAGAAGCTTGGAAGCACAAGTATCAAGTAGTCGTCGAAGAGAATGCGGAGCTCCAGAAACAACTTCAGTTGAAAGACGAAGAAGTACTCTCTTGTAAGAAGAGGAAAGCACAAGAAGAACCTTATGAGCCCCGGTCTACTCCGTGGAAGTTAATTATGGACAAGCTCATTTTTGAGAAAGCTCAGATGAGGAGAGAAATTGAAAATCTCAACTTGAGGCTGCTAGGGGAACCTTGTTAGGATTCACTAGCTGTTGTTTATGTTTAAAACTCTTGTAAGAGGAAACAATATTTTGTAATCCTATTTTGTTGATCAATGAAATGGCGACCTTTAATGTTCGTAAATGTCTGAGTTTCATTACACCATTTGCATTTGCATTTTTTCTAACCATTCAAGGAAATTCAAACTTTTCTTTTTGCAGACAACAACATGGTGAGAAGAGACATGCTTCCTCTCCCGGATTTGAGATTGGGCCGTCTTAGGATGTTGGCAAGACTTGTCAGAAACCCCGCTGCTTTCATTGCCAAATATGGAGACCTCCTACCACTAATAAGTGCTCAGGTCAACGAGCCCATGTTGCAGGCTTTGGTTGAGTTTTACTCTACAGCCTACCACTGCTTCGTATTCCCAGACTTTCAGCTACTCCCAACCATAGAGGAGTACACCGACTATTTTAAGATTCCATGGACTTTCACACTTCCTTATGGAAAACCGAAGAGGAGGGATTTGGCTAAAGCCCTACATATCAAGCAAGAGGATTTACCACCAATGAAAGCGAAAGGAGGATGGTACGGAATGGAGGCAGGACCTCTAATGGAGATGGCCGAATATCATTATGAAAATAGAAATCTGGGCATCTTTGAAGCAATTCTGGAATTTCTAATATATGGGTTGTATATCTTCCCAAGCCGTTATGACTTCATCAGTGAGGAGGCGATTCGTCTCTTCATTATCAAAAATCCAGTAAACGAGATACTAGCTGATACTTATGTGGTCATCCACCGCTTCATCTTATACGATCTCGGGCAGTTCTCATGCTGCCTCGTACTGCTTGACCGGTGGTTTACTTCTCATCTACCCAGGACTCATATCCTTTGGAGGCTTCCCAACAAAAGCGCCTGGATTTCTAAACTCATCACTCTCAGGCACTATGATATCACATGGTATGACATCAGCCTTGGAGATCTAGTCATGATCCCCAGTTATGGAGAGTTCCCCAATGTGCCTCTCATTGGGACGAAAGGGGTTATCACCTACAATCCCATTCTTGCCCGGCGTCAATATGGATATCCCACTGGGCCAGAACCCGAACCGGAATTGCTGAGACCTTGCTTCTGCGAAACTGGTCGCAACCCTGAATTGGAAGCCCGTGCTCAATACGCTCAAAGAGATCCTCACCTCTTAGGTATAACTCCAATGGAGAATGCAAGTTGTTTAACTTCCAGAGGGTACTTGCTTTGGTCGAAAGAAATTGCCTTGACCATGTTCTATACTCATGATTATGAGATAACTATAGAACCTGAGGTCCCCAGGACTAGGGAAGAGCTAAAATACGCTTTGACCAAAGCGCAACGAGAGAACGAGGACCTGTGGGAAATCATCTGCCAGGACCAAGCTCATGTTGAAGTCCAAGAAGGAGAAGGATCATCTTGTTAGAATGATCTTTGTTTCACCATTTCCCTGTTTTCCCTAAAAGGATTGTAATCCTAATGTTGCATTTACTTTCACTTCTTGTAAGAAAGGTCTTGCTTTTCAGCAAGAGCCATCTATTGTAATAGACTTCCAGCTATCAATGAAAAAATGCTTTTTAAGCATGTCGTTACATGTTGTTCCAACTTTTTTGTTTGTAAACAAAAATTTGTTTTTCCTTGAATGGTTTGGGCATCTGCATTTGCATTTGCATTCGCATTTCATCCTGCATTGGTCTGGCATCCGAGTTCCGCAGCTCATCCTCTGTTCTTGTTCAGAAAAGAGAGAAGGAGTTACGCTGAATACTCACAGATACAACACTCGATCCAGAGCTCAGAAGCAGATGGCAGATAATGAACAGAGGTCCGATCAGATGGACAACGACATTGAAGGAATCAAGGGTGACGTCAGCCAGATTATGGAAGTTCTCAATATAATCAAGGTAAAGATGGACACACAGTCTACGGTAATCTCCGGTCGTCACAGCAGCGACCAATGTCACAGTAGCTCCAGTTACCACTGCAGAGTTTCCCTATGGCATGTCTCGGGATTTTGTGCCACCATTCAACAATATGCAATCTTCAAGTCTTAATCCACTGTTCGATTCAACAATCAGGAATCCCATTTTCACTCAAGCGGGTGGACCCACTACAGTGTGACCTGTTTTCAACAATCAACAACCAATCTTTAACATACCTGACGGTTCTGAAGCCGAGGATGAAAAGCACGAAAAACTGAGGGTAGAGATGGACATTATGGATAAAAGGATGAGGGCCATTGAAGGAAGCAACGTTTTTGGGTCTGATGCCAAAGACCTATGTCTGGTGTCTGGTTTGGTATTTCCCCAAAAATTCAAAATGCCAGTGTTCGACAAATATGAGGGGACTACTTGTCCCAAAGTGCACCTAATCATGTACTGCAGGTGGATGGCTCCACATATTGAAAATGACAAGCTGTTGGTACACTGTTTTCAAGACAGTCTTAAAGGAGCATCGGCTAAATGGTATCTCAGCTTGGATCAAGCAAAGATCCACAGTTTCCAAGATCTTTCAGATGCCTTTATTCAACAGTACAAGTACAACATGGATTTAGCTCCCGACCATCGTCAGCTTCTCAGCATAGAAAAGTGGCTACCCCAAATATTAATTCAAGCGCCAGTACAGCAAAGAAACCGGTCATCAATTTTCACAAAAAGAAAGAGGGGGATGTAAGTGCGATCACATATGGGAAAAAGGCGCAAAATTCCAGGAGCCATCGCCAGCAGTACCATCCATCATCATATATAGCAGCTGTGACTCCCATTTTTCAACCGTCATCACAGCAGGGTCCCCAGCCTGGGGCATCCAGCAATCAACACCAGTATCATCCTGGCAATCAACATCAATATCACCCCCAACAATGAACAACAATACCATCAGCCGCAAGGTCAGCAGCCTCAAAATAGGGCCCCAAGGGCGAATTACCATGCAAATAGGCCAAAAATATAACTTATTCCCATGAGTTACACCGATCTGTTCCCCATGTTGATAGAAAGAGGGTTGGTCAAAACAAGAAAATTAGGTGCTCCACCTAATCAACTCCCATTCTACTACAATGCCAACGCTCGCTGCTTATTTCATGAGAATGCTCCAGGCCATGATCTTGAAGGTTGCTTCGCACTTCAGCACCTCGTTTGAGAATTGATTGAAAAAAGAATTCTGTCCTTTGAAGATAATCATCCAAACATAAAGAACAACCCTCTGCCAAATCATGGTGGAGTCAATGCCATTACTGAAGAAGGTGAGGGGTCAGAAGACAAGAAAGTTACCACTATTGGAGAGATCAAAGTGCCATTGGCAGACCTACACAAACGTCTCGCTCAAGCATGGGTGCTTAATACATCTCACGAAAACTGCGAACAATGCATGCTGAAGCCCGAAGGTTGTGACATTGTGAAAAAAGACATTCGAGCAACGATTGAACAAGGGATGATAGAGATCGCCCACAGGAAAAAAGGGGAAGATGTGGCAGTCATCGAACTTGTGTTTAACATGCCAGAAGAGCCCAACAAAAGAGTTGTGTTCAGAAATAATAACAACAACAACAATTACAAGAACGTCCGGCCGGTATTCCGCGACGATGCACCCCCGAAATTCGGGAGGGGGCAGGCCAGGTTTGAACCAAGGGGAGGATCCAAACCTCACCTAAGGGTTGTGACACCAAAGCAGGACTACTCATGGTGCGAGGGAATCTTCAAAGAAAGGAAGCCAGCAAATGTGGCTAACATTTCCGGTGGAAGCAAGATGACCTGGAGTGGTCGCATATACCAACCTCGGACATACAATGTGGCTCCTCCACCAGTAATTTCTATTCCAAAAGCTGTTGTTTCCCAGAAGCCCATTCCAGAGGCAGTCGTCACTAAAGAACCTTTGGTTAAAGGAAAAGAAAGCCTCAAGAATGATGAAGAAAAGTTCCTGAGAATCATCAGACGAAGTGATTACAGGGTGGTAGACCAACTAAATCAAACACCATCTAAGATCTCGGTCATGGCCTTACTCTTAAGCTCTCCGACGCATCGCCAGGCTTTGCTCAAAATCTTGACACAAGCCCATGTTACCAAAGATATTACGTTGGGGCAATTTGACTCCATTGTAGCAAACATCAAGGCCTGCAACACGCTAAGCTTTGACGACAATGATCTGACAGTTGAGAAATGTAAGCACAATCGTGCTCTACATGTGTCGATCAAATGTGAAGAAGATACAATGTCCAAGGTTCTTGTTGACACAGGATCCGCGCTCAACATGATGTCGAAGAGGACACTAGCCAAGCTGGCTTACCAGGGCGCTACCATGAGGCCAACTTCTCTCATAGTGAAGGCATTTGATGGATCTAGGAGGGTTGTGATAGGGGAGGTTGATCTTCCTATCATGATCGGACCACAAATCGTTGAAGTCACCTTTCAGGTGATGGATATTAATCTGGTCTACAGTTGTTTACTGGGAAGGCCATGGATCCACACAGCTGGTGCCGTTACTTCTACTCTCCACCAGAAAATTAAGTTTGTTGTGGATGAACAGTTGGTCATTATTCATGGAGAAGAGGATTTAATGGTAAGCAACTTGTCCTCATTCCGGTATATTGAAGCTGACGAAGATTCCCTTGAGACTGCCTTTCAAGCACTAGAAATAGCCCACGCTGTTCTAGTCGACGAATCGGACATAACTCGCGGGCCATCATTCACCTCTGTTCAGAGTATCAAGGCGGCACTGAAAGCTGGAATCCCGTTGGGATGGGGGGATGTCATTGAAGTCAACACTCGGGCCAAAAACGATCGACAGGGGTTGAGTTACAAACCAACTCTATAAGGCAAGCCAGAGGAAAGCACCATGAAGAAAAAGTCTTTGAAGGAAATATTCACCAGTGGTGGAATACAAATCAACGCCATCATTGCTGAAGATGAAGATGGTAATCTAGATCATCTAATAACTAGGAGAGGAGCAGCTTTGCGCAACTGGGAGGCTGTGGAAATTCCCGTCTTTTTACCTTTGGAGTAATTCATTTTGCTTGTTAGCTTTATGTTTTCTTTAAAAATTCCTGGTCTTCCCCAAGGCCTGCGAATTATTTTTGTATTGGGCCACTTTGCAATTTGAAAATCATTAATGAAAAAAGTGTTTTTGTTAAACTCTTGTTTGTTATTTTGCGCATCATTTTCACTCTTTTGTTAAAAGGAAAAATGGCAATCTTTTTGAAAAATAAAAAAAAACAACCCTTCATCTGCATGTCTGTGTGTGTGTGTCTAATTGTTCCCAAAAATAAAAACATGCAGAATACCTCCATCCACCACAGAATCCTATGATCCTTCGGCTCCTTCTACTAGGGGTTCATCTGTCTTTCAAGCGGAAGAAGAGAATGATGAAGAGTTAGAAGTCCCAGAAGAGTTGAAGAGAATGGCTGAGTACGAAGATGTGTATCTCCAGCCATACAAAGAGCAGACTGAGATCGTCAATTTGGGGTCAAAAGAAGAAAAAATAGAAGTCAAGATTGGGGCATCATTGAGGCCAGAGATCAAAAGCAAGCTGATAACGCTCCTCAGAGATTATGTCGACATATTTGCTTGGTCTTACCAAGACATGCCAGGGTTGGATACCGACATTGTTATGCACAAGCTCCCCCTGAAGCCAGAGTGTCCTCCGGTCAAACAAAAGCTTCGTAGGTCAAGACCAGACATGGCTCTTAAAATCCGGGACGAAGTCAAGAAACAAATTGATGCAGGCTTTTTAGCGGTATCCAAATATCCATAATGGGCGGCAAACATTGTACCAGTCCCAAAGAAGGATGGCAAGGTCAGGATGTACGTCGATTACAGGGATTTAAACAAAGCAAGTCTGAAGGATGATTTCCCTCTACCACATATTGACACTTTGGTGGATAATACAGCAAGCTTCGCAGTATTCTCATTCATGGACGGATTTTCTGGTTATAATCAGATAAAAATGGATCCAGCTGACATGGAGAAGACAACTTTCATCACACCTTAGGGCACCTATTGTTATAAGGTCATGCCTTTCGGTTTGAAGAACGCAGGGGCAACGTATCAGAGGGCCATGGTCACACTCTTCCACGATATGATGCACAAAGAAATTGAAGTATACGTGGATGATATGATCGCAAAATCCCAAAGTGAAGAAGACCACTTGGATCATCTGTTGAAGCTATTTGAGAGACTCCAAAAGTATCAACTGAGGTTAAATCCAGCAAAATGCACCTTCGGAGTTCGCTCAGGTAAGTTACTTGGTTTCATCGTTAGTCAACAAGGAATTGAAGTAGACCCCGACAAAGTCAAAGCAATCCAGAAGATGCCTGCTCCTAAAACAGAGAAACAAGTCAGAGGCTTCCTCGGACGTCTGAATTACATCTCCAGATTCATCTCCAATCTAACTCCTACGTGCACGCCGATCTTCAAGTTGTTACAAAAAAGATCAGACCGCATTTGAGAAAATCAAGCAGTATTTACAAGAGCCTCCGGTGTTGATTCCTCATGTACCTGGAAGACCTTTGTTTATGTATATGACAGTATTAGAAGATTCAATGGGCTGTGTTTTGGGCCAGACTGATGAATCAGGAAAGAAAGAACACACAATCTACTATCTGAGCAAGAAGTTCACCGATTACGAGATTCGTTACTCTCCCCTGAAAAAAGCCTGTTGTGCCTTAGCTTGGGCCGCCAAGCGTTTGAGACAGTACATGATCTGTCACACCACAATGTTGATTTCTAAGATGGACCCCATCAAGTACATCTTTGAAAAGCCAGCTCAAACAGGAAGATTGGGCAGATGGCATATGCTCTTATCAGAGTACGATATTCAGTATGTTGCTCAAAAATCTATCAAGGGAAGTGTCTTGTCAGAACACCTCGCAGAGCACCCCATGAAGGATTATCAACCACTCAAGTTTGATTTTCCTAATGAAGATGTGATGTATATTCAACATACAAAACCAGAGCCTGGTCCGGACGAAGGTCCCGAGCCTGGATCCCGCTGGGAAATGATGTTCGATGGAGCATCAAACAAGAATGGACATGGTGTCGGAGCTGTTTTGAAAAATCCAACCGGAGGATACACTGCCGTCACAGCCCGACTTTGTTTCTCGTGTACGAACAACATAGTCGAGTATGAAGCCTGCATTTTAGGGTTGGAAGCTGCTATTGATCTTCGCATCAAAATCTTGGAAGTGATCAGTGATTCTGCTTTAGTGATCTACCAACTCAAAGAAGAATGGGAAACCAGGGATGAAAAATTGATCCCTTACAAAACTCATATCTTGGAGATGGCTGAATATTTTGATGAAATTACCTACAAGCATGTACCGAGAGCGGAAAATCACATTGCCGATGCACTGGCTATGATGGCATCGATGTGGAAGGTCCAGTTTGTTAACAAGGCGCCTCTGATTCGTATTGAAAGAAGGACAGTACCCGCGTATGTCATGACAATAGATGAAGAAACTGATGAGAAACTGTGGTTCCACGACATCAAGAACTTTCTTCAAAATCAAGAATATCCAGCTGACGCTGTCGCTTGCGCGAAAATAAGGTGCCGGCATGACAGAAGAGTCGCCACCTTTCGTTATTTATCCCTCAGAGCGGGAAAGGAAACGATCGGAAAAACCTGACGAAAAAGGGTAAGACAAGGTCATCGCAACCATTGTCTGGGTTCGGGAGTCGGTTACGCAAGGGGAAGGTATTAGCACCCCTCACGTCCGTCGTACTCGACGGGATCCTCGCTTGTTTGTTTACTTGGACGGGTTGGTTATAATCTATCTACCTATCAAGGCTGGCTGAAAAAAGAAAAGAAAAATGACTCGGCAAAGCGTCGCGCTTTATGCCTACGTATTCCCGTCTGGAACGAGAAATCAGAGTCGACGTAGTTCGGCTAACTACGGGTGAAGGTTGAAGGTTGCTCGCTAGGATATCGCATCCTATGCCTACGTACTTTCATCTGGTATGAAAGATCAGAGCAAACGTAGTTCGGGAGACTACAGAAAATATGGCTCAACTAGGAGGGAGACTATCAAGTCCTACTGTTATCATGCCATGGATTCATCCTATGGTTGAGGTTTGAACAGGGAACTCCTAGATGTTGTCATGCATAGGTTTCAACCTAAAAGTCTATCATCAAATCCCCATCAGAAGAAATGAGAGTCCTAAGGGATCATGTCAATGATACACAGAGTACAGACAAAAACATCAGTTTAAACAGTAAAATGCATGTAATGCAAGTGAGGGAGGAAATGTGTGTGGGGCTTCAGCCTCCACAAGCTCATCTCAACCTTAAGCCAGTCATGAAATAACAGTAATCATACTGAAAATAATCAACATGCCATCAAGCAAAACAGTAAAGGAAATGAAGTGCCATCAGGCAAACAAAACACATGAGAAAGAATCATCTATTCTTTAACCATAATCCTAATCACAGGATCTAAACAAACCTAAGCAAAACTCTCAAGCAGAACCCTAGGCAGGAGAAATCATTCCCAGTCTTCAAGCTTCAGAATAAGCTTACCAAAGAAAGGGAGCCAAGCAAGCAAGCTCATAGTGTCTTCCTCAGGAGAACACTAGGAGGTGTATACTCAGGAATCATACCCTATGTGGCTCAACCACTGTGATCAGTTTACATCCCTCCTCAGGAGAGATTAAACTCACAAGCAGGCTCCAACATCACTGGATATTTAGGAAATCCTATTTAAACTAGTGGAACTAAGTGAATAGACCCATAGGACCTTCCTCAGGAAAGTACTAGGAGGCTTCCACTTAGGAGTTGTATCCCATGTGGCTCAACAACATGTGATCAGTTTACATTCCTCCTCAGGAGAAATTAAACTCACAAGTTGGCTCCAACATCATTGGATACTTAAGAAATCCTAGGTCAACTAGTGGAACTAAGTGAATAGACCCATAGGACTTTCCTCAGGAAAGTACTAGGAGGCTTCCACTTAGGAGTTGTATCCCATGTGGCTCAACAACATGTGATCAGTTTACATTCCTCCTCAGGAGAAATTAAACTCACAAGTTGGCTCCAACATCATTGGATACTTAAGAAAGAGGTGAGAAGGAAGGATGAAAGTCATTCATAGTGCCTTCCTCAGGAAAGTACCATGAACTTCCTTCAAACTTCAGGCTCTCAAACCTCACCAACAGGGCATCAGCCAAGCTCTGGGTCTCTGCATCTTGATCTACAAGCTTCTCCTCATGATGCTCTCCATCAATATCCTCAAGGCAACCCAAGCCCTTCATCCAATTCCTCAGAAAGAACCCCACAGATGAACAGATAACCCACTGAACAAATCACATCATCAGGCAATCTTCAGATAATACCTAAAAATATTAAACTAATGGGGAAAAATTCAACAAATATTCATAAGGGTCCTCAACACCTTCTCATAACATCTACAAAGGTTTCTACCTAAAAATCAAGATACAACTCAATCCAAGAAAATGATCATCACCTATGCACAATTCTAAACCCTAATTAGACTATCCTAAGTCAACCCTAATCAAACTAATCAAGATCAATTCTAAAAAATCTAGAAAAAATCCTATGGGGAAGTATGACTAATCATCTAATTGCACCAAAAAGAATGGGTAAAAAAGATTAATGGGAAGTACTAAAATAATTCCTACAAAATCAAATACCAAAATGAAACAATTAAAAAGCTACTTGATTGGAAAATCTAATAAAAATATTAAACCTAAAAATAAAATCTCAATTTTATTTTTATAATTTTCTACTCATTTTAATCTACTCATAGAAAAAAGAAGAAATTAAAAATCATTTTTTAACTATTTTTAATGAATTTTTCAAGACAGAAAAAATAAAAGAAGAAAAATAAAAGAATTTAAACTAAATGAAAGGAGGGGGGGTATGAAAAGTAATTCGTGCCAGTTAAAAATATTGGGCCAGAAATAAAAGGGGGGTGGGAATAGAAAATAAGCCCAGAATGGCTTATTAATGAAACGACGCGTTTCATACAATTTGAATCTTCCCTCTCTTTTCTCAGACACGCGCGCGACCGTTAGATTAGGTGAATTTGTCAAACATTGGACTTGATCCAACGGCGCTCCCTCATCGTCTTCATCAAACTAGGGTTTTGCAGAACCCTCTCTCATGCAATCACACTTTCGAGCCTCTCTAGCTCACTCCACAGGCCACGGCTCCACACGACTCCAACATGAAAACTCATCTACGTCTCAAGCCCTACACAACCCTACGTTCACTTTTCCTTAATTCTTCCTAGATTGCTCTAACCGAAAGCACCAACACCATGGCACCACCATATCCAACTGCTATCAAACTTCACCAAACTTTAACCTAATGATTAACAGATGCTCTACACATTACCCTAACTAATGCACACTAATTCTTGATGATTAAAACTAACAATCTACATAGTTCTTGAAAATCAAAGTTTCAAACACCTGCCATGGAACCTCATGGAACAGGCTGTAACTCATGGGGAAGAATCATCTAGCCTAGTACATCATGTCTATGCCTAAGAAACTAATTGAAGCTGCATAATTAAGGAGGTATAAAGTGAAGAAGAAACCTGTCAAAGGGTTATGGTGCAGTGGTGTAGAGGAGGTTCCCAGCCTTGGAATTGCTTGCAGATAGTCCTTGAATGATTCTCAGTATTCTGTTTGCAATGGTGATGAAGGAGATGGCTGGTAGTGCAAGATATCTCAACTTGCTTCAACTTGAAGAAATCTCTCCAATGGCTATGTATCTCTCTCTCTCCTCTGACTTGGCTCAAGTTTCACCAACCTCTCATCACTCTTTGATGCACTCTTTTTATAACAATCCATGGAAGTCTCTAGATTCATCTAGAATGATGTGGAAGTTTCATGAAAGTTCCATGATATTCCATAATGGTCATCTCATCTCATATGCCATGCCTTGTTATTTTGGTCTCAAATTCTCCTTACATGAGTTATTGAATGAGGATAAGTGAAAAACAAGTGCATTTGTTGCTTATGTAGGGTTTTTTAACATTGCCTTCTTTTTCAAGTAACTAATTTCCAAAGGAACCACATTTTTTAAGCCTCAAATGAAAATTCTACTTAAACCAATCTTCTCAAAATGGTTTTTCCAATCAAAATGATATATTGGATGACCTATTTTGGATTTGTAGATCTCCCAAAACACTTTTCAATTTCAACTTTTCAAAGTTATAAGTCATTTTTAGTTCATTTTTGACCAATCATGGAATCTTGTGCTATGAGCTTTTTCAACAATTTGTGACCTTCTTTCTAGACTTAAAATCACATTTTGAGCAACTTTCATGTTTTGAGTTTTTCCATTTGAGGCTTGGAAATAGGAGTTTTAGGCATTGGCTAAAATGACCTATAACTGACAAATGACCAAAATACCCCTGCCTTGTTCAAACCATAACTTGAGTTCCACAAATCCAATCAAGGACTTCTACCACTCAAATTAAAGCTAAGAAGATCCTCTTCAACATTCATGTTGACCAAGAAACCATAGGAATCAACCTACTAGGGCAAAAGTTGTCTGGAAGTTGGGTGACTTTCAAGGACCCAGATTCACACACCTCTGCTGACCTGTAATTTGTCAAAACCATAACTTGAGCTCTGTAACTCCTATCAAGGACTTCCACCACTCAAATTAAAGCTTAGAACAAGCTCTACAACATTCATGTTGTGGGGAAGATGAGATATCAATCACATCTAGGGCTAAAACTGCCTGGAAGATAGGGATCAAATTAGGGTTTTTCCACTGACAATCCTTGGAAACCCTAACTCAAAACTTCTCAAAACTCCTCAATCATGATGAGTTGGTCTAGGAATCATCTTTATATAATCTCTATGCATCATTCCATGATCTCATGGCCCTTGGATTAAGTCTCAACCTTCTCCAAATCTTCAGCTGGTCTAGGGTTGACCCAGTCAAAACCCTAATTCTACCATTCATGGTTGAATCTTCTGAATTCTTACATAATGACTTCTCTGGGCTTCATGAAGGCTATCAAGGCATCTCATAAGCTTTCTCAAGACATCAAGTTCATTCTCAAAGTCTCAGAATCATCTGAGGAGCACCCACAACTTTCAAACTGTGAAGCACACAACCCTGGTTTCAACCAACTCCTCTGAGGACCTCTTGAACTTTTTGATGAAGGTATCAACTTTCAAATACTCCATGAATGAATAAATGTTGGTCAAATTTTGGGGTGCAACAGCTGCCCCTATTCAAACGGCTTGGACCTGACTGGGTGAGAAGCGAACGGCTCTCAACCAATCAAGGTACGAGACGGTTGAATATCGGTAAACCCGAAAATTTGCCAACTGCACAAGCACACGGTACTCTGCGGGGAACAAATCTTTGAATACTGCAACACTAGCCGCTCAACAACTAGCTGGAGAAATACTGATCTGACATCGCCGCCGGAAACAAACATAATCTGAGAGACACTCGACATCGCCGTCGTTCAAACATCATCTCTGTTGGGGATTTAAAGGAGTCTGATATTGCCGTCAAACAAACATCCAACCTTGCTGCCGGAAACAAACATAATCTGACCT
Source organism: Lathyrus sativus (assembly GCA_963859935.3). Lineage (NCBI taxonomy): Eukaryota > Viridiplantae > Streptophyta > Magnoliopsida > Fabales > Fabaceae > Lathyrus > Lathyrus sativus. The sequence continues at coordinate 336,069,661 of OZ012739.1, forward strand.
CGCCGTCGGATCTAAACAAAATACCCCGCGTTGCCGCTGGAGAGAATACAACACTGAACAACTCTGACCTGGGGTTCACCCCTGGAACAAGAGGTATACTTGCGTATTTGAAGCTACTCCGCTGGGAATGAGAGACTTAAACGATCACACTTTGATCTGGGGTTCACCCTCAGAACCATGACGAACATCGAAATACTGCTGCACACTGCCCGCTGTAGAACTTCAACATTAAAGATATATGAAACCCTGGCCCCTGGCCACTTCCAGCTTCAGCTAGAAAAGATCTTCAAGTACTTATGAAGATAGATGAAACCCTGGCCCCTGGCCACTTCCAGCTTCAGCTAGAAAAGATCTTCAAGTACTTCTGAAGATAAGCATCCTTGGCCTCCAAGAATGGCAACTCTGCAGGAGGTATCCTTCGACTTCAGTCTGCAGAAAGTGATTCTTGCCCTTCAAGGATACAAGGATCTGCCTTCAGGCAACTCCACCTCTGCTATAGAGCATCCGAGACTTCAGTCAGGGATATACTTCGGCCTTCAGCCCGAATAATGAATCCTAGGTCCTTCACGACCTTGGGGGATAACCTTGCCTTCAGGCACCTTTGCTTCAGCAAAAGAAATCTGTGACTTTAGTCAGAGAAATGGTATCCTGAGCCATTCATGACTCTACGGGGATTCAAACGCTTTGCCTACAGGCAAAACTCCGCTTCAGCTGGAGAAACATCTTCGACTTCAATCAGAAGACGTATCATTCACTTGATCGCAATCAATCATCACCTCAGGACAACTGACGTGGTCTTCAGACTCACACGAATCACTTTGTTGTATCTACAACCTTTGGAACCTTATCTTCAGCCACACGTTGATTCATCAACAAGGACATCTGAGCTCACAGGAACCTTCTGATATCGCCTTCAGGCATTTACGAAGTCCATCTTCAGATTAGACATCACTATTGGAGCAGACATATCACGCTGCTAAGGATTTCAAGAATCATCTTGACCAAACAGATCCATCGGGCATCTTCAAGAATCGTCCTGAACTGATAACCTTTCTGGAGCAAACATTCTGTTGGGAATTCCAGGAATCTTCCTGGGCAACTCCTGCTGGAGGCGCTATTGGGGAACTCAAGTATCACACTAGGCGAACCACTCGGGAAGCTGTACTGAGGTCTTAAGAATCGTCTTAAGCAAGTGGCCCTGCTGAGGGACTTGAGAATCATCTCGAACCGAAGTCTTTGCTGGGGATCTCAAAAATCATCTTGAGCGAGCGGCTGCGGGGATCACCGGGGTCTTCAGAATCATCTAAGAAAATAACCTTGCTGGGGAGAACTTCAAGAATCGTCCTGAGCAACCGGTCTTTCGGTAGTACACATGTACAACAAGAATAATAATGACCTAGATCATGCTTATGATGCATATGCTTCTGCTATGCAATCATGCTCAATGCCATGCACTCATGCTTAATGCTATGCAATCGTGCTCAATGTTATGCAATCGTGCACAATGACGTGCAATCATGCACAATAATGCGATCCCGTCAGCAAAATAAATGCCGAAGGGGGAATCCTCCTGTCAAGGAGAAAGAGTCGCTCAGATGGAGGAATCGTCCTGCTGAGGAGAATGTGAACACGCCAATATCAATTAGGCTCTGTCTGGGGAACTGATCTTCCGCGAACTGCTGCAGGGGAACAACTTCAGCTGACTGCTGCAGGGGATGAAGCTCTACGAGAACTTGGGTCTGCTGATATCAATCGCGAGAATGAACTGTGCGGCCGTCTCAGCTACTCTTCTGGGGATGACCCCTCTGTGGGGAACCAACTTCAGCTGCTCAACACTCCACCGGGGAAAAACCAATCATGATCCGATCAACTCACAAGGACTCGGCTCTCTTGGGCATCTGCAAACTCGGCTGAGGAAGGAGAAATCATTCTGCTTTGCTGGAGAGAAAACGACTCTGGGGAAACGCAGCATTAGCTGCCCTACGCTCTGCTGGGGAAAATTGATCATGATCTGATCAACTTCCACGGATTCGGCTTTTCTGCGGACTCAGCCGGGGAGATAGAAATCATTCTACTTCACTGAAGAGTACGACTCTGATGGGGAATTTCAATTCTGCTGGGGAAGAAAGAATCATCTGACTTCGGGGGAGAGTACAACTCTGCCGGGGAATACAACATCAGCTGTTCCAACACTCTACTGGGGAAGAAGGAATCGTCCGTCTTCAGGAGAGAGCCTGATTCTGGTGAGGAATCCACTGGAGACTTCAGTCTGGCACTATCAGTTACTGCCTACTTCGGCATACGACTAGCTTCCTGCGAAGCCTGCACTTGTGACCCGGTGCGGGGGAAAATCCTGCTTCAGCGACTTTACTGGGGAAACACGAGCTTCAGCTCCCGAACACTTCTATGAACTCTGCACTTGTGACCCGGTGCTGGGGAAAGACGAGCTACGGTACTCAATCATTCTTCGGCGCTTAACTCAGCTGATGAGGTGACGTTCCTTCAGGATGCGTCTGCTTGGGGGAAGAGAATCATCTCTACCTGGGGAAGACATATCAATGCTCACTACCTGATTCTGATTCCGCGGAGGAGAGATCACTGAACTCTGAAGAAGGAGGACTCGCTCCGCTTCGGGGATACGCACGACACATCTTCTGACGGGTGCTATACCTGCAACGACACAAACAAACAGACAAGATACCCTCCTCAAAGGGGCCTATCAGGGTTATTATCTCGCGACAATGTTCAATTAATTAATTGTTTCAACAATCAATGGGCTTAGGCCCGCAGGTTTATGTATGCGCATTTTATCAAAAAAAAACACATCGGCGTTATCATTCGCAAACAAAACAGATAAATGCAAAACAGACAAGTAGAATTGCTGAATAATGTGCATTTTATTGATGGTGAACCCCTGAATGGGCAAAAATGTTTTACAACAGAGGCAAGCTCCTGAAATGAGGAAGCCGCGCAAAAAAGAAAACATAAATATACATCAGTATATACAAATGTCGGCAATCGAGGCGTAGACGAACACCATGAGTTGATCCCTCTAAGACCCACTCGACTTCGATACTTCTCCGATGCTTCAGCTTTGGAAGAGATTGATTCAGATAAACGGCCCTCAGGTCTTCCGAACCACTAAACAATGAAAGTCCATACGCGGAACGCAGTCATTTGCTTATTTAAATCCCTAACTTTTGCGTGAACCGCCCTTTCGGGTTTTCAGTTCACCGGGATACCCTTTTTTGCCGAAGCCGCCCAGTGTAGGTTTTCGACTTCGCGGGTGTACATTTTTTCAATATATCCCTAATTTTTGCCCGAACCTTTTATTCTGTTTTTGGTTCGCCGGGATGCCCCTTTTTTGCCTGGACTCTCTTTTTTTGTCCAGCGGGTCGCTTTCAAGCAAAGTATTTTTTAACTGCGTCCGCGTTCACCGGGGATGCAAAATCTTCACCATCCATCGTGGATAACAACAAAGCCCCTCCTGAGAAGACCTTGCTGACGACATACGGCCCTTCGTAATTCGGAGTCCACTTGCCCCGGTGATCGGAGTGTGGCGGAAGAATCTTCTTCAGGACGAGATCACCCGTCTGAAAGCTTCTGGGACGCACCTTCTTATCATAAGCTTTCTTCATTCGGCTTTGGTACAGGCGACCAAATGCAATCGATGCTAACCTCTTCTCGTCCATCAGGCTGAGCTGGTTCAGGCGATTCGTCACCCATTCTGCCTCATCAAGTTTCACATCAACCAAAACTCGCAAAGAGGGAATCTCCACTTCTAGCGGTAGGACAGCTTCCATACCGTACACCAAGGAGAAAGGAGTTGCCCCGGTCGACGTACGCACCGTCGTACGGTAACCATGCAAGGCAAACGGCAGCATCTCGTGCCAATCTTTATACGTCACAACCATCTTCTGAACAATCTTCTTGATGTTCTTGTTGGCCGCTTCAACGGCGCCATTCATCTTCGGCCGATAAGGAGATGAGTTGTGGTGTTCAATCTTGAAGCTCTGGCACAGCTCCTTCATCATCTTGTTATTCAAATTCGAACCATTATCAGTAATGATCCGCTCGGGAATTCCATAGCGACAGATGATGTCCCTCTTAATGAATTTAGCAACCACCTGCTTGGTCACATTAGCGTACGAGGCTGCCTCCACCCACTTGGTGAAGTAGTCGATAGCTACCAGAATGAAACGATGACCATTAGATGCGGTGGGCTCGATCTTGCCTATCATGTCGATGCCCCACATGGAGAACGGCCAAGGGGAGGACATGACATTCAATGGGCACGGCGGCACATGAATTTTATCAGCATAAATCTGGCATTTGTGACATTTCTTCGCGAATCTGAAGCAATCCGACTCCATAGTCAACCAGTAATATCCTGCTCTCAGGATCTTTCTCGTCATGGCATGCCCGCCGGCGTGCGTACCAAATGTGCCCTCATGGACTTCCTCCATGAGCGTACTTGCTTCTTTCTCATCTACACATCTGAGTAGCACGAGATCGTGGTTTCTCTTATACAGCACTCCATCAGGATTGAGGTAAAAGTTTCCAGATAGCCTCCTCAGAGTCTTCTTATCCTGGGTTGACGCACCCGCGGGATACTCCTTAGTCATAAGGAAGGTCTGAATATCGTGGAACCATGGCTTGCCGTCAGTGGCATCCTCGATTGCGAACACATATGCTGGTCTGTCAAGACGCGAAAGAACAATGCTTGGAGCTTCATTCCAAAGATTGACCTTATACATTGAAGCCAACGTGGCTAAAGCATCAGCCATTTGATTTTCAGCCCGTGGTACATGATGAAGTTCTACTCGGTCGAAGAACGGAAGCAGCCTTCTGGCGTAATTCATGTACGGCACTAGATTCGGTTGACGAGTTTCCCACTCCCCTTTAATCTGATTGATCACAAGCGCTGAGTCACCATATATGTCTAGATTCTTGATTCTCAAATCAATTGCCTCTTCTAGACCCATAATACATGCCTCGTACTCGGCTTCGTTGTTGGTAACTGAAAACGTCAGTCTTGCAGTAAACGGGATGTGGGATCCGTGAGGAGTCGCGATGATAGCCCCGATACCACTTCCATAGGAATTAACCGCTCCGTCGAATATCAACTTCCACTGAGACTTCCTATCTGGCCCCTCATCGGGCAATGGCTCATCGCAATCCTTCGCTTTGAGAAACATAATGTCCTCGTCAGGGAATTCGAACTTCATCGGCTGATAGTCTTCGATTGGCTGTTCGGCAAGGTAATCAGACAATACGCTTCCCTTGATGGCTTTCTGAGAGACGTACTGAATATCATATTCTGTTAACACCATTTGCCATCTGGCAATCCTACCCGAAAGAGCCTGCTTCTCGAAGACATACTTGATCGGATCCATCTTCGAAATCAGCATAGTGGTGTGATTGAGCATATACTGTCGTAGACGTTTGGCAGCCCAAGCTAGTGCACAACACGTCTTCTCCAGCATCGAGTATCGAGATTCACACTCAGTGAACTTTTTACTCAAATAATAAATGGCATGCTCCTTTCTGCCCGTCTCGTCGTGCTGACCGAGAACACACCCCATGCTATTCTCCAGAACTGTCAAGTACATGATTAATGGCCGTCCAGCCACTGGGGGTATCAAGATCGGAGGTTCTTGAAGATACTGCTTTATCTTATCGAATGCCTTCTGGCAGTCTTCATTCCAAGTAATCGCCTGATTTTTCTTTAACAACTTGAACATCGGTTCACAAGTGGCCGTGAGCTGGGAGATAAACCTCGCAATGTAGTTTATTCGGCCCAAGAAACCACGAACTTCTTTTTCTGTTCTCGGCGCTGGCATTTCTTGGATAGCTTTTATTTTTGCAGGATCAACTTCGATACCTCGTTCACTAACGATAAACCCCAATAACTTTCCGGATCGCACTCCGAAAGTGCACTTGTTAGGATTCAGCCTCAGCCTGAACTTCCTAAGCCTTTCAAACAGCTTCAGCAAATTGACCAGATGCTCATCCTCCGTTTGGGACTTTGCAATCATGTCATCAACATAGACCTCGATCTCATGATGAATCATATCATGAAACAAAGTTACCATTGCTCGCTGGTAAGTGGCCCCTGCGTTCTTCAGACCGAAGGGCATTACCTTGTAGCAAAACGTGCCCCAGGGGGTAATAAACGTTGTTTTCTCCATGTCCTCCGGCGCCATCTTAATCTGATTGTAACCGGAGAAGCCATCCATGAACGAAAACACGGAAAACTGGGCTGTATTGTCGACCAACACATCGATATGAGGCAACGGGAAATCATCCTTAGGGCTCGCCCTATTCAAGTCCCGATAATCGACGCACATGCGTACCTTACCGTCCTTCTTCGGTACAGGCACTATGTTGGCGACCCACGGAGGGTAGGTGGTAACGGCTAAAAATCCTGCGTCCAACTGCTTCTGGACTTCTTCTTTGATCTTCACAGCCATGTCTGGTCTCGTCCTCCTGAGCTTCTGCTTGACTGGAGGGCAATCTTCTCGCAACGGCAAGCGATGAACCACGATATCGGTGTCAAGTCCAGGCATATCCTCATATGACCAAGCAAAGATGTCACTATACTCTCGAAGCATCTCGACCAGTCTATGCTTGACATCGTTCTGCAGCGCAGCCCCGACTCTGACATTCCTGATAAGCTCCTCAGAACCCAGATTTATGATCTCAATCTCCTCTTCATGAGGCAGAATAACCTTCTCCTCTTGTTTCAACAAGCGGGCCAATTCTTCCGGAAGGTCTTCGTCTTCATCAATCTCATCCTCGGCTTGATAGATCGGGCAATCAAAGTCGTAGTGAGCCGTAGAGGGTCCAGAGTCGATGTCGTCTGTTACGTGGATCCTGCAATAACAAGGGTTAAGTTTAAAGCAGGAATATGCAGGTTTGCACGAACCTCGTTGCCATTTTGCTGTTTTTCAAAACAAACATAAAAGATGAATAACAGAGAACACAATATTTGATTACGAAGAAAACGCCTTTTTATTTATTGATAAAATGTATACACATAATCCAACAAGGCCCTGACAGTAAAACCACTATGCCCCGGGCAGGACATAGGGTCGTACAAAAGATTGTAAAAAGCAAATCATTACTCTTCACTTGTCAGCTCGATAATCTCCTTGATGGTCCAGTTGTGAAGGCGCTCGCCTGGTTTGCTCGGTTGAATCCAGGCATCGAGATCACAGTCACTGTCTCCGCTGTCCTCCGACGCTGCGTTGACACTTTCGAATATTACTCCTCCTTTGGTGAATAGGATCGGCCCCTTTCCACGAGATGAGCTACCAGAAGAAGTTGAAGCTTCAGCTTCCGGAGAATATCCCAATCCAAACTTATCTTGTTTGAATGGTATATCCAAGACATGCCCCCAGCCTGGGGTAGAACCAGCTTCGACAACGGCTCTAGCTTCCTTAAACGAAGAGAGGTTCACCTCCTGCTTCTCTGCAACAACGGGAGCTACCTCCTTCACCTTGACGGTCTCAAACGCCTGGCAAAGAGTCTCATGGATCTCGCCGTCCATTTCGACATACTTGAAGGACGACAGGTGGCTTACCATGATGTCCTCCTCTCCGCAAACTGTCACTATGCTGCCCCCAACAGCATATTTAAGTTTCTGATGCAACGTAGACGTTACGGCACCAGCGGAATGAATCCACGGCCGACCTAAGAGGCAACTGTAGGCGGGCATGATATCCATAATATAGAACACTGCATTAAACGTCTCTGGTCCGACTTGAATTGGCAGGGTCAATTCTCCAAAGACGTGGCGTTTGGTTCCGTCAAAAGCCTTTACGACCAGATCACTGGGCGTGCACAGCAGTCCCCGGGTATCCAACTTCATTAGTGCTTTCTTCGGAAGCACGTTCAGCGAGGAGCCCGTATCTACTAGGACATGTGACATAATCGTGCCCCTGCACTCTATCGAGATGTGCAAGGCATGGTTGTGATCTCTTCCCTTGGGCGTCAGCTCCAAATCTGTAAAACCCAGCCCATTACCAGCGTTGACATGGGCTACCACTTCCTCAAGTTGGTTAACTGATATCTCCTGCGGCACGTAAGCAGCATTCAATACTTTCAGCAACGCGTTGCGGTGTGCTTCAGAACACAGCAACAGGTTGAGAATTGAGATCTTTGACGGAGTTTGGTGAAGATGATCTACAATCTTGTAGTCACTTTTCCTGATCAGCCGCATGAACTCTTCTGCGTCTTTAACCAACAAGTCTTTTTCTGCCCCCGCAGGAACCTCTTCAACAGCTTTGCCTTTGCCTTTGTCAGCAGCATCAGCCCGGACTACCTTCTCTGCCGCACCCTCTGCCGGCGCGAACACTCTGCCACTTCTGGTGATGCCACTGGCCTCAGCAAGATTCTGCGCAGTCGATCTGGGCGGCTCAATCTCTACCTTCTGGCCATTACAATACACTTCAGCGCCGTAATGCCATGGAACGGCATTGGTACTCTCGAAAGGGATTGGTCCGGCCCTGGTGATGGTAATAGTAGGAGGACGAGGTGCAGAAATGGTGATAGGGTGGCGAGGAATGGTGATAGTAGCAACTTCGTCCGCCTGCTTCAGCACGACTTCTCCCGACGCATTCTCAACGCTTCGACTAAACTGCAAAATACCCTCGGTCATCAGACTCTGGATACCTTCACTCAACTGCTCACACCCGTCAGGAAGTGCAGCACATTCCATACAAAATTCCCCACACCCGGGAAAGAAGCCTTTCTTCAGCAGTTTAGCTTTAACAAAAACCAACGGCGTCTTCAACTCTCTGACATCAGTCAGCAGGTCTGAATTCTCTTCAGAGATAATAGCATTTACTCCGCCCCCCCTATGATGAGGCATCGGATTCTTGGTGACGTTGGGCACGTTGTCAGAAAAATTTATTATCTTGGCGTCAATCATGTCCTGGACCTTATGCTTAAAAGCTTTGCAGTTCTCAACTGTATGGCCAGGTGCCCCAGAATGAAATTCACATGTAGCATTAGCATCGTACCCGGGTGGTGGTGCCCCTGTCAAGGGAGCTAGCGTCCTTTTCTGAACCAGTTGGAGCTGGAGCAACGTCTGCAGAAGCTGTGCATATGACATGGGAGGAGTTTCCAAATGACGGTTTGCCAGGGGACCCCGATGCTGATATTTCTTATATCCCGGGTTATTCTGTTGCTGAGGCTGCTGCTGCGGCTGCGGGGGAGCAGCTGGGATGTTTATGCTAGCGATCTGAGATTGAGGGCCCTTGCCCTTTCTCCTAGCATTAGAGACAGCACTGGCATCGCCCTCTCGGCGTTTGCCAGTATAAGGTTTCTTGCTGGCTCCTCCAGATGAGGATGATTCGCCTTGAATCTTGCCGATCTTTATACCATTTTCAACATGCTCGCCCAAAGTGATGAGGGCCGAGAATGTCCCGGACATGCCACTAACCAACTTCTCATAATAGACTCCGGGAAGAGTAGCCACGAACATCTGTACCAACTCACGCTCAACCATCGGCGGTTGAACCCGAGCAGCCAATTCACGCCACCGCTGGGCGTACTCCTTGAAGCTTTCATTGCTCCGCTGCGAGAGATTCTGGAGCTGAACTCGGTTGGGAGCCAAGTCGCTATTATACTGATAGTGGAGAACAAATGCTTCAGCGAGATCTTTCCACGTTCGCACAGCAGCGGGTTCCAAACCCATATACCATTCAAGCGATGGGCCAGAAAGACTATCCTGAAAGAAGTGCATCAGCAACTTCTCATCATCAGAGTAAGCAGACATCTTCCTGTAATACGATCGGAGATGAACACGGGGACAAGTAGTGCCTCTATACTTCTCAAAGATAGGCACCTTAAACTTGTGAGGTACTTTAAAGTCAGCAATCAGCCCAAGTTTGGACATGTCAACGCCCAATGTGTTCTGATTTTCTATATCTCTCATTTTATCTTCCAGTGCCTTGAACCTGAGTCTAGCTTCAGCAGTTAACTCAGCCTCTACACCTCTCTGAGAGAAAATGTCGTCCTGATGGTCCTCCAGCCACGGTTGAGGCACCACCATATTTCCTGCACCAACATTAACATTGGCTCCCAAACCACCATTGACGGCGCCCGCCGCGTTAAGTCCGAGATTATTCATAAGATTGCCGTTAGCACTACCGTTGCCCCCGGCAGCAGGAACAACGTTCTGAGGAGTATCCACTTGAGGAGGAGGAGTGGGTACGGCCCCGCCGTGAAGAATTCCATTGCTGTCAACCCTGGAGATGAGAGGTTGAACCAAAGTACGAAGTTGCTCTTGCCCGTTCGCAACTACTTGCATCAACTCCATAAAACGATCCATCCTTTCACGAAGCTCCTGAACATCTGATTGTACTTGGTCCATGATTCTCGTTTGATTGGCGCGAGTCGAGTAACGGTGGATGAATCTTTGATCAATCCTGAAAGCAGCTCGGAACCTGAGTACCTGAAAAACCTGTCAAGATTAAAGGTTAGGAAAAGCAACAGAATGTATGTCATGCAAGAATGCTTCGTGCAAATGCATGCGTGTGTCTGTGTGCTTGAGAGATTTCCCCGGTCCTGGCATCTGCTGATAATAATAAGGAGAAGAATCTAGGCCCAATCATGGAGACAGCAACCTCACAGACACACGCTAATGGAATGATTATGCAAGCTAATGCAAAATGCAGGCATGCAACAATATATCCAAGGCTGCTGTGGAGATTCGATGTCAACAGTCACTGCTGAGAAGGAAACCCCGGTGTAAACCCACTGATCTGATCTGTTGTGAATAACCATCTGGTAGGATCGAGATCAAAATTCTGCTCTGACAAGAACGAAGGCCTGATGATGAAAACCCTGGATGCAAGATCAAGGAATATCTGTTGGAGAAGTCTTCAGACCCCAAATCACAAATCTGCCCTCTCAAGAACAAATACACAGCTGAGATCTTCAAACCTCACTCAAAACCTGCCCTATCAAGAACAAAATAACAACTGCTGACGAGATCCTCAGACCTCACTCAAAAATCTGCTTCATCCAGAACAAATAACAACCGCTGATGAGATCTTCAGACCTCATTCAAAAATCTGCTCCATCCAGAACAAACCTCTGATAACGATACTCTGATCGGAACCTGCTCTATCAAGAACAAACAAACACCTGATGATAAGATCCTCTGATCAAACCCTTGCTCTATCAAGAACATATCTGCAACTGAGAACCCAACATAACTGATTCGCTGTCAAGAAAACCAGGTGGTCTGGAGGTCAAAGTTTCCTGCAATATCCCAACCCCACTCACAGGTATGATGGACCTAATCCACGGACAAAGGTACGGCATCCTATGCGGTCGTCAGCGTCACAGACATTCATGAGTGACAATACGATTCCCAGAAGGAGTGGCATCGTCAAGTCATGAAGAGGCCTCTCTTAGCTGACTTCCAAATGATCGGTCCCCAGAGTCGACAATCCTCACGTCTGGACTCCCCTCAGATCCTCAGGACCGGAAAGGAGCACCTCTGCAAGAATCTCGTCTGAGCGCAGATTTTCGTAGGGAACTGTGCCTGCTCAGCAGACAGGTTCGTCTACTACTTCTCCGCAACTATATCTAGGTGTGTACTCAAGCCCGGGTCCGGCTTTTCACTCACAGTAACATCCCTCTCCCACAGCAGCACAGATAATCATATCAAACTGGAAATAAAATGCGGGAAATAAAATGCGGGAAGTAAAGTGCGGGAAGTAAAAATGCGATAAATAAACGCAACCCAACAAGCAAACACACAAACGATAGGATTGACTCTCATAGGGAACCGGAGAACCAGAGATTCTGGGTTCGATCCCCAGCAGAGTCGCCAGCTGTCGCTTGCGCGAAAATAAGGTGCCGGCATGACAGAAGAGTCGCCACCTTTCGTTATTTATCCCTCAGAGCGGGAAAGGAAACGATCGGAAAAACCTGACGAAAAAGGGTAAGACAAGGTCATCGCAACCATTGTCTGGGTTCGGGAGTCGGTTACGCAAGGGGAAGGTATTAGCACCCCTCACGTCCGTCGTACTCGACGGGATCCTCGCTTGTTTGTTTACTTGGACGGGTTGGTTATAATCTATCTACCTATCAAGGCTGGCTGAAAAAAGAAAAGAAAAATGACTCGGCAAAGCGTCGCGCTTTATGCCTACGTATTCCCGTCTGGAACGAGAAATCAGAGTCGACGTAGTTCGGCTAACTACGGGTGAAGGTTGAAGGTTGCTCGCTAGGATATCGCATCCTATGCCTACGTACTTTCATCTGGTATGAAAGATCAGAGCAAACGTAGTTCGGGAGACTACAGAAAATATGGCTCAACTAGGAGGGAGACTATCAAGTCCTACTGTTATCATGCCATGGATTCATCCTATGGTTGAGGTTTGAACAGGGAACTCCTAGATGTTGTCATGCATAGGTTTCAACCTAAAAGTCTATCATCAAATCCCCATCAGAAGAAATGAGAGTCCTAAGGGATCATGTCAATGATACACAGAGTACAGACAAAAACATCAGTTTAAACAGTAAAATGCATGTAATGCAAGTGAGGGAGGAAATGTGTGTGGGGCTTCAGCCTCCACAAGCTCATCTCAACCTTAAGCCAGTCATGAAATAACAGTAATCATACTGAAAATAATCAACATGCCATCAAGCAAAACAGTAAAGGAAATGAAGTGCCATCAGGCAAACAAAACACATGAGAAAGAATCATCTATTCTTTAACCATAATCCTAATCACAGGATCTAAACAAACCTAAGCAAAACACTCAAGCAGAACCCTAGGCAGGAGAAATCATTCCCAGTCTTCAAGCTTCAGAATAAGCTTACCAAAGAAAGGGAGCCAAGCAAGCAAGCTCATAGTATCTTCCTCAGGAGAACACTAGGAGGTGTATACTCAGGAATCATACCCTATGTGGCTCAACCACTGTGATCAGTTTACATCCCTCCTCAGGAGAGATTAAACTCACAAGCAGGCTCCAACATCACTGGATATTTAGGAAATCCTATTTAAACTAGTGGAACTAAGTGAATAGACCCATAGGACCTTCCTCAGGAAAGTACTAGGAGGCTTCCACTTAGGAGTTGTATCCCATGTGGCTCAACAACATGTGATCAGTTTACATTCCTCCTCAGGAGAAATTAAACTCACAAGTTGGCTCCAACATCATTGGATACTTAAGAAATCCTAGGTCAACTAGTGGAACTAAGTGAATAGACCCATAGGACTTTCCTCAGGAAAGTACTAGGAGGCTTCCACTTAGGAGTTGTATCCCATGTGGCTCAACAACATGTGATCAGTTTACATTCCTCCTCAGGAGAAATTAAACTCACAAGTTGGCTCCAACATCATTGGATACTTAAGAAAGAGGTGAGAAGGAAGGATGAAAGTCATTCATAGTGCCTTCCTCAGGAAAGTACCATGAACTTCCTTCAAACTTCAGGCTCTCAAACCTCACCAACAGGGCATCAGCCAAGCTCTGGGTCTCTGCATCTTGATCTACAAGCTTCTCCTCATGATGCTCTCCATCAATATCCTCAAGGCAACCCAAGCCCTTCATCCAATTCCTCAGAAAGAACCCCACAGATGAACAGATAACCCACTGAACAAATCACATCATCAGGCAATCTTCAGATAATACCTAAAAATATTAAACTAATGGGGAAAAATTCAACAAATATTCATAAGGGTCCTCAACACCTTCTCATAACATCTACAAAGGTTTCTACCTAAAAATCAAGATACAACTCAATCCAAGAAAATGATCATCACCTATGCACAATTCTAAACCCTAATTAGACTATCCTAAGTCAACCCTAATCAAACTAATCAAGATCAATTCTAAAAAATCTAGAAAAAATCCTATGGGGAAGTATGACTAATCATCTAATTGCACCAAAAAGAATGGGTAAAAAAGATTAATGGGAAGTACTAAAATAATTCCTACAAAATCAAATACCAAAATGAAACAATTAAAAAGCTACTTGATTGGAAAATCTAATAAAAATATTAAACCTAAAAATAAAATCTCAATTTTATTTTTATAATTTTCTACTCATTTTAATCTACTCATAGAAAAAAGAAGAAATTAAAAATCATTTTTTAACTATTTTTAATGAATTTTTCAAGACAGAAAAAATAAAAGAAGAAAAATAAAAGAATTTAAACTAAATGAAAGGAGGGGGGGTATGAAAAGTAATTCGTGCCAGTTAAAAATATTGGGCCAGAAATAAAAGGGGGGTGGGAATAGAAAATAAGCCCAGAATGGCTTATTAATGAAACGACGCGTTTCATACAATTTGAATCTTCCCTCTCTTTTCTCAGACACGCGCGCGACCGTTAGATTAGGTGAATTTGTCAAACATTGGACTTGATCCAACGGCGCTCCCTCATCGTCTTCATCAAACTAGGGTTTTGCAGAACCCTCTCTCATGCAATCACACTTTCGAGCCTCTCTAGCTCACTCCACAGGCCACGGCTCCACACGACTCCAACATGAAAACTCATCTACGTCTCAAGCCCTACACAACCCTACGTTCACTTTTCCTTAATTCTTCCTAGATTGCTCTAACCGAAAGCACCAACACCATGGCACCACCATATCCAACTGCTATCAAACTTCACCAAACTTTAACCTAATGATTAACAGATGCTCTACACATTACCCTAACTAATGCACACTAATTCTTGATGATTAAAACTAACAATCTACATAGTTCTTGAAAATCAAAGTTTCAAACACCTGCCATGGAACCTCATGGAACAGGCTGTAACTCATGGGGAAGAATCATCTAGCCTAGTACATCATGTCTATGCCTAAGAAACTAATTGAAGCTGCATAATTAAGGAGGTATAAAGTGAAGAAGAAACCTGTCAAAGGGTTATGGTGCAGTGGTGTAGAGGAGGTTCCCAGCCTTGGAATTGCTTGCAGATAGTCCTTGAATGATTCTCAGTATTCTGTTTGCAATGGTGATGAAGGAGATGGCTGGTAGTGCAAGATATCTCAACTTGCTTCAACTTGAAGAAATCTCTCCAATGGCTATGTATCTCTCTCTCTCCTCTGACTTGGCTCAAGTTTCACCAACCTCTCATCACTCTTTGATGCACTCTTTTTATAACAATCCATGGAAGTCTCTAGATTCATCTAGAATGATGTGGAAGTTTCATGAAAGTTCCATGATATTCCATAATGGTCATCTCATCTCATATGCCATGCCTTGTTATTTTGGTCTCAAATTCTCCTTACATGAGTTATTGAATGAGGATAAGTGAAAAACAAGTGCATTTGTTGCTTATGTAGGGTTTTTTAACATTGCCTTCTTTTTCAAGTAACTAATTTCCAAAGGAACCACATTTTTTAAGCCTCAAATGAAAATTCTACTTAAACCAATCTTCTCAAAATGGTTTTTCCAATCAAAATGATATATTGGATGACCTATTTTGGATTTGTAGATCTCCCAAAACACTTTTCAATTTCAACTTTTCAAAGTTATAAGTCATTTTTAGTTCATTTTTGACCAATCATGGAATCTTGTGCTATGAGCTTTTTCAACAATTTGTGACCTTCTTTCTAGACTTAAAATCACATTTTGAGCAACTTTCATGTTTTGAGTTTTTCCATTTGAGGCTTGGAAATAGGAGTTTTAGGCATTGGCTAAAATGACCTATAACTGACAAATGACCAAAATACCCCTGCCTTGTTCAAACCATAACTTGAGTTCCACAAATCCAATCAAGGACTTCTACCACTCAAATTAAAGCTAAGAAGATCCTCTTCAACATTCATGTTGACCAAGAAACCATAGGAATCAACCTACTAGGGCAAAAGTTGTCTGGAAGTTGGGTGACTTTCAAGGACCCAGATTCACACACCTCTGCTGACCTGTAATTTGTCAAAACCATAACTTGAGCTCTGTAACTCCTATCAAGGACTTCCACCACTCAAATTAAAGCTTAGAACAAGCTCTACAACATTCATGTTGTGGGGAAGATGAGATATCAATCACATCTAGGGCTAAAACTGCCTGGAAGATAGGGATCAAATTAGGGTTTTTCCACTGACAATCCTTGGAAACCCTAACTCAAAACTTCTCAAAACTCCTCAATCATGATGAGTTGGTCTAGGAATCATCTTTATATAATCTCTATGCATCATTCCATGATCTCATGGCCCTTGGATTAAGTCTCAACCTTCTCCAAATCTTCAGCTGGTCTAGGGTTGACCCAGTCAAAACCCTAATTCTACCATTCATGGTTGAATCTTCTGAATTCTTACATAATGACTTCTCTGGGCTTCATGAAGGCTATCAAGGCATCTCATAAGCTTTCTCAAGACATCAAGTTCATTCTCAAAGTCTCAGAATCATCTGAGGAGCACCCACAACTTTCAAACTGTGAAGCACACAACCCTGGTTTCAACCAACTCCTCTGAGGACCTCTTGAACTTTTTGATGAAGGTATCAACTTTCAAATACTCCATGAATGAATAAATGTTGGTCAAATTTTGGGGTGCAACAGACGCATCCAGAATTGACAAAAGAGCCATACGAAGATTATCGGCTAAATTCTTCATCAGCAATGGTACCTTGTACAAAAGAAACCATGACATGGTTCTACTCTGATGTGTTGATAAAAGAGAGGCGGATCTCATAATGACTGAAGTACATGAGGGAACATTCGGTACCCATGCCAGCGGCCACACTATGGCTAAGAAAATATTAAGGGCAGACTACTTTTAGTTAACTTTGAAGACGGACTGCATCCTCTTCGCTCGAAAATGTCATAAATGCCAAGTCTATGCTAACAAAGTGCATGTCCCTCCATGTCTTCTCAATGTGATGACATCACCATGGCCTTTTGGAATGTGGGGTGTAACACCCCATTTAAATTATTCAGTCGCTTTGGTATTTTCTGTGATGTGTAGTTGTGTGGTGTCCTTAATTAAGGGTATGAGGTTAGGAGTAAGGGAGAGAGGTGACCTTAGTTGGGGTACTATGGACCTAGATAAAGGAGTAAGTTAATTATGATATCGAGAGCATTATAGTGATTAATATTATTCCAACTATTATTAATAATAATGTTAATGAGATTATCATTATTATTATTATTATTATTATTATTATTAATATTATTTGGTGGAATATTATTATTATTCATATTATTACTATTAGTATGAATATTATTATTGGTGGGAGAATAATATTAGTATTATTATTATTATTATTATTATTATTATTATTATTATTATTATTATTATAGGATTTAAATGATAAAATAAGAAATAAGGGATTAAAGGAAATAGAGAAGTTTTTTTTGGGGAAAGAGAATTAGAACACGATAAACTGCCAGAGAAAGGTTTTGGGAGAAAAAGTGAGAAGAAGAAGGAGGCTAGGGCTGTCAATCCTTCAAGATTCTTCAACGATTGAGCAATTAATCGAGGTAAGGGGGAGAATGGATTTCAATATGGGTGAATTAACATTAGAGGGTAGTGAGAGTTCCTTTCTCTCATAGGAATTATGTGTTCTTGAGGATTTTTGATCTAATTTTTGTAGCATGATAAATTCCATAAAATTGTTGCTGTTCTTGAATGATTATTGTATGGGTAGTATTGCTTTTCATAGTTTTCTATGTATACCTTTCGGTATGTTGTGGTGATGTAAGGTTTAGGGATTTGGGTAAATATGTAAGAATGAATGTGTTATATACGATGCTTTAAGGTTTCCCTAAGGTTTAGAGATTTGGGTTAATTGTGGGAAATAGGGAGGTAACCGTAAGAATCTGAGGTTATGACCAAATGGCCAAATGATATGTATCGTTGAATATTAATATAGGAAAAACTTATGGGAAATTGAACTTTCGTGACCAGAACCTTGACATTGTCATATGTCTGACCCTGAAGGGTTAAATATTAGATAGTGAGTAATTTTAATGTCGTAGGGTGTAATTGAAGGAAAAATTGTAATATGTTGTCCCTATAGGAATAGGAATATTCAAATGTGGGTAACTCTGAAGTACTCAGAGCAATTGCAGGAAATAATGTTTTATGTGTTGCAAATGTTGCCAGATGAGCATAATAAACCATAGAAGTTGTGTCGTTATTGCCGTATAACCTTAGGAATGTTTTAGTGATTTTTTGGGTGCTTTGAGTAAGTGATTCGCAAGAATAATTGAGTGAAAACCAGTTCCGGGGCGTAACAGCGTCTTTCTGTCCGTCACAGATGTTCATGTTTTCGATCGAAATTGTTTTGGACGTAACTTTGGATCCGTAAGTCCGTTTTGATCCCCGTTCGAAGCGTTGGAAAGCTAATGAACAGAGCTATAACATAGGATAGATAATGGAATTGTTTTCCCAATATTTTATATCTAATTATGTTTAAGAAGTCAATTGTGTATATGTTTTAGTAACGAATCATGTTCTGGTTCAATGATGTCTTGGTGTTTTGATAGATGTGGGCCAAGATGGTCGAATGTGGACAATCTTGTGCGATTATGGTAATTCTCGAAAGGGTTACGGTAAGCGGATGGCTCGTGTGGATCAAGATTGATCGTGAATTATGCATGATGTATTACATTGCATAATTGTGTTGACATGCATTTCATATCATGTGTCTTGTGGAGATGGCTAGGTGGGAATCCATGATGGGTGCCTAGTTTCATCCGGACTTCAATGTGGAAGTCGTTGTGGAGATAAGTTGTAGTTCAGAGGAACGTATATACGACTTATCCGGATTCCGACGGAAATCGGGTTCTAGTGTGAACCGTATGAGATTGTGTTGGTACCACATGCATTGTGTCGAGTCAGTGAGTCGCATTGCATTATTGTAATTGAATGTGGGCTATTAGTGCCGAATGATTGAGGTGGCACGTGTATGTGCGTTAATTATGTATGATTGTATGTGTGGTGTGTAACTACTCCTTAGCATGTGTATTTCACCGTTTATTTATTGAATGTAGTTCTCACCCCTTTTGTTGTTGTGTATGTGCTCTCTTGGGAGTATAGGTGACCAGGTACCTGAGTAGTGCTTGGAGTGTGTTGCTATTTGATCGAGTCTTAGGAGTCGCTCTGATACGTAACATGGGATGACGGGATTACGTTGTTATTTGACTACTTTATTTGTTTATTGTTACGTATCTTCATTTATTGGACTTATGTTGTATGACCTCGTGTCGAGGAGAATTATATTGGAGAATTGATTTGTATTCCGCTGCTTACTTGAAAACTAAATAATATTGATTATTTTAATAAAATGAAGTGACTTAGTGTGATATCCCACTGTGTTGGAGAACTCTGATGAATTTCATAAATTGTTTCTATATATTTATTATATTACGCGTACGGAGTAAAGTGGGGTGTTACATGGGGCATAGATATGATTGGGGCAATAGAGCCAAAAGCTTCCAACGGCCATCGCTTCATCCTTTGCAATCGATTACTTTACCAAATGGGTAGAAGCAGCGTCGTATGCGAATGTGACAAAGCAAGTGGTTGCTCGTTTCATCAAAAAGGAAATCATTTGTCGATACGGTATTCCTAACCAGATCATTACTGACAATGGGTCGAATCTAAACAACAAAACGGTGAAGGAACTCTGTGACAATTTCAAGATCAAACATCACAATTCGTCTCCTTATAGACCTAAGATGAATGGCGCAGTTGAGGCTGCAAACAAAAATATCAAGAAAATAGTATAAAAGATGGTCATAACCTACAAGGATTGGCACGAGATGTTACCATTTGCTCTACATGGATACCGAACATCAGTGCGAACTTCAATAGGGGCAACTCCCTTTTCCTTAGTATATGGGATGGATGTTGTGCTACCCATCAAAGTCAAAATACCTTCTTTAAAGATCTTTACGGAAGAAAAGCTCGATGAAGATGAATGGATAAAAGAAAGGTTCGACTCGTTGAACCTCATTGATGAGAAAAGAATGACAGCTATGTGTCACAGTCAAATCTATCAACAAGAATGATAAGAGTGTTCAACAAGAAGGTTCATCCCAAAGAGTATAGGGAAGGAGGGCTTGTGCTTAGAAAAATCCTACCAACTCAAAAGGATATGCGCGACAAGTGGATGCCCAACTACGATGGCCCCTTCGTTGTAAAAACTGTCTTCTCCGGAGGATCTCTAATTCTTGAGACCATGGATGGCGAACAACTCAAGTATCCCATCAACTCAGATGCAGTGAGAAAGTACTATGCCTAAAGCAGAAGACCTAGAAAGGAGATTCCAGTACTTCAACAAGATGGAAGCCTAATGATTAAAAGCTGGCGGACGCCGGGGCAGAGTCTCGCGCAAGGTATCAGAAGAATGATCAACGTCTGTCATTCTCGTCAGAAGCAGCGAAGCAAGTGAACTGACAGTTAAAAGGACCGGATTATTATGGGATTCTGTAACCTTTTCTGTTTGCCATTTTTTCAAAATATATAAAGTTCCCGAGGCTTTTCCCTTTGTAAAGTTCTTGTCTATCAATAAAATTAGATTTTGGCCAATCATTGTTATGATCTTCTGTTTTTGTTATGCAATTCCACTTATTCACTAATAAAGATTTTCGAAAAGCAAAGTGTTTTGAAAACTTAAGTCTTGTTTTAAAAATAAAACACAATTTGACAAAATGATTGAAGAACTCTAGAGGTAATCTGATAACATCATGCAATTCTCAAAGTAGTGAAAGTTTGCTGTCACCCTTGACCAAACTAGATGCGTCCAACAGCAATTCTGGCTCTTAAGCCAAGACTTCTCCACTGCAAGAATTACAAGGATATTATCTGGAAAGATCATTATCTACGCCAAAAAGAGAAAGTGTCGCCTAACTTGAAGCATTTAAGACTCAGCATGACGAGTCCTCTCTGTGTTTTCCTTGTTTTGATGTCCTCTGTTCCTGCGGGTCGGTCTGCATTTTACATACAGCATCATACCAGCATACGCATTTGTTTGCATTTGGTTTTGGTCTTTGTTGGTCTGGCTGTTGCCTTTGAGATCCTTTGGTCATTACCGTTATCTTTGATCTGTTGCTGCAAGTTTCGCTTCAAAGCTGACATCATGGGACTGCTATCTTCTCTGGGAAGCTAGTGGTGACTAGTAGTATCCGATTTACACAAGTGGGCGGTTGTTACCAATATTCATCTTTGATTTGGTTGTCACCAATAATCTTTGAAAGACTAGTAGTCACTAGCACCTGTTCAGAACCATTTATGTTTGGTATCTTGATTTGGTCGTCACCAACAATTTTCCAAACCCAGTCGTCACTGATTCTGGTATAAAGCCAACCAATCATTATTGGAGTCCTTTTGATTCGGTTTTCACCAATATTTGCTAAAAATATAGTGGTTACTAGTATTGCCTTCTAAAACCAATGGTCATTGGTACTTGAGTTAGTCGTCACCAAAATACCCTAAAAGTCCAATAATTATTGGCATCGCCTTCAAATCCAGTTGTTATTGGTACCTATTGATTTGGTTATTACCAGTCTTTCTGAATCTAGTAGTTACTAGTATTACCTTCTGATCCAATTGTTATTGGTACCTCTTGATTCGGTTATTACCAATCTTTCTAAGTCTAGTGGTCACTAGCATTGTTTGGAAAATTTAGTTTTCACTAGCACTATCCAGTACCAGTTGTTATTGGTATACCCCGGGATTTGGTCGTCACCAGTTAGCCTAAGTCCAATGATTATTGGCATCGCTTAAATCAGATTGTTATCACCACTTTGGTCTGGTCGTTACCAAACTCTTTGAAAATACAATGGTTATTGGTATCCTTGGATTCGGTCGTTACCAATCTCTCCAGTTAAATCTAGTGGTTACTAGCATTATCCATTATCAATTGTTATTGGTACATCCTGATTTGGTCATCACCAGTCCCCTCTAAGTCCAGTAGTTACTGGCATTGCTTGAAAACTAATCGTTATCAGTGCCGAAAGTTGATTGTCACCAACTTCCCCATCCGAAGTCCTATGTTTTATCAATGTTGTTTGGAAATTTCCAATTGAAATTGGAACTTCGATTTGGTTGTCACCATATCCCCAGAAAGTCTAGTTGTATTTAGCACTTTTTGGGAACCGAACTTCAATTTGGTTGTCACCATATCCCCAGGAAGTCTAGTGGTATTTAGCACTTTTTGGGAACCGAACTTCGATTTGGTTGTCACCATATCCCCAGTAAGTTTAGTGGAAACTAGCACTGTTTGAAGCTATTTGTTATTCTGGTCGTCACCAGTCTCCCCAGTTGGAGCTTTTTTTGCTTTCCTAGTCGAGTCTCGGAGAACTAGTGGATACTAATTTCCCCGGCACGTCCGGTCTTGTTTCTAACCTTTTCTTGAAGATCCCGTTTGAACTCTTCGTTATAGGAAATTTTCTCATATGGTTATCCCCAATGAGATTCGTGTCTTCGTTCCGTTTTTCCCCCAGTGAAGCTTTGCTTCCCCACTGATTTTGTTCCCCAGCAAGGTTCTCCCCAGTGGGTCCCTTCCCCAGTGTGGTTTGCATTTCTTTTCTTTCGTTTCCCCAATGAAGAATTGCCTTCTTCCCCGGCGGGCTTCCTCATCTGGTTATCCCCAGTGAGGTTCGTATCTCCTTTCCCCAATGAAGATGTGTCTTCCCTGGTGGAATTTGTGTCCCCTGCGTGAAATATTTCCTTGAACAAGCATCTTTAGTCATGTCTGAACTATCTTGCTTACTTTGCTTGGAATCTTTCCCAGTGTGTTGGGTCCTCGTGAGTGGTTACTCGTCGTTTTGCCGTTCTTTTATATTTGCTCGTGTGTCTGCATCTGTCTTGCATTCAAGCATCATAGCACCATTTAGATTCATAGCATATTTGCATTCGTCTTTTTGCATACCATCAGATCTAAGGGACAAAATTTCTGGTTTGCTATATTTAAATACCTTCCACTACGATTCTATGAGGATTGTCATCTCTCATTGCCATCTAGTAAAGATATTTAAATAGGGGCATCTGTTGCACCCCAAATTTTGACCCCTTAGATCCTCATCTTCATTGTTGGATCATATTCATTTGATTAACTAACCTTAACCAATTTCCAGTTTATCTTTGTCAAGATGCAGATGAATTAGGATTCCGTATCGTCAAAATCGAGGCTTCGATGGTTTGATCAATCAATGTTTTAGATTGATTCAACTTCAAACAAGATCAAGAATACAACAGTGGGTCAAGTATGAATCCAATTTGAGGTGGTCACCCAAGAATTGAGAACAGTGCAATTCAAGATACCCGATTAGGGTTTTCGATCAGGAAAAGTCAACTGTAGTTTGACTTTTGATTTAAAAAGTGTTTCAATGGTAGGATCATGGTCCATTAAGTTCCTATGGCTTAGTAAAGTCTATCCAAATAGTTTCAAGTCCTCAGAATACCCGGAGCCCCAACAGTCGACTCGGTAGTCACCGATTTATCGAACGGTTGACCAAAAAGTCAACTCCTCAACAATAAGGAATTTGACTTCAAGATTTGATTCAAAAATGTTCCTTATGTCATATTACACCTCCCCATAAAATTTCATGACCATTGGATCAAGGGTTAAGAAGTAATTGCAAAAATTGGGAATTAGGGTTTCGAAAGGGGCAAGACCATAACTCCTCAACCATACATCCAAATGAAGTGGTTCAAAGCTCATTGGAAAGCTCTTGACAAATCCTACAAAAGCCTCAAAGTGGTCCATGATCAAAAAATGCATATATTTGGAGTTATGACAAGATTCATTTTAAGAAGGGAAATAACTTGAAAAAATTCTAAGTTATTTAGCCTTTTTAAGTGATTTTTTCAGCAACTTGGAAGGGTTTTTCAACCTAGTTGCATCTAGAATTTGGAAATCTCCAAAACATGAAAGTTATATAGCTACTTAAGGGCTTTCTAAATTGTGGTAGAGATTCTCAATAGCATGTGTGAGAAGAAAGTTATGCACCATGGAAGTTAGGGCTGTCAACACTTGAAACCACTATGTCAAACCTCTCAAAATTCAGATTTTCACAACTTGGGCTACCCTCAGCCATTGGATCTTTCTCCTTTCTGATATTATGAAGGTTGAATGATGCAAACACCAAAAAAAATGAGAAATTGGAAGGCTTGTGCAACTTGGAACAAGTGGATATTAAAATAATCATTTAAAAGCATGAAAGAGAAACTTTTCAAGCAAGCTGCAGTCCCCTACCTTCTAGCCTCATTTCAGCCATCCTATCCTTCCCATCTCACTTGAATTTGGCTCAGCAATTGTCCATGGAACTGATGTTTAGAGATCTTGGCAAGATTTTTCAAAAAACTTCACAAATATCCCTCCAAAAGTGGCAAAATATCAAGCTGCCCCCACCCTTGCTTTCACTATAAATAGAGGCATCCTCATTGATGTTATACACACCAGAGCAATCTCCAAAACCAAGAGAAACAATAGCTCTCAACTCTCTTTCATTTCCTCAAGAATTTCATTTTTCAAAACTTCCATTTTTTCACTAAAAAGTTGTCTTGAGCAAAACTCTGCTCAAACTCAATTCTACCATTTCCAAGCAACTCAAAACCATTTACACAATCCATAAACATTGTGTAGAAGGTGTTCATACATTAAAACCACTCAAAAACCTCATTTTCCGAAAAGTCAACCTTCACACCTTAGTATATTGACTTTCTTACACTTTGAAAGCCAAATCCTTACTTGAGGCATTTCCTACCATTCTAACACTCCCAACACCTCATATACATCATATCTCAACTGTCCAAACTCTAAAAAAACCAGCTGGAAATTACACAACTCCAACTGTCTTGAAAAGTGGTTTATTGCTTCAAGAGGAAGCAAGCTTCAAATCTTTGCCAAGGAAGAAAGTCTTTGGGTTTCTCAGCTTCTTAGCTTGCTCAAGACTTGTCTACAAGAGGTATGTGATATTCAAACTCTTTATTGATCATACATTATCATGTTTTATCATTTTGAAGTTATTTTGTGGAGATGTAGTCTTGCTGCCCCATTTTAGTTCTTTGTCAAGAACTCATGTCTTATGGTTATGATACTTGTTTTTGTTAAGGTGTTCCATTTGTGAATCACATGTTGATGATGTGTTACAAATATTGCACTTTGATATCATGTTTGACTTGTCTTTGAAGATTTTGTCTATGTGGTGTTTTTAAGAATCCAACATTGAAATGTGGTGTGCCTGCCCTAGATCTGTTAGCCTTGGTTCTTTGGTGAGATTTGAATGATTTGTAAATTGTTCATGAGATCCCCCTGCCCTAGATCATGTTTGAATCTATTGTGGCACTTGTTTTCACACTTATGTTATTTCACTTTTACCATTACCATGAGTTTGGTGTTAAGAAGTTTGTGCTTGACATGTTGTGTGTTAAGTGTTCCAAACTGTTGATATGTGTTTATGTGATTTGGTTTGTCCATTTAAGCTTGTTAAAATGATGAAAACATGAGATATGTTTATCAAGGCTTGTTATGAGATTTCATGAGTTTTGCTGTCAAAATGTTTTGAACCAACTACCATTTTCTGTTCCAGCTGATCTTTACTCTATCTATGTGCATAGAATCATTCATAATCATGTTTGAAAATTGTATGTGATGTCAAATCTTCCCAACTGTTATGAATTTGCTTGCTGCATAATTGAGTTTGTTTCTTTGCATATTCATGAGCTTCAAATGTCATATTCTATTTGGTATTGTTTTGACCCATTTCTTGAGTTTGATCTCATTTGTTAGCATATTTATAGTAGGTGTATGATATTTGTTTCCTCATAAAAACTCATTGCCTTAAAAATGCCCTTGTTGTACCAAAACCTGTTTCAAAACAACTTTTTCTTACCACCAACATGTCAATTTGTGTGCCAGCTACAATAAGCTTGATTACTATGCATGATATCATTCCTTATCATGATTTTGATGTGTATACATTGTTTATTTGATCCATTCTTACTTCATTCTTCATCTTTCCACCAAACTGCATTTTTTAAGCAAAATCCGCCACGAACATACCAAATCTCATTCCAATTTCCAAATGCTTATTTTCTAAGTTGTAACTCATTCATTTCTACATTTATGGTATGTGTGTGTTCTGTTTGTTAACATGAGACCACTTGATCATAGCTAGACCATGTTTGTACCATTCTGCTGCAACTATTTTGAAAACCAGCTGCACACACTTCCTGGTTTTCTGTTTGAATGATGTTAGTTTATTCCATGAAGTATTGGTGCCTCTAGATAATGTTTAGGATTTTGTTTGTACATGAACCAACAGCTTTGAGTATGCTATGCTCTTCTGCCTAAACTGCTTCATACATGTTTGATACAATTGTAGCATGATAGTCATTTTCTTGTTATGTGCATTTCATGGCCATCTTAAGTGATAGACTCATCTATGATCATATTTGAGACTTGTATGTAGCATTTTCCTAACCTCAATCTGTCTCCAATCCAGTTTTGATTCCAATATTGCAATTTTATGAGTGATTGAGCAGCTGACTTGTGATTTTCATTTCCATGATGTTTGTGAATATTTTTGAAGTATGGACACACCTTATATGATGTTTTGAGGATGTTTGAAGGGTCTGTTCATTTCAATTTTGTCTGCTTCTTGATTTGACTTTCAAACTTGCACTTTTCTCCAATTTTCACTTGCCATAACAGTTGTGCTTTGGTGTGTAATCTTGGAATTATGATCTTCTTGTTTATCATTGCATTCTAGATGTTTTAAACTTCATGCTTATTTTGATTCTGTTCTGATAAAGGTGTTGTTCCATTCATGTTTGGTGTGTTGTTTATGCAGCAGGCCCCTTTGTTTGTGGCCTGCAGTTGGCTGTTATTGCTGGCCAGCCACAGATCCTCCCATCTCCACAGTTGGATTAGCCACATTTGTGTAGGATTAATTGTTTATCTGTGTTATTTGTCAACAATCTGTTTGTGATTTGAAGGCCATTTTTATCATTGTGTTTTTGAAGGCAAATTCCCAATTGTACCAAGTTTCATCCATTTTTCACAAGTTCATTAATATAATGCCATGCCATCCATACTCTTCTACCTGAACATTTGTGATCATCATCATTTAGCATGTTTAGAGATGTTAGGTTTTGTATGTGTATTGATTTGGAATCTTCCCATCTGTCTTGACAGTTGCTGCATTTTCATGATTTCACTTGCAACTCATGTGCCATTTCCTATTCTACTAGTTCATGTTTGAGCCTTAAGTGATCATTACTTCTGTTATGGTATATATGTCTTGTATGCAATGCCTTTTACATGTATGTGAACTCAGATTGGGTGGTAGTTTTCAAAATGCAACTCAAATGTAAATCTTGCATCTTGCATCGTGTTTTTAGTTGGAGGCTTTATTTCAAAATTTCATTGGCACTATCATGATCCTTGTTAAAAAACAGTCTAGTTAGGCTAAAATTTCATAAAAAAAGATTAAGTATTGACATAGTTATGAATCAAAACGCATGTGGCATCTTCACTTGTTCTTGCTTCCTTCAGCTTGCCCAGAAATCCATGAAAATATGCCATATATATTTATGGGGGTGGCTAAATACACGGATGTATAGCCACCCCAGTGGTAGAAACCTCACTTTCTCATGCGTATTTCACTTGCCTGTCCAGGGTTCGATCCGTGTGGAGGTCAACCCTTTTGTTTTCATTTTCATGTCTTATCATTCTTTTCATCTTATCTACTCCCTTGCCAGCGCGTGCGTGCATGCCTCAGTGGTTGAGTTTGTTGTTTGTAAAATGAAGGGCGTGGGTTCAACTCCCACCCTTGCCCTTTTCTTTTGTTATTTTTACATGATATATTTATTATTCATACAAAACTTCCAGAAATCATAACTTGTTCATCTTTCATCTTTTTTAACTCATTCTTTTTGCAACATGTTTAATTTAATGTCTAATTTCATGTGATGCAAAAATAATCCAAATTGTTCATAATTATGATACCTTTTGTCTATGTGAAATTTTGATTCTTTGTTAAGATCGTTATCTCGCATATTGTCGAATTCCTTTAAACCACGCTTGAATTGTCTTGTAAAATTGTGCTTGTGATTATTTCCCATATGTTAGTTAACATGTTAGGGCTTGTTCTCCCTTGGTTTTCACCATGATCTCATGTTATTTTCCTCCTAAATTTGAGTTTAAATTGTTATGACATGCTTGCTTATATTTGATTGTCATCAATGCATATCGTTGTTACCTTTGATGCACCTTGAGTTATGGCATGTTTACCTTCAAGTTGTAACTTATCTTACATGGTTGTTACCTTCAATCTTTGTTAAAATATACCTTTGTTAATTTATGCTTTCATCTTTGTCAAGATATACCTTTATCTTTGTCAAGATATACCTTCATCTTTGTCAAGACATGCCTAGGTCTTTACCTTTTCTTTAAGTCTTGTAAGAACTCATCTTTGCTTGCCTATTGTAATATGCTTGCATGTTTTGGTTGTAACCATTCATCCTATTTGAAGTACTTGCTTATTGTAATATGCTTGTTTATTCTTGGTTGTAACCATGTCTCTTATATTCATCATGTTTGAATGTTTTTGCTTTGTTAAGTATTTCTTCCCCAAGTGATGGAACTTTTTAGTTCTTATCCAAGTTGCCTCTCTCTCTCTCTCCTTCCAAAGGAAAAGTCTCTCCATTGACCCTTGTGTCATGGATAGTTCATTACCCTCTCCCTTGACTTTGTGAAGTCATCTTGAACCTTAGTCTAAGCTATTAAACTTTGCTTTAAGTCTAGAATACCCAACTTCACTAGAAATTTTCTTCAACTAGAACCCTAGGATAGAGTTTGTAAACTCTATGTAAGAATCATAATAATGATTACTTACTCCCCTCTTGAGTGTTTTAACATAGATCTAGAGAGTTTTGTGAAACTCTACACAAGCATTGTAATGTTTATTCCCCTTTGAACCTTGATCATAATCAAGTGTTCTTCAACCCTAGTGAGGTGAACTACGATTGCTCTGATTCTATCCTAGTTAGGATACGTAGGCAGAGGACGCGATGTCTTTGCAAGCAAACTTAGAAACTATCTTTAGGTTTTAACCTACACCCTTTTACCCAACCCCAAACCTTAGCAAACATTTACCAACTTAGCATGCAAATAAACAAAAGGTTCCTGTAGAGTACTACAAATGTTTAGAATGTGAAATACCTACCATAGGCATAACCAACCCCCGATCCCCGAATCTCTTAGCGTTGTTGTTACATCACGAAAAAGGTTTTTCTTTCTTTAGACCTTTCCTTTGGATAAATTAAAGTCTGGTTGTGAATTTAAGAATTAAAGATTCAAGTTAATTATTAGCTTGGTATCACGATTCTCGCCGCAACAGAAATGGCGACTTCACTGGGGATACTTACTTAACTTGAGGGTTTAGCCTATTTTGTTTAAATTGCATGCTATATTTGTAAATATTTGCTTAACATGTATATTTGTCAATATATCTGTTTAACTGTTGGATAATTGGTGCTTTGAGTGGTGAGATGGTCCTATACCCGAACTCGAGTGCAATTTTGATAGGATGGAGGTATATTCAAGCAGGCTTATAGGGAGTTGATTCCCGACCAAGCTAACTTGAGAAACCACCGCTCAGTGTAGACCCTCTTGAAAGTTTAGTATTGTTGATCGAGTATTCGTGAAAACAATGCTACTTTCAACGAAGGAGCCCATGACACTATGGACTTTTAGAATACATTCTACCCCACTTTGGCCTTATTAGGACGTAGTGCGATGACTATAAGGAAGTATTTCTGAAATAGTTGATACGCGATACTACACTCAGACCAGATTCTCTTGAGAATATTATCGATTACCAAGTGATTTGGGAAGTTGATAATATCCGAAAGATGGGTATATGACTCTGGGAACTCTGTAGAACCCGTTCGGCAGGTACAAATCAATCCATAATACAATCCTTGGGGATGGGTAGACCTTGGATCCATGCTCGTCCTTAAACCTAAGCTTGTGTTGTGTGCATATGTGTGATCTTTGCATTTGCCTGTGTTTGTGCATTGTGCATTCATAACATCATATCATCATATGGTTTCATGGAACTCATACTTTATTGTTTGTAAACATCAGAGGTCGTTATGAACAGTGAAAGAAAGAAAACTTTGAAGTACACTTACAAGGGTTTTAACCTAGATGACTTGAGAAGGTTGAGCACCTTAGTGACAGATCCAGAGGGATTTCAAAGCAGGTATGGGAAGTTGTTGTTACTCTTGAAGATAAAGATGGATAGTGGACTCCTTTCTACTCTCCTCCAGTTTTATGATCCGCTCTACCACTGTTTCACATTTCCCGATTATTAGCTAGTGCCCACACTAGAGGAGTATTCTCAGTTGGTTGAATTGCCCATTCTTGAAAAGTCTCCTTTTCCGATCATGGAGGAGGACCCTAAAGAACAAGATATTGCCAAGGCCACACGTTTGGGATTGGTTGATATTAAAAAGAATCGGATTACAAAAGGAGGAGTTTTTGGGCTAAAAGCAGAGTTATTGGTTGAGAAAGCTCAGTATTATGCGGATCATTTAAGCATGGATGCATTCGAGGCTATCCTTGCATTGCTCATTTATGGCATCTTTTTGTTCCCTAGCTTCGAGAATTTTGTGGACCTCAATGCCATTAAAATTTTCTTGAAGAAGAATCTTGTGCCTACCTTGTTAGCAGATACATACCATTCTATTCATCTGAGGAACTTTCACAATGGAGGGATGATTACTTGCTATGCTCCTCTGTTATACAAATGGTTCACTTCACACTTTCCCAAAGCCAACGCTTTTTGGGATCCAAAGAAAGGATGGTGGTCACAAAAGATCATGGATCTCACCCACTCCGATATTGATTGGTATAGTCGTGACTATGATGGGACAATGATCATTGACAATTGTGGGGATTTTGGCAATGTACCTCTTCTCAGTGCTAATGGAGGAATCAGTTATAATCCAATACTCGCCCGTCGACAATTGGGATACCCTTTGAAGGATAAGCCCAATAGTGTTCAAGTGGAAAACATTTTCTTCAAAGAAGAAAAAGATAGTCAAGAGCTAAAAGGAAAGATTCTAGAGGCTTGGAAGCATCTACACAAGAAAGGGAAAAAGGATCTTGGAAGACTCAACTGTGTCTCTTTGGAACCTTACCTCCAATAGGTTCGAAAGAGAGCCATCACGCTAAGGATGCCTTATCCTAAGCAAGAGCCTATGGCTTTGAAGGAAGAACGCCCATTGGTCTTCATGTCTGAAGAAGAAAAGTTGAATATTGCTTTAGTCAAAGCACAACAAACTAAAGAAGCTTGGAAGCACAAGTATCAAGTAGTCGTCGAAGAGAATGCGGAGCTCCAGAAACAACTTCAGTTGAAAGACGAAGAAGTACTCTCTTGTAAGAAGAGGAAAGCACAAGAAGAACCTTATGAGCCCCGGTCTACTCCGTGGAAGTTAATTATGGACAAGCTCATTTTTGAGAAAGCTCAGATGAGGAGAGAAATTGAAAATCTCAACTTGAGGCTGCTAGGGGGACCTTGTTAGGATTCACTAGCTGTTGTTTATGTTTAAAACTCTTGTAAGAGGAAACAATATTTTGTAATCCTATTTTGTTGATCAATGAAATGGCGACCTTTAATGTTCGTAAATGTCTGAGTTTCATTACACCATTTGCATTTGCATTTTTTCTAACCATTCAAGGAAATTCAAACTTTTCTTTTTGCAGACAACAACATGGTGAGAAGAGACATGCTTCCTCTCCCGGATTTGAGATTGGGTCGTCTTAGGATGTTGGCAAGACTTGTCAGAAACCCCGCTGCTTTCATTGCCAAATATGGAGACCTCCTACCACTAATAAGTGCTCAGGTCAACGAGCCCATGCTGCAGGCTTTGGTTGAGTTTTACTCTACAACCTACCACTGCTTCGTATTCCCAGACTTTCAGCTACTCCCGACCATAGAGGAGTACACCGACTATTTGAAGATTCCATGGACTTTCACACTTCCTTATGGAAAACCGAAGAGGAGGGATTTGGCTAAAGCCCTACATATCAAGCAAGAGGATTTACCACCAATGAAAGCGAAAGGAGGATGGTACGGAATGGAGGCAGGACCTCTAATGGAGATGGCCGAATATCATTATGAAAATAGAAATTTGGGCATCTTTGAAGCAATTCTGGAATTTCTAATATATGGGTTGTATATCTTCCCAAGCCGTTATGACTTCATCAGTGAGGAGGCGATTCGTCTCTTCATTATCAAAAATCCAGTAAACGAGATACTAGCTCATACTTATGTGGTCATCCACCGCTTCATCTTATACGATCTCGGGCAGTTCTCGTGCTGCCTCGTACTGCTTGACCGGTGGTTTACTTCTCATCTACCCAGGACTCATATCCTTTGGAGGCTTCCCAACAAAAGCGCCTAGATTTCTAAACTCATCACTCTCAGGCACTATGACATCACATGGTATGACATCATCCTTGGAGATCTAGTCATGATCCCCAGTTATGGAGAGTTCCCCAATGTGCCTCTCATTGGGACAAAAGGGGTTATCACCTACAATCCCATTCTTGCCCGGCGTCAATATGGATATCCCACTGGGCCAGAACCCGAACCGGAATTGCTGAGACCTTGCTTCTGTAATACTGGTCGCAACCCTAAATTGGAAGCCCGTGCTCAATACGCTCAAAGAGATCCTCACCTCTTAGGTATAACTCCAATGGAGAATGCAAGTTGTTTAACTTCCAGAGGGTACTTGCTTTGGTCGAAAGAAATTGCCTTGACCATGTTCTATACTCATGATTATGAGATAACTATGGAACCTGAGGTCCCCACGACTAGGGAAGAGCTAAAATACGCTTTGACCAAAGCGCAACGAGAGAACGAGGACCTGTGGGAAATCATCTGCCAGGACCAAGCTCATGTTGAAGTCCAAGAAGGAGAAGGATCATCTTGTTAGAATGATCTTTGTTTCACCATTTCCCTGTTTTCCCTAAAAGGATTGTAATCCTAATGTTGCATTTACTTTCACTTCTTGTAAGAAAGGTCTTGCTTTTCAGCAAGAGCAATCTATTGTAATAGACTTCCAGCTATCAATGAAAAAATGCTTTTTAAGCATGTCGTTACATGTTGTTCCAACTTTTTTGTTTGTAAACAAAAATTTGTTTTTCCTTGAATGGTTTGGGCATCTGCATTTGCATTTGCATTCGCATTTCATCCTGCATTGGTCTGGCATCCGAGTTCCGCAGCTCATCCTCTGTTCTTGTTCAGAAAAGAGAGAAGGAGTTACGCTGAATACTCACAGATACAACACTCGATCCAGAGCTCAGAAGAAGATGGCAGATAATGAACAGAGGTCCGATCAGATGGACAACGACATTGAAGGAATCAAGGGTGACGTCAGCCAGATTATGGAAGTTCTCAATATAATCAAGGTAAAGATGGACACACAGTCTACGGTAATCTCCGGTCGTCACAGCAGCGACCAATGTCACAGTAGCTCCAGTTACCACTGCAGAGTTTCCCTATGGCATGTCTCGGGATTTTGTGCCACCATTCAACAATATGCAATCTTCAAGTCTTAATCCACTGTTCGATTCAACAATCAGGAATCCCATTTTCACTCAAGCGGGTGGACCCACTACAGTGTGACCTGTTTTCAACAATCAACAACCAATCTTTGACATACCTGACGGTTCTGAAGCCGAGGATGAAAAGCACGAAAAACTGAGGGTAGAGATGGACATTATGGCTAAGAGGATGAGGTCCATTGAAGGAAGCAACATTTTTGGGTCTGATGCCAAAGACCTATGTCTGGTGTCTGGTTTGGTATTTCCCTAAAAATTCAAAATGCCAGTGTTCGACAAATATGAGGGGACTACTTGTCCCAAAGTGCACCTAATCATGTACTGCAGGTGGATGGCTCCACATATTGAAAATGACAAGCTGTTGGTACACTGTTTTCAAGACAGTCTTAAAGGAGCATCGGCTAAATGGTATCTCAGCTTGGATCAAGCAAAGATCCACGGTTTCCAAGATCTTTCAGATGCCTTTATTCAACAGTACAAGTACAACATGGATTTAGCTCCCGACCATCGTCAGCTTCTCAGCATGACACAGAAGAATACTGAAACCTTTAAAGAGTACTCACAAAGATGGCGCGGAACCGCTGCTCAAGTAGAACCCCCCCTTACTGAAAAGGAATTGGCAGACTAGTTCGTAGATACGGTCAGGCCGGAATTCTATGAACGACTAATCAGCAGCGTCACAACCAACTTCTCTGATATTGTGGCAGTAGGGGTCAAAGTTGAAGCTGGTTTAAAGAGTGGAAAAGTGGCTACCCCAAATATTAATTCAAGCGCCAGTACAGCAAAGAAACCGGTCATCAATTTTCACAAAAAGAAAGAGGGGGATGTAAGTGCGATCACATATGGGAAAAAGGCGCAAAATTCCAGGAGCCATCACCAGCAGTACCATCCATCATTATATATAGCAGCTGTGACTCCCATTTTTCAACCGTCATCACAGCAGGGTCCCTAGCCTGGGGCATCCAGCAATCAACACCAGTATCATCCTGGCAATCAACATCAATATCACCCCCAACAATGAACAACAATACCATCAGCCGCAAGGTCAGCAGCCTCAAAATAGGGCCCCAAGGGCGAATTACCATGCAAATAGGCCAAAAATATAACTTATTCCCATGAGTTACACCGATCTGTTCCCCATGTTGATAGAAAGAGGGTTGGTCAAAACAAGAAAATTAGGTGCTCCACCTAATCCACTCCCATTCTACTACAATGCCAACGCTCGCTGCTTATTTCATGAGAATGCTCCAGGCCATGATCTTGAAGGTTGCTTCGCACTTCAGCACCTCGTTTGAGAATTGATTGAAAAAAGAATTCTGTCCTTTGAAGATAATCATCCAAACATAAAGAACAACCCTCTGCCAAATCATGGTGGAGTCAATGCCATTACTGAAGAAGGTGAGGGGTCAGAAGACAAGAAAGTTACCACTATTGGAGAGATCAAAGTGCCATTGGCAGACCTACACAAACGTCTCGCTCAAGCATGAGCGCTTAATACATCTCACGAAAACTGCGAACAATGCATGCTGAAGCCCGAAGGTTGTGACATTGTGAAAAAAGACATTCGAGAAACGATTGAACAAGGGATGATAGAGATCGCCCACAGGAAAAAAGGGGAAGATGTGGCAGTCATCGAACTTGTGTTTAACATGCCAGAAGAGCCCAACAAAAGAGTTGTGTTCAGAAATAATAACAACAACAACAATTACAAGAACGTCCGGCCGGTATTCCGCGACGATGCACCCCCGAAATTCGGGAGGGGGCAGGCCAGGTTTGAACCAAGGGGAGGATCCAAACCTCACCTAAGGGCTGTGACACCAAAGCAGGACTACTCATGGTGCGAGGGAATCTTCAAAGAAAGGAAGCCAGCAAATGTGGCTAACATTTTCGGTGGAAGCAAGATGACCTGGAGTGGTCGCATATACCAACCTCGGACATACAATGTGGCTCCTCCACCAGTAATTTCTATTCCAAAAGCTGTTGTTCCCCAGAAGCCCATTCCAGAGGCAGTCGTCACTAAAGAACCTTTGGTTAAAGGAAAAGAAAGCCTCAAGAATGATGAAGAAGAGTTCCTGAGAATCATCAGACGAAGTGATTACAGGGTGGTAGACCAACTAAATCAAACACCATCTAAGATCTCGGTCATGGCCTTACTCTTAAGCTCTCCGACGCATCGCCAGGCTTTGCTCAAAATCTTGACACAAGCCCATGTTACCAAAGATATTACGTTGGGGCAATTTGACTCCATTGTAGCAAACATCAAGGCCTGCAACACGCTAAGCTTTGACGACAATGATCTGACAGTTGAGAAATGTAAGCACAATCGTGCTCTACATGTGTCGATCAAATGTGAAGAAGATACAATGTCCAGGGTTCTTGTTGACACAGGATCCGCGCTCAACATGATGCCGAAGAGGACACTAGCCAAGCTGGCTTACCAGGGCGCTACCATGAGGCCAACTTCTCTCATAGTGAAGGCATTTGATGGATCTAGGAGGGTTGTGATAGGGGAGGTTGATCTTCCTATCATGATCGGACCACAAATCGTTGAAGTCACCTTTCAGGTGATGGATATTAATCTGGTCTACAGTTGTTTACTGGGAAGGCCATGGATCCACACAGCTGGTGCCGTTACTTCTACTCTCCACCAGAAAATTAAGTTTGTTGTGGATGAATAGTTGGTCATTATTCATGGAGAAGAGGATTTAATGGTAAGCAACTTGTCCTCATTCCGGTATATTGAAGCTGACGAAGATTCCCTTGAGACTGCCTTTCAAGCACTAGAAATAGCCCACGCTGTTCTAGTCGACGAATCAGACATAACACGCGGGCCATCATTCACCTCTGTTCAGAGTATCAAGGCGGCACTGAAAGCTGGAATCCCGTTGGGATGGGGGGAGGTCATTGAAGTCAACACTCGGGCCAAAAATGATCGACAGGGGTTGAGTTACAAACCAACTCTAGAAGGCAAGCCAGAGGAAAGCACCATGAAGAAAAAGTCTTTGAAGGAAATATTCACCAGTGGTGGAATACAAATCAACGCCATCATTGCTGAAGATGAAGATGGTAATCTAGATCATCTAATAACTAGGAGAGGAGCAGCTTTGCGCAACTGGGAGGCTGTGGAAATTCCCGTCTTTTTACCTTTAGAGTAATTCATTTTGCTTGTTAGCTTTATGTTTTCTTTAAAAATTCCTGGTCTTCCCCAAGGCCTGCGAATTATTTTTGTATTGGGCCACTTTGCAATTTGAAAATCATTAATGAAAAAAGTGTTTTTGTTAAACTCTTGTTTGTTATTTTGCGCATCATTTTCACTCTTTTGTTAAAAGGAAAAATGGCAATCTTTTTGAAAAAAAAAAACAACCCTTCATCTGCATGTCTGTGTGTGTGTGTGTCTAATTGTTCCCAAAAATAAAAACATGCAGAATACCTCCATCCACCACAGAATCCTATGATCCTTCGGCTCCTTCTACTAGGGGTTCATCTGTCTTTCAAGCGGAAGAAGAGAATGATGAAGAGTTAGAAGTCCCAGAAGAGTTGAAGAGAATGGCTGAGTACGAAGATGTGTATCTCCAGCCATACAAAGAGCAGACTGAGATCGTCAATTTGGGGTCAAAAGAAGAAAAAATAGAAGTCAAGATTGGGGCATCATTGAGGCCAGAGATCAAAAGCAAGCTGATAACGCTCCTCAGAGATTATGTCGACATATTTGCTTGGTCTTACCAAGACATGCCAGGGTTGGATACCGACATTGTTATGCACAAGCTCCCCCTGAAGCCAGAGTGTCCTTCGGTCAAACAAAAGCTTCGTAGGTCAAGACCAGACATGGCTCTTAAAATCCGGGACGAAGTCAAGAAACAAATTGATGCAGGCTTTTTAGCGGTATCCAAATATCCATAATGGGCGGCAAACATTGTACCAGTCCCAAAGAAGGATGGCAAGGTCAGGATGTGCGTCGATTACAGGGATTTAAACAAAGCAAGTCCGAAGGATGATTTCCCTCTACCACATATTGACACTTTGGTGGATAATACAGCAAGCTTCACAGTATTCTCATTCATGGACGGATTCTCTGGTTATAATCAGATAAAAATGGATCCAGCTGACATGGAGAAGACAACTTTCATCACACCTTAGGGCACCTATTGTTATAAGGTCATGCCTTTCGGTTTGAAGAACGCAGGGGCAACGTATCAGAGGGCCATGGTCACACTCTTCCACGATATGATGCACAAAGAAATTGAAGTATACGTGGATGATATGATCGCAAAATCCCAAAGTGAAGAAGACCACTTGGATCATCTGTTGAAGCTATTTGAGAGACTCCAAAAGTATCAACTGAGGTTAAATCCAGCAAAATGCACCTTCGGAGTTCGCTCAGGTAAGTTACTTGGTTCCATCATTAGTCAACAAGGAATTGAAGTAGACCCCGACAAAGTCAAAGCAATCCAGAAGATGCCTGCTCCTAAAACAGAGAAACAAGTCAGAGGCTTCCTCGGACGTCTGAATTACATCTCCAGATTCATCTCCAATCTAACTCCTACGTGCATGCCGATCTTCAAGTTGTTACAAAAAAGATCAGACAGTGGTATGGAATGAGAATTGTCAGGCCGCATTTGAGAAAATCAAGCAGTATTTACAAGAGCCTCCGGTGTTGATTCCTCCTGTACCTGGAAGACCTTTGTTCATGTATATGACAGTATTAGAAGATTCAATGGGCTGTGTTTTGGGCCAGACTGATGAATCAGGAAAGAAAGAACACACAATCTACTATCTGAGCAAGAAGTTCACCGATTACGAGATTCGTTACTCTCCCCTGGAAAAAGCCTGTTGTGCCTTAGCTTGGGCCGCCAAGCGTCTGAGACAGTACATGATCTGTCACACCACAATGTTGATTTCTAAGATGGACCCCATCAAGTACATCTTTGAAAAGCCAGCTCAAACAGGAAGATTGGGCAGATGGCATATGCTCTTATCAGAGTACGATATTCAGTATGTTGCTCAAAAATCTATCAAGGGAAGTGTCTTGTCAGAACACCTTGCAGAGCACCCCATGGAGGATTATCAACCACTCAAGTTTGATTTTCCTAATGAAGATGTGATGTATATTCAACATACAAAACCAGAGCCTGGTCCGGACGAAGGTCCCGAGCCTGGATCCCGCTGGGAAATGATGTTCGATGGAGCATCAAACAAGAATGGACATGGTGTCGGAGCTGTTTTGAAAAATCCAACCGGAGGATACACTGCCGTCACAGCCCGACTTTGTTTCTCGTGTACGAATAACATAGTCGAGTATGAAGCCTGCATTTTAGGGTTGGAAGCTGCTATTGATCTTCGCATCAAAATCTTGGAAGTGATCAGTGATTCTGCTTTAGTGATCTACCAACTCAAAGAAGAATGGGAAACCAGGGATGAAAAATTGATCCCTTACAAAACTCATATCTTGGAGATGGCTGAATATTTTGATAAAATTACCTACAAGCATGTACCGAGAGCGGAAAATCACATTGTCGATGCACTGGCTATGATGGCATCGATGTGGAAGGTCCAGTTTGTTAACAAGGCGCCTCTGATTCGTATTGAAAGAAGGACAGTACCCGCGTATGTCATGACAATAGATGAAGAAACTGATGAGAAACTGTGGTTCCACAACATCAAGAACTTTCTTCAAAATCAAGAATATCCAGCTAACGCATCCAGAATTGACAAAAGAGCCATACGAAGATTATCGGCTAAATTCTTCATCAGCAATGGTACCTTGTACAAAAGAAACCATGACATGGTTCTACTCTGATGTGTTGACAAAAGAGAGGCGAATCTCATAATGACTGAAGTACATGAGGGAACATTCAGTACCCATGCCAGCGGCCACACTATAGCTAAGAAAATATTAAGGGCAGACTACTTTTAGTTAACTTTGGAGACGGACTGCATCCTCTTCGCTCGAAAATGTCATAAATGCCAAGTCTATGCTGACAAAGTGCATGTCCCTCCGCATCTTCTCAATGTGATGACATCACCATGGCCTTTTGGAATGTGGGGTGTAACACCCCATTTAAATTATTCAGTCGCTTTGGTATTTTCTGTGATGTGTAGTTGTGTGGTGTCCTTAATTAAGGGTATGAGGTTAGGAGTAAGGGAGAGAGGTGACCTTAGTTGGGGTACTATGGACCTAGATAAAGGAGTAAGTTAATTATGATATCGAGAGCATTATAGTGATTAATATTATTCCAACTATTATTAATAATAATGTTAATAAGATTATCATTATTATTATTATCATTATTATTATTATTATTATTATTATTATTATTATTTGGTGGAATATTATTATTATTCATATTATTACTATTAGTATGAATATTATTATTGGTGGGAGAATAATATTATTATTATTATTATTATTATTATTATTATTATTATTATTATTATTATTATTATTATTATTATTATTATTATAGGATTTAAATGATAAAATAAGAAGTAAGGGATTAAAGGAAATAGAGAAGTTTTTTTTGGGGAAAGAGAATTAGAACACGATAAACTGCCAGAGAAAGGTTTTGGGAGAAAAAGTGAGAAGAAGAAGGAGGCTAGGGCTGTCAATCCTTCAAGATTCTTCAACGATTGAGCAATTAATCGAGGTAAGGGGGAGAATGGATTTCAATATGGGTGAATTAACATTAGAGGGTAGTGAGAGTTCCTTTCTCTCATAGGAATTATGTGTTCTTGAGGATTTTTGATCTAATTTTTGTAGCATGATAAATTCCATAAAATTGTTGCTGTTCTTGAATGATTATTGTATGGGGAGTATTGCTTTTCATAGTTTTCTATGTATACCTTTCGGTATGTTGTGGTGATGTAAGGTTTAGGGATTTGGGTAAATATGTAAGAATGAATGTGTTATATACGATGCTCTAAGGTTTCCCTAAGGTTTAGAGATTTGGGTTAATTGTGGGAAATAGGGAGGTAACCGTGAGAATCTGAGGTTATGACCAAATGGCCAAATGATATGTATAGTTAAATATTAATATAGGAAAAACTTATGGGAAATTGAACTTTCGTGACCAGAACCTTGACATTGTCATATGTCTGACCCTGAAGGGTTAAATATTAGATAGTGAGTAATTTTAATGTCGTAGGGTGTAATTGAAGGAAAAATTGTAATATGTTGTCCATATAGGAATAGGAATATTCAAATGTGGGTAACTCTGAAGTACTCAGAGCAAGTGCAGGAAATAGTGTTTTATGTGTTGCAAATGTTGCCAGATGAGCATAATAAACCATAGAAGTTGTGTCGTTATTGCCGTATAACCTTAGGAATGTTTTAGTGATTTTTTGGGTGCTTTGAGTAAGTGATTCGCAAGAATAATTGAGTGAAAACCAGTTCCGGAGCGTAACAGCGTCTTTCTGTCCGTCACAGATGTTCATGTTTTCGATCGAAATTGTTTTGGACGTAACTTTGGATCCGTAAGTCCGTTTTGATCCCCGTTCGAAGCGTTGGAAAGCTAATGAACAGAGGTATAACATAGGATAGATAATGGAATTGTTTTCCCAATATTTTATATCTAATTATGTTTAAGAAGTCAATTGTGTATATGTTTTAGTAACGAATCATGTTCTGGTTCAATGATGTCTTGGTGTTTTGATAGATGTGGGCCAAGATGGTCGAATGTGGACAATCTTGTGCGATTATGGTAATTCTCGAAAGGGTTACGGTAAGCGGATGGCTCGTGTGGATCAAGATTGATCGTGAATTATGCATGATGTATTACATTGCATAATTGTGTTGACATGCATTTCATATCATGTGTCTTGTGGAGATGGCTAGGTGGGAATCCATGATGGGTGCCTAGTTTCATCCGGACTTCAATGTGGAAGTCGTTGTGGAGATAAGTTGTAGTTCAGAGGAACGTATATACGACTTATCCAGATTCTGGCGGAAATCGGGTTCTAGTGTGAACCGTATGAGATTGTGTTGGTACCACATGCATTGTGTCGAGTCAATGAGTCGCATTGCATTATTGTAATTGAATGTGGGCTATTAGTGCCGAATGATTGAGGTGGCACGTGTATGTGCGTTAATTATGTATGATTGTATGTGTGGTGTGTAACTACTCCTTAGCATG
Source organism: Lathyrus sativus (assembly GCA_963859935.3). NCBI lineage: Eukaryota > Viridiplantae > Streptophyta > Magnoliopsida > Fabales > Fabaceae > Lathyrus > Lathyrus sativus. Next base: position 336,111,351 of record OZ012739.1, read on the forward strand.
TGTATTTCACCGTTTATTTATTGAATGTAGTTCTCACCCCTTTTTGTTGTTGTGTTTGTGCTCTCTTGGGAGTATAGGTGACCAGGTACCTGAGTAGTGATTGGAGTGTGTTGCTATTTGATCGAGTCTTAGGAGTCGCTCTGATACGTAACATGGGATGACGGGATTACGTTGTTATTTGACTACTTTATTTGTTTATTGTTACGTATCTTCATTTATTGGACTTATGTTGTATGACCTCGTGTCGAGGAGAATTGATTTGTATTCCGCTGCTTACTTGAAAACTAAATAATATTGATTATTTTAATAAAATGAAGTGACTTAGTGTGATATCTGTCATACCCCAAATTTGTCCTACTTCGGTATTTAATGATTGTTTTACTGCTTCACGACTTCTGTCCACGACTCTCCAAGACTTCTCTTTAAATAAGTTGCTTGTATGCATTTAATTCAAGTCGTCCAAAGGTACTTCATATGATGCTTCTAGACACGGTCGATCTCAGGCTTTATTCGAATTGATTACAGACGTCAAGCTATGTTTGGATTCCAAATCAGTTCGTGACGAACTTAGATTTAGTTTTCAAATTTCAAGAGTGTTTGATTTATTACAAGAGTGTTTGAATGGGAAATTTTGTGGAGTTTAGCTTCAAGTCATGGGTGTATTAATTTCAAGTCATGTGGAAATTTAATGCAAGACATAATTTGAGTTTGTGCCAAAGTTGGAATAAGAGGGCTATGCGCAGGAATTGGTTTTCGGATTAAGATTCAAATATCTTAAGTTTTGATTCAATTTTATGGCTGGAAAGCGTGTATCAAAAGTGTGTTATCATTTTGACCAAAATTTCAATTTACGGCCACACCATATCCGAATTTATTTTGAAAAGGTTTACGTTAAAGTTGCGAACGAGTTGTTGAAACCGAAATTTAGCATTAACATAGTATGCCAAGTTGCAGTGACTAATTTGAAAATGGAGGCCAAGAATCACCGCATTTGCTCGGGATCTTTATCTTGTTGTATTTAAAAGTGGTAAAGAACAATAATGCATGGCAACTTGTCAGTCGAACAAGAGGGGCAAAAATTCACATTATCACTCATATTACAATTCCCTCATAAGCAATGTCAATCTGTTACAAGTTCAATGATGTTACATTCTGCACTTGGATTACAAATTGGCCAAAAGATCTAAAGGGACACACAATCTAACCCTGCAAGTTACTACCAAGCTTATGCCATGAGCTAAATGATCAAGCTTCATATTGATGTTTTTCTTTTGAAAACTGAAGCCATCCATGCCTAAATCTATAACGATAGTAATACTACCAAAGTTACACGATTGAGTCTCATGCTGCAAGTCGGAGAATAGCCTGTTGACCCCTTGGTGATCAGTTTTCAGTTATGTGACTATTACCTCAGCAAATTCAAATGTAGAAGAAATGTGCATATCCTTAAATACAGTTCAGACAGCGGGAGCTGGTTGCATCCAGTTTAACATTCCGTTAGGATGGTTGATCTCTACGCAAGCTTCACGTTTGCACAGGCCACGACTGCACCGAGTTGGACAGTGAGCGTCAAAAAAAGAGTTCTGCATGGAAAAATAACATGAGATAGAATGATCAAGCAAAAGTGAAAAAACTGATATGAACTAAAGGAGAATCCAAAACATCCTTTACCTTCGTTGTCATGGCTTCATCCAAAAGCGTGAACGAAGTCCCTCATACCAATGCGCATAAAAATCCAGCCACTTGCAAACGATGGGTCAATAGGTTCTCCAATGCAATCTACTTCATCTAAGATCAACATGCCACAGATACAACAATCCATCTCCCAACAGCATCACTATCCTCTTCATTCCGTTTTCAACACATACAAAAACCTTCGTCCAACCTCCAACTGTAACTTTCATACATAACCTTCATACAGACCTTTCCTTGAAACAACAAGCAGCCACACCTTTTTTTTTTCTTTCACAAACCACCTACAGCTTTCCCTACTCTTTTAAAACTCACCTCAAAACCGTTCAAACCTATACCAGATCTACAAACAGATTCACCATATTAGCCACTAGGTTATGGAAGTTTCAAGCTTGTCTGTACAAGTTGTTCAAATCCTTGAGACGTTGAAAGTCGCGTAAGAGGTTGAGAAGTTTGAGATTTACCTCCGGCTTCACTTGAAGATCAATTCACAATAACAGCACATTGTTTCCACTCACCATCACCTCTATAACACAGCTTATAACATAACTTTCTACTCACCATAGAGTTCCCTCGCCGCAAACTTTCCAAACGCCTCACAAGCAACACAACAACGACATCATACTTGCCTCGTTCAACTTGTTATCACCAAGCCAGCAATTATGCCAACAAAGTCGATGTCATCACGAACACAACCACAACAACGACACTGCTGTCCCGGTTTTGTCAGTCTTGGAGCCTATGTACCAGATTTGAAGCCTTACTACAAAGAGAGTCGAACTGTCGAGGCTACTCTGTTGGTAATGGAGATTACTAGTCCAGGTCTTCATTTGGAAGTGGAAACGTATGATGCTCCGATAGAAACGTCAATGCTTTGGGAGCATCATGTACAATGGGAAAGTATGTACTATTATTTGTTCACATGGTGATGATGTGAGTGTTGCAATCCGAGTTAAGCATGTTTCATCATTGGAAGAGTTTAGGCAGGAAGCTACAACTTAACAGGGGTGAATGGTTTGCTGAGAAAGAGGTGGTGGATAAAACTTGAAGTATCCCATGTTTGTCAGGTTGTTATGACAAGAAAAAACCACACGTTCAGACTATCCTGTCCCTTAGCAAAATAAAGAATTCCAACCTGCAGCCAATACCCGCAAATCTCACGCCTGCTGCAACAACAACGACGGCGGTCGAAAACCATTTTGCACCACCATCCTTCATCCTAGACCAAGGTCTTCCACTGCCTCGACGTTTTCAATTCAGAATTACACGGTGCACATCAAGAATGAATCAAATTTGATTCTGGTTTATGTTTGGTGAAAAGATTCATAGCTGCTCGGTTATTTCACTTTCCACAGCAGACCCATCTCTGTGTCTCGCTTCTGGGCACGTGGATGTAACAACCTCAAAAATCCCCCATTATCATAGCTAGAGCTCTTCACTGCCATGACGATGTAAGAAAGTAATCAAAAAATCTAGCAGTTGTTGAGAACAATTCAATCTTGGTTAATTCAGCTCATAAACATGATTTCAAGCATAAAGATGGTTGGCAAAACCTCTGCTAGAATATGTACTTTCTGCAATAAAAGTGGACTAACCATTGATTTTTGCTATCAAAAGCATGGCCATCCTGACTTCGACAAAAACAAATCCTATATCAATACCAGTCAAGTTGAAAGACCTGTTTCATCACTAGCTCCAAGTGAGATACATGTTCCTTATGCTCCAAGTAATCATGCATCAATTTCTCAGGCTCAGTATGACCGTCTGTTGCAGATGTAGTTGCTGCAATTGACCAGGCTGTATATGATGGAGTGGATATACTCAGTCTTTCGGTTGGACCAAACAGTCCTCCAGCAGCCGCCAAAACTACATTTTTGAAACACTTCTTGGAGCTGTGAAAGTCGGTGTATTTGTCGCACAGGCTGCTGGAAATGACGGTCCTTTCCCCAAGACAATGATTTCATATAGTCCATGGATAGCAACTGTTGCAGCTGCAATTGATGATCGTAGATACAAAAAAAACCACTTAACGCTTGGAAATGGAAATATCTTAGCTAGAGTCGGGTTATCCTCTTCTACATGTTTAAACCAAACATACACATTGGTTGCTGCCTGAGATGTGCTGCTAGATTCTTCGGTTATGAAGTACAGCACCACAACTAGGCCATTCAGTAGATACTGCCACACAAACATTAAAAGGCGTATTGTGAACACGATAGCAATTTTTAAACGCGCAACAGTGACGACGTAACTGCATCAGAGATTCGCGTTGTAAATTTGGAGCAACACTCAGACCCAACAGTTGTTTTGAATATCTTCACCACAACAGCGACAACATCACAAAGCTTGTACTGCTGTTACCATTTGATCCTAATCAAGTCGGAGTTTTGCAAGTTGAATTATTGGTTATTGTTGAAGCAGCTGCTGTTCCGCTGCCAATGGTGAAGCCTTTACTTGGCCCATGGTCTTCCTGTCTTCTACTGTTAATGGTTATGAAGGAACTGGACGCTCTTTGTCACTAAAACTTGTACAGCAACTGCGAGAACGAATATCTGAGTTTGGTCTGGACAACATTAAAACAACTAGGAAGATGAAGAGGAGCATCACCGCAAGAGCTGAGGCTGCAAGTCTTCCCCGAGACTCATAATATCACTCTCACACCAGAGTTGTGAACAGATTGTCAAGTTATTTAAAGCTGTCCATAGGCTAAGTCATTCCATGTATTGAGCTATGATTCGTGTACTTGCCGTCACGACCAAATCTCCAAATTCAAGCCCTGCCACGAGAGAAAAACAACCACATAAAGATCAGAGCAAATCAAGCAGAGGTCACAAGTAACTGTTGAAAGAAATTTAAATAATTGAGAATAGTATGTAGTCAAGAATAAAGAGCTAACATCAGAATTCATTTTGAGTCAAAAAAAAGCCACATCAGCACAGTGAAAATCTCTAAATGCTCACAGTAAAAAAGCTCAGTAAAAGTAGGCAATTTTTTTTATTCACTACAGACAAACACAGAGGTCACTATCAAGTCTCAGAAAAGCAGAAATCATGGTATTACCTCCTAACAGAATCGTACTACCCCAAATGCTCCTCATTGTCCTACCTCACACGGATTAAGCCCTCCCTTCAGCAAAAATTCAAATTGACACACGTATCAAAAACCCTAAAACAACCCCCTATAAATATGGTCCTATTCATTGGCAAAAAAAACACAAGAAAAACCTAAAGAAACTCTGTCAAAATAGACCCCCAACCCCCATTAATCACTAGAGCTCAAAGATTTCAAGAGTCACTCAGGTTCAACATTAGAACCTGAGCTTACTCTGAGCTAGAGAAAAACACGCAAGTTTCGAAAGGAAGAGAAAAGGAACAATGGACTCGAAGCAAGGAGAGGAAATCACTCACCGTATCGCCGATACACCCAAATCGGTAAAATCTTCATCGCCTTTAACTTGTTTTCTTCGCTTTTGATATCCTTATACCGTTTCCATGAGTCGTCTATAATGCTTGGTGGTTACTCGCTTGCTGTGATTTTCGCGTGAGATTGTTGGTAGAGTTAGGGTTTGTGGTTTGATTTATGAATGGGGTTAAGAAAAGGGACTAGGTTTGCGTTTTAGAAGAAGATTTAGGGGTATGGTCAGAGTAGAGGTTTTGTTTGAAAATGAGAGGAAAACGGAAGGGATTGGTATCAACGGTGAAGAGATGTTGGTAGAAGCTCGGTTGAGTTTCGAGGGAGAGAGAGAGACGTGAGCGTACGGATTCGGAGAGGATAGGAGAAGGTTAATTCTTTGCTTTTCCATTTAATGCCAGACTGATCCTTTGATTAGGACTTAATGAATGTGATAAGGGTTTATTTTAAAAAAAACTAATTACTAGTAATATTAGTAATTATATTATTAACATTATTAGTAATATTTTTATTAGTAATATTATTAATTCTTATTTTCTAATTTTTTATAGTTGTTATTTATTTTGCAATATTTAAATCCTATTTGTTTTTTTTATCAAATTCATTTCTCTTTTCTTTCATTAAGTCAAAAATATCTTATTTTCTAGATTAAAAATTTCTTTTCAAAATTTATATGAAAGTGGTGGGTCTTTGGAGTCTAGCACTCCTTGGATCCTTAAGTGATCGCTCTCGAGGTGCACACCTTGAGTTGTGGTCACCTCGTCTTTCATCCTTAGGATACCCAACCTCGTTTAAACCTTCAAAAAGTCGCAAACCCTAATTCGAGCAATACGCTCACCCTAGTTCAATCTACACACTAATATTTTCAAATTATTTTCATAATTAAATTACGAAAGTATCGAGTTCTTGGAGTCGTGCATTCCTTGAATTCGAGAATAATTACTCTCAAGGTGTACACTTTGAATAGTATATCATTCGAACTTTCGTTTCTAAAACACTTCTTAATTATTTGGACCAATACTTACATTGTCCAACAAACATATTTTATAATTAATTGAATGGAAAAGGTATCGTTGGAATCTAGCATTCCGATAATATCCCGATTAATTGATTGCGAGGCCGACGTCTCGTTTATCGATTAGTCGTCATTCCTCCTAAAGTTTTCAACCCGCGTAACCTCATTTCTCACCCTCGTGTGATTGAATCAAAATCTCTTCCAATTCAAACTCTTTCGCGTCTGAACTATCCATCAAACATATTTCGAATGAAAAAGGTATCGTTGGGATCAAGCATTCCAATGGTGTCCCGATTGATTTGATTACGAGGCCGGCGTCTCGTTTATCGAGTAATCGTCATTCCTCCTAACATTTAACCCATCTAATCTCGTTCCTCACCTTCATACGGTCGAGTCTAAACCCTAGTACGCTTCTAAACCATACGTCAAATTCAAAACTATTTTCTTAATTAAACTACGAAAGAATTGAGTTCTTGGAGTCTCGCACTCCTTGAATTCTTGAGTAACCACTCTTGGAGCGTACGTTTTAGGTTGTGGGTTGCTCGACCTTTCGTCCACACGCGCCCTAACTATTTGGACAAATACTGCCACTGTCCATTCAAATAAAATTTCCTAATTAATTGAATGAAGAAGGTGTCGTTGGGATCTAGCATTCCAACGATATCCCGACTAATTGGTTGCGAGACTGACGTCTCGTTTATCGAGCAGTCGTCATTCTCCTTCAAAATATCTAACCAACCTTATCTTCCTCGCCCTCGTGCGATTTCAATTCAAACAATCCTTTACCAAAGAACATTGTTTAGTCCCTTATTCCGCGCATAACCAACTAGTGCTTCAGCCTCCCCTAGCGAGTAGACAAGCCAACGTTTAGCAGTTAGAACGCGACCTAAACACTCGTTCATATACCAAACCTTTTACATAGTTAGCCGAACTACGGCTGCTCTGATTCTTCATTCTCTTCTGAATGTAAGATACGTAGGCACAAGATTGCGACGATCTTGGCGAGCACAATCCCCTCTTTTACCTGTAGTCCCAAGAACTACGAATGCTCTGATTTTCCACTTCTTACAAGTGAAGATACGTAGGCACAAGGGCCCCAATCCTTGGCGAGCACCCTATCTTAAAACTATGCATTCCCCCCTATAGGAGAAACCTTAGAAGAAAACAAATAAGCGTAGTTAACTTTACTCTCGAATCGATCAAGAGGTTCCCGTTGAGTACAACGGACGTAGAGGGTGCTAATACCTTCCCTCTGCGTAATCGACTCCCGAACCTAAGAATATTGGTTGCGATGACCATGTTCTTATCTCTTTAAAGGTTTTATCGATATTTTCCTATTCCATCCTTGGAATGAATAAAGTTCGGTGGCGACTCTGTTTCGAACAGTATTTTCCGCGTCCATCGCGAGGATCGTATTTTTCGAGGTACGACAATATCCCACTGTGTTGGAGAACTCTGATGAATTTCATAAATTGTTTCTATATATTTATTATATTATGCGTACGAAGTAAAGTGGGGTGTTACATGGGGCATAGATATGATTGGGGCAATAGAGCCAAAAGCTTCCAACGGCCATCGCTTCATCCTTTGCAATCGATTACTTCACCAAATGGGTAGAAGCAGCGTCGTATGCGAATGTGACAAAGCAAGTGGTTGCTCGTTTCATCAAAAAGGAAATCATTTGTCGATACGGTATTCCTAACCAGATCATTACTGACAATGGGTCGAATCTAAACAACAAAACGATGAAGGAACTCTGTGATAATTTCAAGATCAAACATCACAATTCGTCTCCTTACAGACCTAAGGTGAATGGCGCAGTTGAGGCTGCAAACAAAAATATCAAGAAAATAGTACAAAAGATGGTCATAACCTACAAGGATTGGCACGAGATGTTACCATTTGTTCTACATGGATACCGAACATCAGTGCGAACTTCAACAGGGGCAACTCCCTTTTCCTTAGTATATGGGATGGATGTTGTGCTACCCATCGAAGTCAAAATACCTTCTTTAAAGATCTTTACGGAAGAAAAGCTCGATGAAGATGAATGGATAAAAGAAAGGTTCGACTCGCTGAACCTCATTGATGAGAAAAGAATGACAGCCATGTGTCACAGTCAAATCTATCAACAAGAATGATAAGAGCGTTCAACAAGAAGGTTCATCCCAAAGAGTATAGGGAAGGAGGGCTTGTGCTTATAAAAATCCTACCAACTCAAAAGGATATGCGCGACAAGTGGATGCCCAACTACGATGGCCCCTTCGTTGTAAAAACTGTCTTCTCCGGAGGATCTCTAATTCTTGAGACCATGGATGGCGAACAGCTCAAGTATCCCATCAACTCAGATGCAGTGAGAAAGTACTATGCCTAAAGCAGAAGACCTAGAAAGGAGATTCCAGTACTTCAACAAGATGGAAGCCTAATGATTAAAAGCTGGCGGACGCCGGGGCAGAGTCTCGCGCAAGGTATCAGAAGAATGATCAACGTCTGTCATTCTCGTCAGAAGCAGCGAAGCAAGTGAACTGACAGTTAAAAGGACCGGATTATTATGGGATTCTGTAACCTTTTCTGTTTGCCATTTTTTCAAAATATATAAAGTTCCCGAGGCTTTTCCCTTTGTAAAGTTCTTGTCTATCAAAAAAATCAGATTTTGGCCAATCATTGTTATGATCTTCTGTTTTTGTTATGCAATTCCACTTATTCATTAATAAAGATTTTCGAAAAGCAAAGTGTTTTGAAAACTTAAGTCTTGTTTTAAAAATAAAACACAATTTGACAAAATGATTGAAGAACTCTAGAGGTAATCTGATAACATCATGCAATTCTCAAAGTTGTGAAAGTTTGCTGTCACCCTTGACCAAACTAGATGCGTCCAACAGCAATTCTGGCTCTTAAGCCAAGACTTCTCCACTGCAAGAATTACAAGGATATTATCCGGAAAGATCATTATCTACGCCAAAAAGAGAAAGTGTCGCCTAACTTGAAGCATTTGAGACTCAGCGTGACGAGTCCTCTCTGTGTTTTCCTTGTTTTGATGTCCTCTGTTCCTGCGGGTCAGTCTGCATTTTACATACAGCATCATACCAGCATACGCATTTGTTTGCATTTGGTTTTGGTCTTTGTTGGTCTGGCTGTTGCCTTTGAGATCCTTTGATCATTACTGTTATCTTTGATCTGTTGCTGCAAGTTTCGCTTCAAAGCTGACATCATGGGACTACTATCTTCTCTGGGAAGCTAGTGGTGACTAGTAGTATCCGATTTACACAAGTGGGCGGTTGTTACCAATATTCATCTTTGATTTGGTTGTCACCAATAATCTTTGAAAGACTAGTAGTCACTAGCACCTGTTCAGAACCATTTATGTTTGGTATCTTGATTTGTTCGTCACCAACAATTTTCCAAACCCAGTCGCCACTGATTCTGGTATAAAGCCAACCAATCGTTATTGGAGTCCTTTTGATTCGGTTTTCACCAATATTTGCTAAAAATCTAGTGGTTACTAGTATTGCCTTCTAAAACCAATGGTCATTGGTACTTGAGTTAGTCGTCACCAAAATACCCTAAAAGTCCAATAATTATTGGCATCGCCTTCAAATCCAGTTGTTATTGGTACTTATTGATTTGGTTATTACCAGTCTTTCTGAATCTAGTAGTTACTAGTATTATCTTCTGGTCCAATTGTTATTGGTACCTCTTGATTCGGTTATTACCAATCTTTCTAAGTCTAGTGGTCACTAGCATTGTTTGGAAAATTTAGTTTTCACTAGCACTATCCAGTACCAGTTGTTATTGGTATACCCCGGGATTTGGTCGTCACCAGTTAGCCTAAGTCCAATGATTATTGGCATCGCTTAAATCAGATTGTTATCACCACTTTGGTCTGGTCGTTACCAAACTCTTTGAAAATACAATGGTTATTGGTCTCCTTGGATTCGGTCATTACCAATCTCTCCAGTTAAATCTAGTGGTTACTAGCATTATCCATTATCAATTGTTATTGGTACATCCTGATTTGGTCATCACTAGTCCCCTCTAAGTCCAGTAGTTACTGGCATTGCTTGAAAACTAATCGTTATCAGTGCCGAAAGTTGATTGTCACCAACTTCCCCAGCCGAAGTCCTATGTTTTATCAATGTTGTTTGGAAATTTCCAATTGAAATTGGAACTTCGATTTGGTTGTCACCATATCCCCAGAAAGTCTAGTTGTATTTAGCACTTTTTGGGAACCGAACTTCAATTTGGTTGTCACCATATCCCCAGGAAGTCTAGTGGTATTTAGCACTTTTTAGGAACCGAACTTCGATTTGGTTGTCACCATATCCCCAGTAAGTCTAGTGGAAACTAGCACTGTTTGAAGCTATTTGTTATTCTGGTCGTCACCAGTCTCCCCAGTTGGAGCTTTTTTTGCTTTCCTAGTCGAGTCTCGGAGAACTAGTGGATACTAATTTCCCCGGCACGTCCGGTCTTGTTTCTAACCTTTTCCTGAAGATCCCGTTTGAACTCTTTGTTATAGGAAATTTTCTCATATGGTTATCCCCAATGAGATTCGTGTCTTCGTTCCGTTTTTCCCCCAGTGAAGCTTTGCTTCCCCACTGATTTTGTTCCCCAGCAAGGTTCTCCCCAGTGGGTCCCTTCCCCAGTGTGGTTTGCATTTCTTTTCTTTCGTTTCCCCAATGAAGAATTGCCTTCTTCCCCAGCGGGCTTCCTCATCTGGTTATCCCCAGTGAGGTTCGTATCTCCTTTCCCCAATGAAGATGTGTCTTCCCTGGTGGAATTTGTGTCCCCTGCGTGAAATATTTCCTTGAACAAGCATCTTTAGTCATGTCTGAACTATCTTGCTTATTTCGCTTGGAATCTTTCCCAGTGTGTTGGGTCCTCGTGAGTGGTTACTCGTCGTTTTGTCGTTCTTTTATATTTGCTCGTGTGTCTGCATCTGTCTTGCATTCAAGCATCATAGCACCATTTAGATTCATAGCATATTTGCATTCGTCTTTTTGCATACCATCAGATCTAAGGGACAAAATTTCTGGTTTGCTATATTTAAATACCTTCCACTGCGATTCTATGAGGATTGTTATCTCTCATTGCCATCTAGTAAAGATATTTAAATAGGGGCATCTATTGCACCCTAAATTTTGACCCCTTAGATCCTCATCTTCATTGTTGGATCATATTCATTTGATTAACTAACCTTAACCAATTTCCAGTTTATCTTTGTCAAGATGCAGATGAATTAGGGTTCCGTATCGTCAAAATCGAGGCTTCGATGGTTTGATCAATCAATGTTTTAGATTGATTAAACTTCAAACAAGATCAAGAATACAACAGTGGGTCAAGTATGAATCCAATTTGAGGTGGTCACCCAAGAATTGAGAACAGTGCAATTCAAGATACCCGGTTAGGGTTTTCGATTAGGAAAAGTCAACTATAGTTTGACTTTTGATTTAAAAAGTGTTTCAATGGTAGGATCATGGTCCATTAAGTTCCTATGGCTTAGTAAAGTCTATCCAAATAGTTTCAAGTCCTCAGAATACCCAGAGCCCCAACAGTCGACTCGGTAGTCACCGATTTATCGAACGGTTGACCAAAAAGTCAACTCTTCAACAATAAGGAATTTGACTTCAAGATTTGAATAAAAAATGTTCCTTATGTCATATTACACCTCCCCATAAAATTTCATGACCATTGGATCAAGGGTTAAGAAGTAATTGCAAAAATTGGGAATTAGGGTTTCGAAAGGGGCAAGACCATAACTCCTCAACCATACATCCAAATGAAGTGGTTCAAAGCTCATTGGAAAGCTCTTGACAAATCCTAAAAAAGCCTCAAAGTGGTCCATGATCAAAAAATGCATATATTTGGAGTTATGACAAGATTCATTTTAAGAAGGGAAATAACTTGAAAAAATTCTAAGTTATTTAGCCTTTTTAAGTGATTTTTTCAGCAACTTGGAAGGGTTTTTCAACCTAGTTGCATCTAGAATTTGGAAATCTCCAAAACATGAAAGTTATATAGCTACTTAAGGGCTTTCTAAATTGTGTTAGAAATTCTCAATAGCATGTGTGAGAAGAAAGTTATGCACCATGGAAGTTAGGGCTGTCAACACTTGAAACCACTATGTCAAACCTCTCAAAATTCAGATTTTCACAACTTGGGCTACCCTCAGCCATTGGATCTTGCTCCTTTCTGATATTATGAAGGTTGAATGATGCAAACACCAAAAAAAATGAGAAATTGGAAGGCTTGTGCAACTTGGAACAAGTGGATATTAAAATAATCATTTAAAAGCATGAAAGAGAAACTTTTCAAGCAAGCTGCAGTCCCCTACCTTCTAGCCTCATTTCAGCCATCCCATCCTTCCCATCTCACTTGAATTTGGCTCAGCAATTGTCCATGGAACTGATGTTTAGAGATCTTGGCAAGATTTTTCAAAAAACTTCACAAATATCCCTCCAAAAGTGGCAAAATACCAAGCTGCCCCCACCCTTGCTTTCACTATAAATAGAGGCATCCTCATTGATGTTATACACACCAGAGCAATCTCCAAAACCAAGAGAAACAATAGCTCTCAACTCTCTTTCATTTCCTCAAGAATTTCATTTTTCAAAACTTCCATTTTTTCACTAAAAAGTTGTCTTGAGCAAAACTCTGCTCAAACTCAATTCTACCATTTCCAAGCCACTCAAAACCATCTACACAATCCATAAACATTGTGTAGAAGGTGTTCATACATTAAAACCACTCAAAAACCTCATTTTCCCAAAAGTCAACCTTCACACCTTAGTATATTGACTTTCTTGCACTTTGAAAGCCAAATCCTTACTTGAGGCATTTCCTACCATTCTAACACTCCCAACACCTCATATACATCATATCTCAACTGTCCAAACTCTAAAAAAACCAGCTGGAAATTACACAACTTCAACTGTCTTGAAAAGTGGTTTATTGCTTCAAGAGGAAGCAAGCTTCAAATCTTTGCCAAGGAAGAAAGTCTCTGGGTTTCTCAGCTTCTTAGCTTGCTCAAGACTTGTCTATAAGAGGTATGTGATATTCAAACTCTTTATTGATCATACATTATCATGTTTTATCATTTTGAAGTTATTTTGTGGAGATGTAGTCTTGCTGCCCCATTTTAGTTCTTTGTCAAGAACTCATGTCTTATGGTTATGATACTTGTTTTCGTTAAGGTGTTCCATTTGTGAATCACATGTTGATGATGTGTTACAAATATTGCACTTTGATATCATGTTTGACTTGTCTTTGAAGATTTTGTCTATGTGGTGTTTTTAAGAATCCAACATTGAAATGTGGTGTGCTTGCCCTATATCTGTTAGCCTTGGTTCTTTGGTGAGATTTGAATGATTTGTAAATTGTTCATGAGATCCACCTGCCCTAGATCATGTTTGAATCTATTGTGGCACTTGTTTTCACACTTATGTTATTTCACTTTTACCATCACCATGAGTTTGGTGTTAAGAGGTTTGTGCTTGACATGTTGTGTGTTAAGTGTTCCAAACTGTTGATTTGTGTTTATGTGATTTGGTTTGTCCATTTAAGCTTGTTAAAATGATGAAAACATGAGATATGTTTATCAAGGCTTGTTATGAGATTTCATGAGTTTTGCTGTCAAAATGTTTTGAACCAACTACCATTTTCTGTTCCAGCTGATCTTTACTCTATCTATGTGCATAGAATCATTCATAATCATGTTTGAAAATTGTATGTGATGTCAAATCTTCCCAACTTTTATGAATTTTCTTGCTGCATAATTGAGTTTGTTTCTTTGCATATTCATGAGCTTCAAATGTCATATTCTATTTGGTATTGTTTTGATCCATTTCTTGAGTTTGATCTTATTTGTTAGCATATTTATAGTAGGTGTTTGATATTTGTTTCCTCATAAAAACTCATTGCCTTAAAAATGCCCTTGTTGTACCAAAACCTGTTTCAAAACAACTTTTTCTTACCACCAACATGTCAATTTCTGTGCCAGCTACAATAAGCTTGATTACTATGCATGATATCATTCCTTATCATGATTTTGATGTGTACACATTGTTTATTTGATCCATTCTTACTTGATTCTTCATCTCTCCACCAAACTGCATTTTTTAAGCAAAATCTGCCATGAACATACCAAATCTCATTCCAATTTCCAAATGCTTATTTTCTAAGTTATAACTCATTCATTTCTACATTTATGGTATGTGTGTGTTCTGTTTGTCAACATGAGACCACTTGATCACAGCTAGACCATGTTTGTACCATTCTGCTGCAACTGTTTTGAAAACCAGCTGCACAGACTTCCTAGTTTTCTGTTTGAATGATGTTAGTTTATTCCATGAAGTATTGGTGCCTCTAGATAATGTTTAGGATTTTGTTTGTACATGAACCAACAGCTTTGAGTATGCTATGCTCTTCTGCCTAAACTGCTTCATACATGTTTGATACAATTGTAGCATGATAGTCATTTTCTTGTTATGTGCATTTCATGGCCATCTTAAGTGATAGACTCGTCTATGATCATATTTGAGACTTGTATGTAGCATTTTCCTAACCTCAATCTGTCTCCAATCCAGTTTTGATTCCAATATTGTAATTTTATGAGTGATTGAGCAGCTGACTTGTGATTTTCATTTCCATGATGTTTGTGAATATTTTTGAAGTATGGACACACCTTATATGATGTTTTGAGGATGTTTGAAGGGTCTGTTCATTTCAATTTTGTCTGCTTCTTGATTTGACTTTCAAACTTGCACTTTTCTCCAATTTTCACTTGGCATAACAGTTGTGCTTTGGTGTGTAATCTTGGCATTATGATCTTCTTGTTTATCATTGCATTCTAGATGTTTTAAACTTCATGCTTATTTTGATTCTGTTCTGATAAAGGTGTTGTTCCATTCATGTTTGGTGTGTTGTTTATGCAGCAGGCCCCTTTGTTTGTGGCCTGCAGTTGGCTGTTATTGCTGGCCAGCCACAGATCCTCCCATCTCCACAGTTGGATTAGCCACATTTGTGTAGGATTAATTGTTTATCTGTGTTATTTGTCAACAATCTGTTTGTGATTTGAAGGCCATTTTTATCATTGTGTTTTTGAAGGCAAATTCCCAATTGTACCAAGTTTCATACATTTTTCACAAGTTCATTAATATAATGCCATGCCATCCATACTCTTCTACCTGAACATTTGTGATCATCATCATTTAGCATGTTTAGAGATGTTAGGTTTTGTATGTGTATTGATTTGGAATCTTCCCATCTGTCTTGACAGTTGCTGCATTTTCATGATTTCACTTGCAACTCATGTGCCATTTCCTATTCTACTAGTTCATGTTTGAGCCTTAAGTGATCATTACTTCTGTTATGGTATATATGTCTTGTATGCAATGCCTTTTACATGTATGTGAACTCAGATTGGGTGGTAGTTTTCAAAATGCAACTCAAATGTAAATCTTGCATCTTGCATCGTGTTTTTAGTTGGAGGCTTTATTTCAAAATTTCATTGGCACTATCATGATCCTTGTTAAAAAAACAGTCTAGTTAGGCTAAAATATCATAAAAAAAGATTAAGTATTGACATAGTTATGAATCAAAACGCATGTGGCATCTTTACTTGTTCTTGCTTCCTTCAACTTGCCCAGAAATCCATGAAAATATGCCATATATATTTATGGGGGTAGCTAAATACATGGATGTATAGCCACCCCAGTGGTAGAAACCTCACTTTCTCATGCGCCTTTCACTTGCCGGTCCAGGGTTCGATCCGTGTGGAGGTCAACACTTTTGTTTTTATTTTCATGTCTTATCATTCTTTTCATCTTATCTACTCCCTTGCCAGCGCGCGCGTGCATGCCTCAGTGGTTGAGTTTGTTGTTTGTAAAATGAAGGGCGTGGGTACTCCCACCCTTGCCCTTTTCTTTTGTTATTTTTACATGATATATTTATTATTCATACAAAACTTCCAAAAATTATAACTTGTTCATCTTTCATCTTTTTTAACTCATTCTTTTTGCAATATGTTTAATTTAATGTCTAATTTCATATGATGCAAAAATATTACAAATTGTTCATAATTATGATACCTTTTGTCTATGTGAAATTTTGATTCTTTGTTAAGATCGTTATCTCGCATATTGTCGAATTCCTTTAAACCACGCTTGAATTGTCTTGTAAAATTGTGCTTGTGATTATTTCCCATATGTTAGTTAACATGTTAGGGCTTGTTCTCCCTTGGTTGTCACCATGATCTCATGTTATTTTCCTCCTAAATTTGATTTTAAACTGTTATGACATGCTTACTTATATTTGATTGTCATCAATGCATATCGTTGTTACCTTTGATGCACCTTGAGTTATGGCATGTTTACCTTCAAGTTGTAACTTGTCTTACATGGTTGTTACCTTCAATCTTTGTTAAAATATACCTTTGTTAAGATATGCTTTCATCTTTGTCAATACATGCCTAGGTCTTTACCTTTTCTTTAAGTCTTGTAAGAACTCATCTTTGTTTGCCTATTGTAATATGCTTGCATGTTTTGGTTGTAACCATTCATCCTATTTTAAGTACTTGCTTATTGTAATATTCTTGTTTATTCTTGGTTGTAACCATGTCTCTTATATTCATCATGTTTGAATATTTTTGCTTTGTTAAGTATTTCTTCCCCAAGTGATGGAACTTTTTAGTTCTCATCCAAGTTGCCTCTCTCTCTCTCTCTCTCTCTCTCTCTCTCTCTCTCTCTCTCTCTCTCTCTCTCTCTCTCTCTCTCTCTCTCTCTCCTTCCAAAGGAAAAGTCTCTCCATTGACCCTTGTGTCATGGATAGTTCATTACCCTCTCCCTTGACTTTGTGAAGTCATCTTGAACCTTAGTATAAGCTATTAGACTTTGCTTTAAGTCTAGAATACCCACCTTCACTAGGAGTTTTCTTCAACTAGAACCCTAGGATAGAGTTTGTAAACTCTATGTAAGAATCATAATAATGATTACTTACTCCCCTCTTGAGTGTTTTAACATAGATCTAAAGAGTTTTGTGAAACTCTACACAAGCATTGTAATGTTTATTCCCCTTTGAACCTTGATCATAATCAAGTGTTCTTCAACCCTAGTGAGGTGAACTACGATTGCTCTGATTTTATCCTAGTTAGGATACGTAGGCAGAGGACGCGATGTCTTTGCAAGCAAACTTAGAAACTATCTTTAGGTTTTAACCTACACCCTTTTACCCAACCCCAAACCTTAGCAAACATTTACCAACTTAGCATGCAAATAAACAAAAGGTTCCTGTAGAGTACTACAGATGTTTAGGATGTGAAATACCTACCCTAGGCATAACCAACCCCTGATCCCCGAATCTCTTAGCGTTGTTGTTACATCGCGAAAAAGGTTTTTCTTTCTTTAGACCTTTCCTTTGGATAAATTAAAGTCCGATTGTGAATTTAAGAATTAAAGATTCAAGTTAATCAATAGCTTGGTATCACGATTCTCACCGCAACAGACATTCATAGCCTCAAATTATATTCTCCTCTATTCTGACTCCTATTAACTCTTCTGGTATTTCTGGCTCTTCCTCTTCCTCCTCTCCTTCTGCCTCCGGTTGACCTTCATCACCTCTTCCCAACACAGTTTCTTTGTATGATTTGGGGACTGCTTTTTCCACAGAGGGGTTATCTTCGTTATGATAGTAGCCTAGTTCATTATACACCTTAGGAGTTGATGATGACGGGTTAAATCCAGCAGTTCCTTCTTTGATACCTTAGGAGTAGATTATGAGCGAGAGGAACATGCGTTGTTCATATTGATACCACATACATATAAAGTCTTGATGTTGAGTATGCATCCATTGTTTTTTATATATAATATAATGATTATATTAATATTAGTGGTTGAGTTGAGAATATTTGTGTGGTTATTTGTGAATGACTTATGCGAAACTAATGTGGATGAGTTATGCGATTGTTGATGTTTGCTAAAGCTACGCTTGCATACTTTTGCACCATTATATATTTTGAGCGTATTTTCACCATTTTGTTGTTTGTGTGGTTTTGTTCTCCTTCTTGGGGGTACAGACAAACAGGTAGATGAGTAGTTGTTAGAAGATGAAGGATGGCGTTGAAGCTATTCTTCTCTTTCTGTTTTATGCGATATTTAGATTCCATTGGACGGACGAACGTTATATTTATTTATTATTGTTTTGATGTTGTTGATGTGATTATAAGACTTGTATCTCTTTATGTTATGTTTTATTGATATTAAAGGCATTATGCCAAAACCAAGTTTATATTTTAAAGAAAGTGTTATGAGACTTAATCATTTGTTAAGTTACCTTATTGATTTGTTTTTCGCTGCGATGAGCCTATGTAAAGGCGATCATGTGATGATATATGTTTGAGTGATTACATGTTTTATCTAATCCGTGTTACGGAGCAAGTTTATGTTATATCCGTATTGTTTATACTATTTACATGCTATACAGGGCCGTCTTTGAGAATGTGTAAGGCGAGTTACTACACAGAACCTCAAATTTGTCAGAGTTAAATTATAGTTAAATAAGACCTTATAAAATATTTGTCAAGTTAAATTGTAATTAAAAGATGGTCTCTATTTATTTTGTCTTTGCTAAACTATGACTAATCTACACAAAACTTTCAAAAAGTCGAGACAGCTCTGATTCTATAGTAACTATTTTATATAGAAATATTTGTAACATAATAATATATTTATTTTTTATATATAAATATTTGATTAGTGAAAAAAAAAACTAGCATTTCTTTAATTTTTATATTCAAATCATAATTTTTTTATAAGCATATTAAAGTATAAAGAAATTAATGCGTTTCAAATTCAATTTGAAAAGAATTTAATTGGTACACATATATAAGTTTCTATTAAATGTATCCATAGCAATTAACCTCATTTAAAAATATGATCAATAACAAAGACACAACGGTAAAATCCCCAAATGTTACGCACGCAAAGCTTGCTATATAAAGACGCATTCGAAACAACAAGGTGGTGAAAGGTGGTCTCTTTCACTTCCATTTTCAACATCAAAGACAAATGAAAAGACCACGAAAATCAAAGAAAATGGTTTGCAAGGAACAATGGATTACTGCTGAGTATTATCAACAAGAAAAAGAAGAAGATGAAAGAAAATGGATCACACACTATTGTAGTGATCATCAAATACTTTTGGTGGGTGATGGCGATTTCTCATTCTCCCTTTCCCTCGCTAAAGTTTTTGCTTCTGCTTCCAACATTGTTGCTTCTTCTCTCGACACATATGGTTTTTTCTCTCTCAAACTCTCTCTCTTCTAAACCCTTAATATGCATGGTTGTAACATCATTGTGTAGATTTAGGGTTTATGCTTTATCATTGGATGGTATGTACTACATAGTTGTTTTTACTTGCTGGTGTTTTATGGGTTTACTGAGTTTGAGACTAGTCAATGTGATTTTCTTTTGCTTTAGAACCATTGGGAATGAACTTCTCTAAAGTTTGTTCCTTTTCCTTGTTTGTTTATAGCTTTTAATCATTTTCATATTGTTCATAATTTGGATTGGGAATGAACTTCTCTAAAGTTTGTTCCTTTTCCTTGTTCGTTTATAGCTTTTAATCATTTTCATATTGTTCATAATTTGGGTTGGGAACGAACTTCTCTAAAGTTTGTTCCTTTTCCTTGTTTGTTTATAGCTTTTAATCATTTTCATATTGTTCATAATTTGGGGGAGTGCTGCATTATGCATTCTATAGCACCGCCACCTCTGAAAAAAATGGTCCTTTTACACTATGAGACACGTGATTACATTTACTTCATTTATTTTTTCAAATTATTATTAGTGTCAATATCCTTGCTTCCTAGGTGATGCTTCATGCATTGATGATGTATTTTGATTGCTTTGAGAAGTAGAGTATGTCAATGAACTTGGTTCTTTTTCCATCTTTTTTTTTTCTTCGTTTAATAGCTTATTTTTAATTTTTGTAGTACTTCTTTTACTTGGTTATTATTCATATATGATGTCATCTAGTTTTGAAGGTGCATGATTGTATTCCAAATATGAAAATCAAAATGATACTTGTTTACAAAATTCATACACTTGTGTTCAAAAACTAAATGATTTGGCCTTGGCTTGTCATCAATGTTCTTTTGTTCGTGTAGCCGAGGTTACCAAGAAGTACAAGAATGCAAAGTCAAATCTAGAAGAATTGCAGAAGCTGGGAGCATACTTGTTACATGGAGTTGATGCTACTCAAATGAAATTTCACCCGGATTTAAAAATGCGGAGGTTTGATCGCATTATATTCAACTTTCCTCATGCAGGCTTTCACGGGAAGGAAGATAACTTGATGATGATCAAGTGAGTTTTCTAGTAGAATTCAGTTTGATATCTAATTAATAATGTCTCGAGTACAAACACATATAACTGGCAATGAATCTGTTTGTGAGTGATAATATAAATCTACTTTTTTTTTCCGTTAAGCACGGGTTTCTACAGAATTGTAAATCTACCTTAGTAGTTTCATAGTTAAGGCTTTTAGAATGAACCTTTTCTTGTGAATTTTTAGGATGCATATGGATCTTGTGTTTGGTTTCTTCAAGAATGCAAGTCACATGCTTAGGGTCAATGGCGAAGTTCATGTCAATCACAAAACTACTCCTCCTTTTGATACCTGGAACATAGAGAAGCTCGCCGAACAAAGCTTTCTGATGATGGTCGAGTGTGCTGATTTCAAGCAAGAAGCTTATCCTGGTTATAATAATAAGAGAGGTCATAGGTCTCGGTGTGATGACCCGTTTCCTCTTGGTAAGTGCAGCACTTTCAAGTTTATATACAATCCTAGAAGTATGAAAGACCATTTGAGGAGAACTCATGTGGAGGTTTCCAGACAGCAAGAGATTCACAACATGGAGCAAATTCCAGCTCCAGTTGTTTGCAACTATCATCCTCAAACAGTTCTCGTTCAACAACCGAATCAACTTGGTTACTACCCTCAGACAAGTATCTTTCCAAAAACAGATCAATTCTATCATTATTCTCAGACAAATCTCTTTCCAAAAACAAATGAACCGATGAGATCAGAATTTGACTTGAGAAATGGATACCATACAATCACAAACAATGTGACAGAAATGCATGGAAGAGTTGCTTCTTCTGCTGACTATTATCATTATGCTCAAAGATTGCTACAACCACCAATGGAGTCAAGTTACAACCAATTTTCACAACAGTGGCCGATACCAACTAATTGTAGACTTTGTTTTATGGAACACCATAGAAGAACAATGGATGTTGCTCCTTCCATGCCACTTGGTGCTAGAAATGATGGCTACTACCAATATCAACAAGTCTATGAAAGAAGCTCAACATACTTGCAAGAGAACAAGTTATTGTTATGGTATAGCAAGGCATGACTTGGAGAGGTACAGTGCTGAAGTGCCTAGGAGAGATTTTGGTAGAGAAACTATGTCATGCAATGAGTGTGTTCATGCTGCATAGAAGGATGATGATGTTGTCACATGGATACTATTGCTAGATAGAGTTTTGAAACTGATGATTTTGTTATCAACATATTCAGTTTATGTTATAAGAAATTAATCTTTTTTAGTTAAATGATCAAAAGAATTGATCAAGTTGACATGTTTATTGATCATTAGTTTTTTTTTTTATTTCCTATTTTAATATCTCATATTATTTGTTGGATATACACGTGTTAGAGTAACACCTCACCTTTACCATGTACTTTTTTATTTGAAAATTTTGTATCCAGTCTTGAAGCTGATTAATCCAACTATCAATTTTACCGCCCAGTAGTGATGTTGGCATTTGATGTGTGAAATTATGGGGAGAGGATTCACTATCTATAGTGGTTATATGATTAGACAGAGATATAGAGAAAGTCAACAAAAACACCATCTTTCAATATTTCAATGAAGGATATTAATAATAAAAAAATGTATAGAATAAAAAAAAGTAAAGAGGTTTCTTTCCATAACTTAGACCGTTTTTATTTTCTTATTTTCTTTGTGGTACTTATAGATCATATATATATTTATAGATTATACACAGTTGAATCTAAGTCATGTCAAAGAATAAACAGAATTATTTGGCATGATCTATGGTAGACCAATACTTGAAAATAGTATGAGCAATAATGTTCTTTTATATACGAGTCAAACCATTTTCATTGAATGGAGTGAACTCATTGTTGTTTTGTTATATTATTGAAGAGACATTATTTCTGAAAATGATAAACTTTTGGACAAATAAAATCTAAACTGTTTTCATTATCCTTGTGCTAGACAGTCTACTGTAGGATCTACATATCCTTTTCATATGAGCCAAAAATAATGTATCCAATAATTGCAGAAGTAGAAGCCATACACAATTATTTTAGACAATAATTGAAGGGAATAATTGAAGTAATAGACAATAATTGCTGAAGTAAAAGTCGTAGACAATGTTCCTCGTTAAGACAACTCAGTTGATAGTTGTATAGGAACATCAAGTGCAAAGATGCAAATTTGAATTCGTGACATCATATTTGTTAATATTTAATGAGGTGGATTCTAGCCATTAAGTTACTTAATAAAAAACGAAGTTATAGACAATAATTGAAAGAAATGAATAAGAGAATTGGTTATTCTATCAATTAGGGGTTTTAAGACCGTCTTCGCAACCTTTAAAGACGCGACCGATCAAATGGATTGTGTCCAGGTACTCGGGTTCCCCAATTAAAGTTGGACCCAAAGAAAGTGGTCTAGGATGTTGCTATAGTCGGAGATAATGGACACCCAGGGGTCATGATGAATAATTTTCATATATTGATTCAGCATGCATGTCTTTGTTGCTCTTTTAGGCTTTGTAGTGATATTGTTATATTAATTAAACTTCTTTCCTTCTAATGTTATGCTTGCTTTTGAGTTGCTTTTTTTTTCCTTCATTGATCTGTATGCCTTTGGCCTTGATATCTCTTGAGTATATTTTGCTTCACACTTTCTCTCTATTGGAAATTGGATAAGCATGCTACGTTTTGGTTCAGCTGTCCTATTTGTAGAGAACTAGGGTGATCTTTTGAGTTTCATTATTACATGTCTCATTCGTCGGGAGCTGGTGTAATTTTTTAGGGTCGCTGGGACTGTCCCTGGCAAAGATTTGGGTCTCCTTCCCAGCCACCAAGTTTGAGCTTAGTTCAAGGATGACGTCTCCAAACTCCACCGCCTACGTCCTTGTTGCGACTTAATGCATTTTTTTACCCTGCTTTTGAAGGAGGTAACTTTCACCATTTTGATAGAAAATATAATGTTATTAATATCAAATAATGTTATATCAAAATAAATCAATCTCTTAATTTCTTTTAAAGATAGTTAGCCTGAATATTGTTTAGACCCCACAACTTAGGGTAGACTCTTGGCCAAGGTCTTTGATGATGCACCCCACTATTGGGATCACTTTCATCTAAATCTATGTGGATACTTATACGACTTATCATCCTTAAAAATTGGGTTAACATTGAATAATCTTCAAATCACTTCTATCATTATTTTGGTTCCTTTTGAAGTTGTCACATTTTGGCTAAATTACATACAAACATTAAAGATCGATAACCTTGAATAACTGACCATGCTTAGGTGAGTGAAGAGGTTGGACTTCAATGTTAAGCATTTTTCTCCATGATCGAGATTGGGAGGTTAGTTTCTATCTTGGGCAATGTTGGTTTGATGTCTAAGCCTAGCCCTGAGACATTTGTCTTGTCATTGGCACGTGAACTATTCTTATCACAATGTTGGGTTCTATTTTTCTTGGTTGTTTAAGTTGACTATGTCGACCTATCTATGAACCTTCTCGAACCTTGCCCCTTCTTTTAGAATCAATATTTTGGTCAACCTCAATTTCGTGCCACTGCGACTATGAGGTATTCTCCACTTTAGATGTGGGAATTCTCACAACTTTGTCCTTTACAAAAGACGCGTCGTTCTGTATGGGATAAAAATGGTGATGACTATCTCTTTGTACTCACTTGTGAAACTCTTTCATTGGTGGATTGGGGGTGACACCGTGTCTAGCATCGTTAGTCACATACCACCTTACAGCGTCAACGATAAATTCCTTGAGGGGATAGCGACGAAGCACACATTTACAGTTCTTTCATATTCATACGTCCCCGAACATCAATAAGTGCATTGAATCACCAGAATTTCCGTTGTCGCCTGTAATTTTGATTATGGTGGAGCTCATGACTTTCAAGAATGTTGCACTAAGAATCATGTCGATCTTTTTATTCTCTTAGAATATTTGACCTCATTTTTTGATCACCTTGTTTCTTGTTCTGCTATGCCAATTAAAGAAAGTTTAGTTAGGAAAACCCCTTTTTACATGGTGATTTTCTTTCTGCCTCGTCAACAACATGAATAAAAAGTCTGGTCAGAATATTTTAAGAAATTTTCAACGTGACAAGATATATGATCTTTTACATCTCAGCAAACTGAATTTTAGATCAGACACGATTTGATCGTGGAAGTTTGAGAGAATCGAAAGTCAATTCCCACAAACGGTGTCACTATTCTAGATCAGAGCCATATTTAGGTGTAAATTGAGGTAGCAGACTTCTGATGTGGTGATGCAACTCTTTGAGGCATTTGAATGTGGAGGAGTATATGCAAGGTTAGACTCTAATGTCTAAGTCAGTGAGTGAGTCTAAAAAGAGGCAGAGTGAAGTATGAAAAGTGAGTGTATCTTAAGCCTTACGCATGTCTGTGTAAGGGTATTTGGTTCACAATTCCCTTATATGCTTAAATCATAACTTAAAACCTAAAGTTATTGTGATATCTGAATCTATGGACTTGTCCATTATGGATTTGTCTATTATGCTTGATAAATTACATGAACATGATATTAAACTGGATTAACTTGATGAAAGCGAAGAAGGCGATAAGAAAAAGAAAAGACTTGCATTAAACGTTGTAGAGGCTAAAGATATGGAGTAAAAAAAAGAAAATTGTCAAGATGATAGTGAATAAGACATGGATCTTCTAAGTTGCAAATTCAAAAAATTCATGAGGCATGAAAAAATCTCAAACTTAGAAAGATCACCCTTCATTCCAACACGCTTCTATGTCCGGGAAAAATTTCACATAACCCACCAACGACGAATAGGTGAAAGTGCAACAACATGGTTTTACCGAACATTAGGACCCCTTAAAAATCTCCAAATTGTGAGAAATTAGATCGACTTGCTGAAAGCGAAGAAGGCGATAAGAAAACGAAGAGACTTGCACTAAAAGTTGTAGAGGACAAAGACACGGAGTCAGAAAAATAAAGTTGTCAAGATGATAGTGATGAAGACATGGATCTTTTAATTCGAAAATTCAAAATTTTCATGAGGCACGAAAAAAAAACCAAACTTTCAAAATAAAAGTGAGAAACGTTTGACGTGCATGACACATACCTTGGACACTTTAGAAAAATCTAAGATAGGCTAGTTATGACAACCTATATCTCCTCCGTCATATTTCACTAAAGGTCACACCGACGGTCTTTGACTAGAGAAAAATAATTCCATCCAAACTATATGGAGTCTCAAAACAAAGTAATTACCTAGCTATTGTGGACCGAGACTTAAAATTCCTACACGAAACTCATGAAAATCAACCAACTACAGAATAAACACACTCTAAAATAATATATGATCTCATCTGAATGACCTTTTACAATCCATTAGATACTGATATTCACATGATCTCATGGAACATGTCCTATAAGACAATTATTTTAAAGAAAGTTTTACATTCGTTAAACCCTAAACCTAATTATAATTGCTAGTGAATGACTCATACTCAAAGTGCATTATATTCTAAAATCATAAACACTCAATGTATTTACATAGTATTATATTTTAGTTTTAACCATATATTTAATTTTTATATAAATATTTGATTAGTGAAAAAAAAAACTCTAGCATTTTTCTACTTTTTATTTCCAAATCATAAAAGTTTATTCATGCATTTTAAACCCAAAATGAAAATGATGATCAATGACAAACACACTACAGTGAACGCAAAGCTTGCTATATAAAAACGCATTATAAACAACAAGGTGGTGAAATGTCAAAGAAAAAAAATGAAAAGACCACGAAAATCAAAGCGAAGGGTTCGCAAAAAACAGTTGATTACTGAGTATCATCAACAAGAAAAAGAAGAAGATGAGAGAGAGTTTCCAAAATGGATTACACATTATTGTAGTGATCATCAAATACTTTTGGTGGGTGATGGCGATTTCTCATTCTCCCTTTCCCTCGCTAAAGCTTTTGCTTCTGCTTCCAACATTGTTGCTTCTTCTCTCGACACATATGGTTTACTCTCTCTCTTCTAAACCCTTAATGTG
The DNA here is from genome assembly GCA_963859935.3 of Lathyrus sativus. Classification (NCBI taxonomy): domain Eukaryota; kingdom Viridiplantae; phylum Streptophyta; class Magnoliopsida; order Fabales; family Fabaceae; genus Lathyrus; species Lathyrus sativus. The sequence continues at coordinate 336,137,850 of OZ012739.1, forward strand.
CATGTTTGTAACATCATTGTGTAGATTTAGGGTTTATGCTTTATCATTGAATGTTGTGTCACCATTCATTCATGTGCTACATGCTTGTTTTTACTTGGTCTTTTATGAACAATCTAGCACAAACACCTCGAAAAAATGTGTATGTGTCGGTGTCCGTAGTCGACAGTGTCTTTCTGGTGTCAGGTGTCTGTGCTTCATAGTTTATGAGTCTAATGTGCTTCATAGTTTATGAGTTTGAGACTAATCAATGTTATTTACTTTTGTTAATTTGGTCTTTTATTTTGCTTTAAAATCATTAGGAATGAGCTTCTCCAAATTTGTCCTTTTTCCTTGTTTGCTTAAAGCTTTTAATCATTTTCCTATTGTTTGTAATTTGGGGGAGTGCTTTGTGATGCACTCTGTAGCACCAACACCTTTGAAAAAAGGTATGTTCGTGCCCGAAACCAACACATGTGATCACGTTTAATTCATTTATTTTTTTCAAATTATTATCAATGTCAACGTGTCAGTGTCGCTGTTGTGTTTCCGGTGTCCTTTCTTCATAGGTGATGCTTGATGCATTGATGATGTATTTTGCTTGCTGTGAGAAGTAGAGTATGTCAATGAACTTGGGTTCTTTTTCCATCTTTATTTCTTTGATTAATAGCTTATTTTTAATTTTTGTAGTACTTCTTTTACTTGGTTATTATTCATATATGATGTCATCTAGTTTTGAAGTTGCATGATTGTATTCCAAATATGAAAATCAAAATGGTACATGTTTACAAAATTCATAGACTTGTGTTCAAAAACTAAATGCTATATCAGTTTGTATCTACCAATTTTTACCACATTGCACTGCAAAATTGAAATGCATTGGCCTTGGTTTTGTCATCAATGCTCTTCTGTTCATGTAGACGAGGTTATCAAGAAGTACAAGAATGCAAAGTCAAATTTAGAAGAATTGCAGAAGCTTGGAGCATACTTGTTACATGGAGTTGATGCTACCCAAATGAAATTTCATCCAGATTTAAAAATGCGAAGGTTTGATCGCATTATATTCAACTTTCCTCATGCAGGCTTTCACAGGAAGGAAGGTGACTTCATAATGATCAAGTTAGTTTTCTAGTAGAATTCAGTTTAATGACTTTTAGAATCGTTAGTTTTCATATTCGGAAATGCTGTAATAGTTGTCATAGTTAAGGCTTTCAGAATGAAACTTTTATTAACAATACTATGTGATTTGTGTTTTCTTGTGAACTTTTAGGATGCATATGGATCTTGTGTTTGGATTCTTCAAGAATGCAAGTCACATGCTTAGGATTAATGGTGAAGTTCATATCAATCACAAAACTACTCCCCCTTTTGATACCTGGAACATAGTGAAGCTCGCCGAGCAAAGCTTTCTGATGATGATCGGGTGTGCTGATTTCAAGCAAGAAGATTATCCAGGTTATAACAATAAGCGAGGTCATAAATCTCGATGCGATGACTCGTTTCCTCTTGGTAAGTGCAGCACTTTCAAGTTTATATATAATCCTAGAAGTATGAAAGACCATTTAAGGAGAAATCATATGGAGGTTTCTAGACAGCAGATAACAACAAATCTTCCATTTGAAGAGATTCAGAACACGGAGCGATTTCCAGCTCCAGTTGATTCCAGTTATCATCCTCGAACAAGATTTCCATTTATAGAGATTCAGAACACAAAGCGATTTCCAGCTCCAGTTGATTCCAATTATCATCTTCAAACAAGACTTCCATTTGAAGAGATTCACAACATGGAGCGATTTCCACCTCCAGTTGGTTCCAATTATCATCCTCAAACAAGACTTCCATTTGAAGAGATTCACAACATGGAGCGAATTCCAGCTCCTGTTGATCTCAATTATCATCCTCGAGCAAGTCTTGTTCAAAAGCCAAGTCAACTCAACTATTACCCTCAGACAAGTCCCTTTCCAAAAACAGATCAACTTGATCATTATCCTCAGACAAGTCTCTTTCCAAAAGCGAATCAACTCAATCATTTTCCTCAAAGAGTTGCTTCTTTTGCTGACTACTATCATTATGCTCGCGATACGACACAGGACACTCAAAGATTGCTACAACCACCAATGGAGTCAAGTTACAACCAATTTTCACAACAGTGGCCGATTCCAACTAGTCGTAGGCTTTGTTTGACAGAACACCATAGAAGAACAATGGATGTTGCTCCTTCCATGCCACTTGGTGCTAGAAGTGATGGCTACCATCAATATCAACAAGTATTAGAAAGAAGCTCAACATATTTGCAAGAAGAACTTTATGGAAATGCTCAGAGGTCAAGTGATTGTTATGATATAGCAAGACATGACTTGGAGAGGTACAATGCTGAAGTGCCTAGGAGAGGTTTATTAGAGAAATATATGATACGCAGCGAGTATGTTGATGCTGCATAGAAGGATAATATTTTGTTACATACTATAGGTAAATGGAGTTGGGAAACTGGTAATTTTGTTATCAACATATTTAGTTTATGTTGATCTTTGGCAGGATCATATTATGCTATAAGAAATTAATCTTTTTTAGTTAAATGATCAAAAGAATTGATCAAGTTGACAGGTTCATTGATCATTAGTCTTTTTATTTCCTATTTTAAAACTCCATTTGTTATTTGTCGAATATACAAGTGTTAAATGGCGTAACACCTTACGTTTGCCATGTATTGAATTAATTAATTAATTAATGTCATATGTGGTTGTTTGATGTGTGAAATAATAGGGCACCAAAGCACTATAAATAAAAATAAAATTTTAGTGGCCACTTAGAAAATAACATTACATAACATTTTCTGTAAAAAATTTACAAGATACAGAAAATCAAATTACAAGTTTTAAGTTTTAATTTATTTATAGGATTAAATTCGGGAAAAAATTTTTAGGATATATTGTGCAAGAATGTTTGTGAGAATATATTTGTGCTCGATAACTTAGTGTTTGAATGTAAAACAATTAGAGTATAATTACTTGAATAAATAAAGTAAATGAAGGAAAGTAAGTAAAAGTGGTTGAATTAAAAGTAAGATGCAAAATTAGACCTTTCTCATAAATCCTTTTATCTGAAATTGAGATGATTGAGTTTTATAGAGAATAATAATGAAAAATGCAAACTCTTGTTACAGAGATTAAATTGACTTATATACATGTACATCAGTAATCGTTGACAACTGTCAACTTTTTAGAAATCGACACGTACACCATTATGTGGCATTTTGTACTCTACAATACTTCTATGTGTCTTTGGTCTTTGAACTGCTGCAAAACTGCTAATGTTGTCGAAAGAACATCTCCAGGTCTCTTAACTTCCTTTGTCGAGTTTTAGATCTTCCAATTGTCTCTGTCGAAAATCCTCTATGTCGGACCTTGTGACTTTGGTATCAGAAACATGATTTAGCTATCTATACTTAGCAGGTATATTATCTCACCTCCACTTTTGTCAAACATATTGGGTTGAAAATTTCAGGCAAATAGATGCCCCCCAAAAATGAAACTTTCGATCATGTTTGTAATATCGAAGAAAGGTGGCGTTTTTAGTACACTTTCGACACTGTTCAAAGTAGTTTGCATACGTCACCATCATCATGACCACTTTCACGTAACCGTTGTGTCAATGGTTGTGCATGCAACTACATCATGGTTCTAACTTCCAAGGCCATTGTGGACCACAAGATTTAACTGTATTAAAATATAAAGAAAAACATTAATTAAAAACTTTAAAACAAAAATCAAAACGCCACTTGTTTTGACTTCAGAGGAAAACTAAAGAGTCTCTTTTCATACGACTATATATATATACCCTCTTCTCCTTCTTCCTTCCTTTTCACAACATTGTTTTGTTTTCTGAAACCTAAGAGCTTTTGTTTTCTTACAACTTTCATTTTATCACACTTTTTCCACTCAAGTTTTAAGAACAACAACTTCTTCTTCTGCCATGAAAAAGTAACTCTCACTTCCTTCTGTTGTTGATCTTCAATGACACATCCTCACCAAAAATCGTAGCTACATTTCAAAACCTCTAATGGAGAAAGAGAAAAGTGCCATTTCGGTTTCCTTGGTATTAATCCCTTTTTCTCTTATAGGTATTGCTCACGCGTTTCTGGGTCATTTACCCAAATTACCTATGAAACCAAACAAACTGGAAACATTCTTCCCATGTTCACCATCAACCAAACCTCGTGCGTTCAAAGACAGAAGCTTTGAGTTGGGTTTTATGAAACATCCAAATCATGTGTTCTGTTCTTCTCCTTCTACCAACATTGATAAGGTATTTTTTTTACTTGATTCAATAATAAAAAAATTGGCCACAGGTATAACCCTGACATGCTTATATCTGCCATCTGTTTTTGGGAGTCTTCGACTAATACTTTCCATTTACCATATGGAATAGTCACTCCCACTCTTTTCGACATTGCTGCTATAACTGATCTTTGACCAATTGGGGAAACTTTCGACCCCACTCTTAAACACCAGATCAAACCAAATTTTACTTTTGCCATCCTAGTTTTAGTAACTACAACAAAGACCATCTTGACAAAACTGAGGAAGTCTCTGACTATTAGCATATTTCTTTCCTAACTATGTGGCTATCTCATTTCATTTTTTGTTCTAGCTCCCTCCAAGTAGCCAAGAAATTTAAACCTCATGCAAATAAGATTCATGAGAAAAAGGATCCATGTCTTAGCAAACTTATCTTAGGCTTCCTTTATGAGTCTTTAGGAATTGCTTCTCATGACCTCAAAGAACGAAGAATCCCCGAGAATAAATTCCTGGTCTCTGGCCCTATCTGACTCTTACAATTATGGATTAACGTCACTTTTGAACCTTTTCTAAACATTGGCATTTTGTCTACTTTGGAGAGACAAGTCAAAGGTATAAGGCTCGATTTAATGACCCTAACTGACAGTAATATTTTGACTAAAAAAGCTTTTGAAAAGTATTTCTTCATGCTTAAGAACTGTAATGAATTTGTCTCGGCTATGACACCATTTTCCAGCCGAAGCTATGGCCAGAGTGGTTCGAAAGCACATTTCCAACTTCTTCACCTGGAATCCAAATTGAAGCTCTCGACATTTGGATGGAATTTTTCAAACCCATTGTCTTGTCGACTATAACTCCAACTATGAAAGTTGGCTTTGGACTCGTTGCATATCAACCAAATTTGGTGGCTCGATAATTTAACTTTAGTCAATTTCTGTCGAAATCTCTTTTCACCAAAGAAGACGAAGTATGTCTAGCTAGTGATACACCAAATGAAGCATATTATAAGGCGTGTTTAGACTTTCACTCTAAAAAAATCATTACTTTGAATCCCTTTGAATTCGAAAACTTCTTTCATTACATCAAAGAATTTTAAGAAGGGTGGTCTGCCTACTACAATTATGTTGTTGTAGACATTTCGACTTTACTCCAACATCTATTAGATGCTTTTTCCTATCTGCAGAATAAAAAGAAGAAAAGTTAAGGTATGCACATTAAAGAGATTTGAGCTTTTCAACATTACTTCGAAACTGTGTATAATCCCTGTCAAGTTAGTCGAATTATTTATGATGCATCTTCTACTTTGAAACAAAAAATCATTGAAAAAAATTTTCAACTACGTTTTCCTCCTTTATAAAGGTCTAATGTGATTTTACTTTAGAATTTCATCTTCCCAAATTCCCACCATTACCAACTTTTCAATTTGGCTAAGATTTTTGGCAGCCATTTACATACAAGTTACCTTGTGGGTATTTGTCAACTTTAAATAATGATTGAAGAACCCTGCCTAAAAAGTAGTTTTGACTAAGTACAATATGCATAATTTTTCACAGCCTTTAAGAAATGATCTTGATCACGTTCAAGTGGATATCCACCATCCAAGAAGGTGAAATAAAGAGATTTGTAAAAATCACTAACTCCACTTTATGTTTCCCTCTATTTACTTGTTTTGAAATCTTGCAACTCTCCCAAGGAAACTGAAGCATTCAAGGACAACAAAGAATCTAACCATCCCAAATAAGTAAAACAAGTATATTTTCTAAACCTTCGTCCACTTCTACGAAAATGGGTTTTATTTTATCCCACATTTCTCCATGTTCCTATTTTCAAAGTAAAAAACGAGGAAATGGTCCCACAACTACTACTCCAAGTCAAAAGAAAGCAAGGCAAAAACAAGTAATAGTCACTCTCGGCAGTGAAAGGACACATGGGGTTTAGATTAAACTCCAAACTTTATTACTATCTATTGCAGTGAGAATCAGATATCAAGCTATTGTATTAACTAGAATCACAAATCATAAAGTTCACCACCGAGATTTGATTTATCCAAAGGAAAGGGTAAAGATCGAAGAAAACCCTAAGTGTGCCATGTAACAACACAGCTAAGAGACCTAAGATTCGAGGGTTGGTTATACCTAGGGAAGGTGTTAGCACCCTAAGTATCTGTAGTACTCTACATGAACCTCTTGTTATTATTTGTGTCATGCTAAAGTTGCTTGCTAAGGGAAAAGTGCTAAGGTAAAGATCTAAAGTATATACAAAGTATGTACAAAGTTTGCTCGCCAAGACATCGCATATCGTGCCTACGTATCCTGACGGAAAGAGAATTAAAGCAACCGTGGTTCCCCCTTAAAAGGGGTGAGGAACTCTTGACTGTGGTAAAGGTTCCAAAGGGAAAGTAAATGTCTGCGGTGAGACACCTACATAGAGTGTGGCGACTCTAAACCTAAGGCTATGTTAAATGAGAAATGAAATGTTCATGGTAGGACACTCACATAGAGTACGGCGACTCTAATCCTAGGGTTATGATAAAGGATAAGGACCTAAAGTTAGGCTAAGTATGACATGGCAGTCAACTGGGAGATCCTTTCCTTTGGAATTAGGTAAAAGCAAACGAGGGACAAAGAGGTGAACCTCGAGTATCAAGTGTAAGATAAATAACAATATATAGTAAACGCTCAGGAAAATCAAACACTCATGAAATAGGACATCAGAATTTAATTATAGCCAAAAGCAAACGAGATTAGATCAAACATCAAGAATTAATAAAAATGTAGAAATGTCATGATAAATTTTAAAAAAGAAATCTAATTAAACTACATCTAATTAATTATAAATTCACTAAAAACTAATTAGACTAAGTTCTAAAAAGACTAGTTGAATTAAATTCTAATTACTAATTAAATTAAAATCTAAAAGAGACTAACTAAATTAAATTCTAATTACTAATTAAATTAAAATCTAAAAAAGACTAACTAAATTTTAATTACTAATCTAAAATCTAGCTAAAAAAACCTAAAATTATTTACACTTTATATTTATCGAATTAATAATTACACTAAAAATGAAAGTATTGAAATAAAAGATAAAATATTTTTGGGTTTTTTAAAATATCATATAAATTAAAATTTAAAACAATAATTTTTTAAAAGAGTAATTAAGATAGCTAATTGATAATAGCAATAACTAACAATAAAATGAATTTCTTTTTTATAATAAATAAACACTCAAAGAAGTTTCTACAGTAAAACTAAAATTTAAAACAAGAATTTTTATAACTAGACAACAAAGATATAAATGAAAACAACTTAAACAAGTGAACATATAGACATGATTTTTTTTAAGAATAAATGAAATGTTATATAATATCATTAATTAACATAATGAAGAGAACAATATTAAGAAAAAGTAAAAGATGAGAAAGAGAAATATACCGAAGCAGCAACACAAGCATCTGAGGTGTCGTGTGTCTTTGGAGCGGGAATAAGTTCAACACGGCTAGTTTTCACAATGACTAGGGGTGTACGCGGGTTGGGTTGGACCGGGTTCGCCTTAACCCGTTCAACTTTCAATGGGTTGGGTTTATCATCAAACCCGTAATTCTACTTTAAAAACCGACCCGAATCAACCCGGATATTTACGGGTTGGGTAGGGTTGGGTCCACGGGTTGTGTATATAATAATTATTATTTTCAATTTAAAAAATCTATAACACAATTCAATATAATTTTTCATATTTCAAACAATTAAATTATTTACGTAGTGGAGACAAATCCTACATATAAAATAGAATAATTAAAAATATAACAATTAAAATTTTGAAATGTATTTTCTTTGTCATAAAAAATATTAAGATACATATACACCATTAATTATTTATATATTTTCATTAATATACCTTAATTTATAAAAATTTATTAGTTATTTTGATACTCAAATGTTATCCATTACAAATATATATCAACATATGTAAAACAAATATATAATAATATACAGTATATATTAGTTGTTTTGATACTCAAATGTTACCTTTTCTAGCACATGCTTAAAAGTAGGTCCGTAAACTATCATATATATTAACACTTAATAATATATAAAATTCCATAAAATATCATTTCCATAAAATTCATAAATTCTAAATAATTCAAAAGAAAATAAACATCACTTAGTCTTAAAATGACATAGATGTATTGGTCCAATATTGGTCTAATAGCACCAAAATCTAACAGCAACTATAAAAGATTCCAGCACCAGCAGTGAAAGGTTTAGCAACAACAGAAAATCCAGCAACAGTAGCTGTAAAAGATTCCAGCAACAACAATGAAACGTTTAGCAACAACATAAAATCCAGCAACAACAGTTAAAAGTTTAAGCAACAATAGTCAAAAGAAGAAGAAAAAAAACAACACTAGAAAATACCTTAAAATCTAGTAGTAACAGTTGTATTGAGCTCAACCGCAGTAATGCCAACATCAATAACATCAATAGAAACTAATCCAGCTAACTCTATATATGTAAACACAAACAACTAATAAGAATAATGTAATGTAATACTAAAATAAAATAGATTTTAAAATTCAAACATATAATTCATACCTGATTCAACCTTTTCCAATTCAACCAACTCTTTTTCTAAATCAATGACCTTAGGAGATTTGATCCAATTTTGAGTACAAATCAAAGCTTCAACGGTAGAGGGATTCAAGGAACTACGAAATGAATCAAGGACACGACCTCCTGTACTAAAAGCGGATTCAGAAGATACAGTGGATACAGGGATAGCCAATATATCTCTAGCTATGCGGGAAAGCACATGATATTTATTTGTTTTTCCTTTCCACCAAGTGAGAATATTAAATGTAGGAGAATCATCTTCAACACCATCCTCCAAATACCTTTCCAACTCATTTTTTTGCACTTCACATTGTTTTTTCTTCATATTCATTCTAAACAAATTATCCCAATCTTCATCATCTTGCAATGTTTGAAGATGAGGCATTGGAACCACCATTATGAGAAACAGGATACAAAAATAAATAGTGCTCAAACAATTTAGCAATGAGAGATTTCAATTTCTTTAACATATCCTCTGACAATTTTTCACCATACATCTGAGTAAAACAAAATTCAATATAGTCAAGCTTATAACGAGGATCAAGATAAATAGCAACAAAGAGAAGATAATTTATTGTATTGCTTTCCCAATACTTGTTGTACTTCAATTGCATATTTGCTGTCATGGTTTTCAAAATTGGATCACTAACATTGTGCCTCCATTTATTCAACGTTTTTTTAATATCCATCAACTGTTTGAAAAAAGAGTTAGCAGTAACATGCAATGACCCAGAAAAAGAAAGTGTGGCATCATAAAAAGTTTTCAAAAACTTCACAAAAATACGAGCTCGTTCCCAATCAGCTCGATTAGGACATCCTTTCGACTCAATACGGAGATTAGTTAAAAATGCAACATCAGCATGTTCTAAGCGGTAAAATGCATGTTCATACTTTTCAGCGATGTTCAACATTAAATAAGTAGAGTTCCATCTGGTTTCTACATCTAGTGTTACCAATGCTTTAGAACATACACCAACAACTTCTGCACACTTCTTGAAAGTAGCCAACCTACTAGGAGAAGCCTTGACAAACTTACATGCAGCCCTAATTCTTTTAACAGATTCATCAATATCCTTTATTCCTTCTTTGACAATCAAGTTTAATATGTGAGCACTACATCTCATATGCAAGTACTCCCCATTAAACAAAGTACGACCATTCCAAAAACTCATGCCTCGATTTAAATAATCAATTGCCAAATTGTTAGCACTTGCATTATCAACAGTCACACAACATATAGACTTGATACCCCATTCCTTCATGCAATTCTCTAATGTTATCCCTATAGTTTCACCTTTATGGTCAGCAATTATACCAAAGCTTAATATACTCTTCTTTAAATTCCACTCGTCATAAATATAGTGAGCTGTAACACACATATAATTCATATTCTGAATCGATGTCCAAGTATCAGTGGTAAGAGACACCATTTGTTTATTAGCAGACAACATAGCTTTCAATTTTTCTTTCTCATCGAAGTACAAGCATAAACAATCTCTGGCAACAGTGACACGAGATGGAATTTTGAATCTTGGTTGAGCCTCTTTCATGAACATATTAAATCCTTCATTTTCAACATATTTAAAAGGGAGCTCATCAATGATTATCATCTTTGCAAGTGTTAATCTAGTCCTCTCTTGATTAAAATCAACAAGTTTCAAGCTAACACTATTAGGATCATCCTCACTTTCTTTTCCAATAGCTATAGTTTTTTGTTTCTTATCAACTACCCTATTTGGATTTTTCAGGCACACTTTCAAATGTTTATGCATGTTAGTAGTGCCATGACTACCACTATTTGCAGCATATTGTTTCCACAATACTTACATATAGCCTTATCATTAACCCTTTTAAAATCTTTCCAAACTGTAGAAGGTTTTCTAGAGGGTTTTCTTTTGCTTACCTCTATTAGTGCACTTGGTGGCAATGATGACAACCCTTCTCCTTGTATTTGTTGAACTTCTTGCTCTTGTTCAAGTGGATGAGCAACATCTTCACTGACAATTTGTGATTGTTCCACTTCCATTTTCTATAAAAAAACAATTTTTAATATAAATTATTATTAAAACAACATTAAACAAAATATATTTAAATTAATAATATGAAACAGAACAGGACTTTGCATCAACATATATTTTCATCATATGAAACAAAATAGTACTTTGCATCATATGAAACAAAATAGTACATTACATTGAACCTATCATCATATTTTGCATTGATATAAAACTATTGAAGTACATACTGTAAAAACAATATATTGCATTGAAATAAATATATTGTAGAACTATAAAAAGTATAAAACCTTATTCAATATGGAGACGAAACTATGAGAGAGTCAAAGTATAGACTGTGGATTTTCGAAAGCAAGATGGAATTGGAATGTGAGAGAGTAAAATGAAAAAAAAATCGTGAGAGAAAGAGGAGTGGTGACGTTTGAGATTTGCCGTAGTAAAAAAATAGGGTTAGGTTAAGTGGTATTGTCTTTAGTTTAGTAAGTTTCTAATATATACTTAATTATTATTAGTTAATAAAGATTCATTAAAAAAATAAAAAGGCAGTAAAGTGTAAACTAGAAGTGCATAAGTCAAACAAGCATAATTAATATTAATAATAATGTTTAATTATAATAATAATAATAATTTAATGTGTGATTGGAAACTGGAAGGAAAGTGCAAAAGATCTTTCTGTACGTTACAATTTACAAAGTTATAGCAACTTTAAAATTTATAAATAATAATATAATAATAATAATAATAATTAATTATGCCACGTCAACGGGTTGGGTCAACGGGTTCATGGGTTTAGAAACTAAAACCCAATACCCGAACCAAATCTATACGGGTTGTTACGGGTTGGGTCGGGTATACCCGTAAATGAATGGGTCCGGGTAATTAGTGGGTTGGTTCGGTTTGGGTAGGCGGGTTTGCGGGTCAACCCGCACCCATGAGCACCCCTAACAATGACCTTGAATCCATACGATAAAAAGTCGGCTGAAGCGGCAAATTGGAAAGAGTTTGTGTCGATGGGAAGAAGATCGTTGGTGAAAGTTGTGAGAAGAAAAAAACAGGAGGGTGAAAATAGAGATTTTTATGTTACCATAACATGAAGATTGTGGAGTGTATGGAAATGAAGCTTTTATGTGTGGTTTGATATATATTTTAAAAGAAAACCAAGGAAATGTTAGGTGTTGTTCTTTAATAATTGCTTATTATTTCTAAATGAGAGGGAGTAAAGAATGGATGTAAGTTGTGATGAAAATGGAAGAGTGAAGATGATTAAAATATATTATGAAGAAAAATGGAGTTTATTGTAGTAGTATGGAGTCAAGAAGATGGCATCGTAGCATGAGTTTTATGGTGGAATGGATAGAGAAAGGTTGGCAGTTTGTGAGAAGAAAAGTGTGGTTGTTCTATCATAAGAGCCAAAATAAAATAAAAAGTGGTATGTGTCATGAAGTGGATGGAGATGAAGTTCAAGAGAGAGTGAAAATTGCAGCGCATGAGGGTGGTATCTCCCCTCCTTCTGCTGCTAGCCTGTCCTCGTTTCCTTTATGCAGGTTTATTTTGAAATAATGAGGGAAAAAATGAGAAATGTGGGTCCCACGCATGTAGCTTGTGTGTGGGGAAGTCAAGTCCCTTTCCTTTTTATGCTGTTTTTATTCTTTGTGAAGGTAGTGTGTATGTGTTGTACATTTTTTATATGCAGGCTTTTAAATTTCCATAAGAGTGAAGTATCCAAAGCAGGTGGTCCTCATGCAATGCAGTACCAGATTTTTATGAAGAAAAATAGTGAAACAACTTTTCAACACTTAGAGGCTAAGTGTTACTAAAAGGAGGAAACAAACAAATGTATATTATTTTTTAAAAAGAAAATATGATAAATAAATTAAAAATAAAATTAATTATTTAAATGAATCTAATAATAAATAAATATAATATTATTAATAAAAATGAAAAAAGAAATAAAGCGGTAAAAAATGAGTAATTGATCCGGTATCAAAGTGCTCAGAAAAATGAAACGAATACGCTAAAATGATCAGCGAGAAATATCCGTATTGGAAAAAAAACAACGTTATGTCAAATTTCAAAATAAATTTTACCCGCTAAAATAGCTTAAATTGTCCAAAATACAACCAAAAAACAGTCAAAAAATTCAAACGAGCACGCCAGATTAAACTACGCGAAACATAGATTAATATCACTGACGTTTGCAGGGTCGATTTTAAAATTCTCTGTCCACTGATTTTACGCACAATTGACCTTTGGTTTGACCAATTCAGCTTTAATTCTAACAAGTTTATTTCAGCTGATAAATGACCAGTATGCGAGAAATGATTGACCTAAAATGATATGAAAAAGATCAAAGAATCTAAGGGTAAAAATTCGGGGTATGACGCTATCTTTATTTCTTTGAAATTATATTTAGCCAAGGACATATGTAACACCTAAGGCCAAAGAGGGAGGAGAATGGATGTAAAAATCGAGTCGAATAGGGCAGAGAGTGGTTGCCGAATTCATATCAGAATGAGAGGGATCCTGAGGTTGTTCAAATATGAAACTACATGGTTGAATGAATGCTTATAAGGATTGATTAGTACTACCTATACCAACAAGATGCATTTTATTGGTAGCCTAGCAAATAAGAACTCCGTAGTTAAGGAGGTTTGACTTGGAGTAGTATTTGGATTGGTGACCTTCTAGGAAGTTTCCCAGAAAGCGTATGAGTGAGGAAAAATAATGCTCAAAAGACCTGTGTTGATTTATAGGGTCAGTCGATAATCCTGAAAGTAGTTTGCGACATTACATATGGTATCAGGATCAGACCTCTCACAGTATGATATAATTTGAGGACGAACTAAGTAGAAGCTGATGGGAATCTTGGAGTATTGTTTGGATGGGTTTCCCAGAAAGAATATGAGTGCGAACAAAGCATGTTGAACAGATGTTGGACCAGATGTCTAGAATAACATGTACAAATGTTTTATGACAAATGACAAATTCTTGAGACAGATGTCAGGTACAATGTTTAAGACATTGTATACCTGAAAAACCAATTTATGCTATCAAGTTATAAGAGTTTAACTTATACAAGATGATGAAACATAAAAGTAATAAACAACAAAATAATTGTTAACCTAATTCATTGCAAGCAACACCTACATAAGAGGCGCACACTACCCAAGAAAGAAAATTCACTATCTTTAATTAGTACAAATAGTCTTATAGGAACAACAACCCCATGTTGTTCAATGCCTCTTTCTAATCCCAGTGACTTTCTATAGAACTATTTCACTCCTAATAGTTCAAGGCCAAATGGGCTTATTCTTAACTCTCCTAGTTCAAGGACATTTTCATAATACTACACATGAAGCTTCGTTCTACACACCCTAAATATGAGAACCCTCTCACTTTCACTCAAACACTCTTCTAAGTGTTTATACAATTACAATATGATAAAATAATCGTACCATACAACTACTTTGTTCTCAAGCTTATAGAATTAGTATCTAGGAACAAAGTATTACAACTCAACTAACAAACCAAACTTTATGCCTTAAGACATGAATGAAGCAATAGAGTGGTGCACAATTAACAAAAAAAAAACAAAGACTCAAAGGATAAAGCCTAACACATGAATCTTCAATACATGTATACCTCAAGAGTTAAGTTTGAGTCTCTTTAAATAGCAACGCTTCTTCTGAGATTTTTCCAATGGGTATAAGCAGCTTTTATCTCTTCCAGAATTATAGGAGATTCTGTTTTTATTTTTCCCCAAGAGTCTCCAAAATATATGATTTGTTTTTATTAAAATTCAAGTTTAAATCTCCATTTAAATTGCTTTGATCACGTCCAATCTAATCAAACAAATCTACATAACAAGTTACTAAAACATAGCAATAAACCGTACCGAAATCAATATGAAATTTCGCAACTAACAACATCCATTACGGTCTGCTGACAAGGACCAGATGTTGTAATGCACACATGCTAGAACATCGTGTTCCACATGTTGCAAAAGAACATCCAAATTAACTCTCTTCATGGAATATGAATCGTCTTTGTAGAGTAAATCTTGGATAAAATAAATCTGAACCAAAACTTCTTTCGAAGCAAATCTAATCAAGTCTTCTTTCACTAAATCAAATTCAAATCTTTCATTTTAAATCATATAATCCATTTTCATGATTTAAAAATGTGTTATATAAATTGATATGGATTAACAAAGTTCTTTCAAAAGCAACATTCTTCATCTTCTGAAGAAATTAACACCAAAACAAATTCGAAGGAACTCTAAAGATGATCAAAACCCAATCCTTACGCCTAGATGTAAACACAAATCTTGTTTAAAAAGTTTCTTAAAACCAAATATTTTTGTCAAGCACTTTAGCGTAAACCTGTACTAAACAAATCTTCTTATAAACAAACACAATCACGCTCAAATTTCTTCATGAAATCTAGCTAAGAGGTTGAGGCCAGATGCTGGGAAGCATGCTGGAACATCTTGCTCCACACGTTACCTCTACACCAAAGTACATCTTATACATGTGGTTTTTTTACCTAATACAACCAATCACATAGAAAAATATCCTTTAAACACATTATTCATTGTACTCATCATTATAAATATCTAAGTCTGATTTGAATACCAAAGATAAAGACAATGAAGATAATGAAAGTGATGAGAGCAAAAGTTCTGAAGACAATAGTGAAGTTTTCCATAGATCTTTATCCCTAAAATATAGGAGTAAATGGAAAGATGATGTTGAGGCCTCTACAAAAAATAAAAAGTTTATTGTTGAACCCTTAACATTTAGACAAGCCAAAAGGACAAAGGTTCAAGCCTCTAAGGCAAGTCCACCAAAGAAAACAATAAAGAAACTTGTTATCGAAATTGTTGATGATGAAGAAGAAGAAGAAGAAGAAAGTATCAGGTTGATTAGAAAGAAAACCAAACACTAAAGGAAATCCATTCATGCTGAGAGTTTAAAGAATGAAGACTCAAACCCTGGCTTCAAAACATCCATGGTACTTTAAGTTTCATTTATATCTCCTTTTCAATCTACATCTCACAATTTCACAATATTCTTCGACTTCTATCTTCTTACAGGAGATTCCTCTTTCTGTCATTCCTCCTCCAACAATTAATGCATCATATGTTCATGAGACGCCAACATCCAACCAAACTCTAGAAAATTCTCCCTCACAACAACTAGATCCAATTGGGGAAACATTTGTCGAGAAACTAGAAGGAGAATTTGATTTCTATAATACCAAACAGTAGCCCATTAATTCAAAAATTCCAAACCCTGAGCACCAACCAACCAGTCCAAATAATCAAAACTCTGAACAACAACCAATTGGCCCGACTGACAATGCTCCAATGCCAAAAGACCAAGAAAATGTTGATTGAACACGAGAAGACCAATTAGATCAAGGCCAAAAGGAATCTCAAATTTCTGATATTGGAAAGGATCAACCACTGATTGTTGATAATTCTTAAGGTTCACCATTAGTTATTGAGAAAACTCTTTCAATTTCAGCTACCATTTTTCATCCTCAAATTTAGGATTCCTCATCCAAAACTCCGAACACTTCTCTTAGTCGAAAAGAATTAAAGGTTATGAAAGAGATAAACCTTGTAGAACAACTGAAAGCGAAGGTTTTCAATGTGGATCTATCCCAAACCATTGAAGATAACATTATTATTCTCTCTAATATCAACACCTTGTTGAAATAAATTAAAAATCCAGATTCACATGATTCCATCGTCAAGTTCATCCTTGAGTTTGAACCATTTTTTGATCAACCGCTTAGAACATTAAAATGAAGAAAGACTCTGCCAACAAACTCAAACAAAAGAATGATGTTATGTTTGAGAAATAGACCTTAGTTACTATATCTCAAGGTACAAGCCAAAGAGGATACGAATCGGGTGAAAACATTTGAAAATGGACAAAACAGGTGGAAGAGTTACAAAGAAAGATTGAAGAAAAGAAACAAAAGAAAGATAAGATTGAAACCTCAAGGATGACTCCTATTAAAGAAAAGTCGATTCAGGAAGCCAACATTTGTCTTCAATATGCTGATGTTTTTTATGGGCTAGACAAAGAAGTTCATGCCTTGATGTCTGAAGACTCCATGAATGACACAAAGATCGGACTTCCAAAGAAGTGTCTTGAAAAGATTAAATTCGACTTTCCTCTTTGATTTTTCGACTATAATTTCATATCTTATAACTATATTAATGACTATTTTCTATTTTGGAACTTTTCAATTGAAATGTCATTTTGACATCTTTATCGCCTATGTATTATTCTTCCATAATTCGAATTTCCTGCAGCTTAGGCTTGTACTTTTTTAAGTACTTACCATTTATTCTCAAAATTCGACCTTCGAGAGTCAATTCTTCAATTTAATAAGCATTATTTAAAAACACTTAGCTAATTCAAAATGCGTCTATCCAATTTGGTGATCGTTTACCTACAGTCCTATCTTTTTTATCCATAGGCAAAATAACTTTCCAAGCGTAATCACCAACTATAAATACTTTTGACTTAATTTTCTTATTGTAAGCCTTAGTTATTAACTTTATTTGTCTTATAAAAATTTTTAGAGCAGCTAAACTTTCTTCATGTAAATCAGCTAACTCATCTAACATCATATTCCAATAATGGTCATAAGGAATTTCAACTTGCCTTTGATTTCTAGTTGACTGTAAATAAATCTCGATAGGAAAGACTGCAACATGACCAAATGTTATTCGAAATGGAGTGGAATAAGTTGCCTCTTTAGGGGAATTTCAACAAGCCCATAATACTTTACCTAAAGTCTTATACCTTTTTCTTGGCTTATGAGTTCTGACTCAGATGTCTTTTAATTAGGCTTATTATAATTTTTTGGCTGCTTTGACTTGGACATTTTCCTAAGCATAATAAGAAGTAAATGTTAAAATTTTGATTCATAAGTCTGAAGCAAACTCAACCATCTTTCGATCAGTAAAAATTATACCTTGATCAACGGTTAAATTTTTAGGAATTATGAACTTGTAAATGGTGTGATTTTGAATAAAATTGATTACTCCTTCCCGATCAACATTGATCAAAGGAACATCCTCAATCCACTTGGTAAAATAATTTATAGCAACCAAAATGTACCTATGACCCTTGGATGACGTAGGTCAATTTCACCTATTAAGTCTAACTCCCAACCTCTGAATGGTCAAGGCTTGACAAATGAATGCAACTCACTTGCACGAGCATGTTGAATACCTGCATGTTTATGACATTCTTTTAAACCTTTGGTAAACTCAATACAATCTTTCAACATATTTAGACAATACAAACCTTGTTGAAATAAAAGTCATTTCATCTTGTGACTTGTCTGATAAGTGCCACATAACCTACTTAGACGTTAAAAATTTTCAAATACGCTTCACTCTCACCTAGGAATTTTAGTAAGATTCCTTCAGAGGTATTTTTAAATAATTTGTTCCCAATAACGACATAACTTAATGCCTTGTATTTTATTTTTTGATCTATCGTTCATACTGGATTTTCCAAAATTTTAATAATTGATTTTTTCCAATCATTATTTGACAAATTATTGATGACAGTTTGTCATTACATGAAATTAGGCGAAAAATCAAAGAAAAACAAGTGAAAGAAGAGCTAAAATGAAGAAGAAAGACCAAAGAATGAGGGAAAAATAGCTAAGTATGAAGAAATTGGAGTTAGTGAAAAATCAAATAAAAAAGGGAGCAAAAGCGTGTAGCTACTAGAATACTCACGCACAACATTGCACGCATAATAAATTTGTACTAGCTGCATCGGGCGTGCGATACAGGTTATCACACGTGCAATGACCCATTTTTCTGGGCTTTTTCTAACGCGTCTGATCCATTTTGAGTACTTTTTAGGGGGAATTTCTATACTTTTGCAAGGGTTACAAAATTTAGCACTGCAAGTACGATTTTTACAACATCAAGGGTGATTTAGAGAGCATTTGGAGCCATTGGAGGCCAATCTTTCAAGGGAAATCATATGTTATCCTTCTTTATTCAATTGGTATTTTAATCTGAAATATGAGTAGTTAAAAACCTCTAGGTTAGGTTGTGTGTGATGAACCTGTTTCAATATTGTTAGCTAATATGTTGATTTGACTTTGTAGGAATCCTTTGGTCTATAATCTTATTCAATTGCTTATTGTTTTTAATGCTTTTTATGTGAGATACTCTTTTAAACTATTTTTGGACACATAGGGAATACTAACCATTAATTTATATGTTGGATCTAGGATAATTGATGTACTTACGTTAGTTGAATAGGAATAGGAGACCCCAAGTAGTGGCATAGAGAATTAACGTTCTATGCACTGCCTAATTCTGCTTACGCTGATGGACTAGGGATAGAAAACTCCGAGTAGTGATTACTAGCTATTTTGCAAGGGATTGGTTATGGTGGCTTTGTTAATTCACCATGGGATTATAGTTATAAGATTATTCATATAAGGTATCAAACATCAACAATAGAGAAATAGGAAATTCAATACATAAACCGCTTTCATAATTTTGCTTAAACACTTTCTTTTATTTTCACATTGCAAACTGAACCCCCCTTCCCCCAAATTTTATTATTTTATTTACATTGCACAAATTTGTCTTGTTCGAACGCAGTCCCAATGGATTCAATCTTAAGTATTACTTCGACACTATCAGTACACTTGTCAAGAAGTCATCAATTGTCAATGGCAAAAATTTCAAAAATTTCTCCAAATTTTTTTTAATATTTCCAACCCTTCTACCACCATCAGTTTTGACTTTGACAAATCTAATGGGAAAGGATTGGTCAAAATTAACTTTTCCTTCACTTCAACTAACTATACTAATTTTTTCTTTGAAACTCTGTATCATAAAGCAATTTGTGCCAAATCACTGGCTTCTTGGTTTTCGACTTGAGGGACATGTTTAATTTCGACTTCATCAAAACTTCTTAAAAATGAATTGGCATTCACAAAGTACATTAATAAATTCTCCTTAATAAATTTGTACTCTTTTATCAGTTGTTTCACAACTGACTCTGAACTGCCTCTAATCTTGACTCCTTTTGCCCCCAAATTTAAAAGAGTCCTAAGGCCTGCAATTAAGGTTGAAGGTGAAAGAAACACAAGAAGAGGGGTTGAATTAGGTTTTTGGAAATAAAAACTTTCGCCACCCAATATATTAAACGACAAGGATAATGATAAAGATAAGAACATAAGTATTTTTATCTTGGTTCGCTGTTAACGAAGCTCCATCCATTCCACCTGCCTGAGTGATTTCGCCTTCAAAAAGGACTTAACCCAATAATCAAATGATTATATAACTCAAAGACTAATTGTGTAAGACTTCTATAGAAATTCAGACTATACCCTAGTCTCTCAAAGAAAATAATCTCAAAGACTAGCTTTCAGTGACTTCTTGAGAACTCTGACTACACTTAATCTCTCAAGGAAATTAACCAAAGTTAATATATTAGGTTTTGTGTTTACAATATGATTCATCAAGCAGATAAAAAATTTCAAACCAAATATTACACTTAACAAAAATATTCAATGAGTTTATGTTTTAAGTGTTAGAAAAACTTCTTTTATATTTCTTTGTACGTATTTCCTTTGAGTATAAGTGTTGATATATGTTCAATGCTTATTTTTTTACTTACAATCTTCAAATACCTCTGTGAAATATTGGATCGAACTCTAGTATGGTCAAAGGGTAGCTTCTGGTTCGACAGGAATTAAGCATGAGGTCGAAGTCTGTTCGCATGCTGTTGTCAGAGTAATGTGTGTTGTAGTCGAAGTTTGTTCTAACATGCATTAGACAATATTGCTAGGGTTGTTATCATGTTGAATTGGGTCTTGCTTATAAGACCAATTGGTTAAGTTAGCTTGTAATGGGTAATTGTTAAAAAAGCCCATTAGGTTAGTGTGCTATTTTTATTTATAAATAGGATGCTAGTTTCTCAATCTTGGTATAAAGAAAAATAGGAAGATAAAATCCTAATTTCAAGAGAGAGAGATTATTTTGTTATTCTTATATACTTGTAATCTTGTTCTAAGAGTAAGGAAAAAATAGCAGTTTATAACCAATCCTTGTTGTTCCTTGTTGTTTTACCTTGGTTTCTTTGTTAACTCTAACCCTTGTGTGTTTCTAGATCATAAAGAAACCATTTTATACTTTGTTTAAAGACATTTGATTCACAATAAATTGGTGCAGTGAGCATGGAGAAGATGTCTTCAACAAAGTATGAGATTGAAAAGTTCACCGGAGTGAACGACTTCGGTCTGTGGCGCTTGAAGATGAAAGCCCTACTAGTTTAGCAGGGTTGTTTGGAAGCGTTGAATGGAGAGGCAACCATGGAAGATGTGTTAATGGCAACAAAAAAATACGGGCATGATTGAGGAAGCCCACAATGCAATATTATTGATCATTGGTAATAAGGTTCTTCGACAGGTATAAAAGGAGACTACAGTATCGGGATTATGGGTGAAACTTGAAAGTTTGTACATGACCAAATCTCTGGTGAATCGACTCTACCTGAAGCAAGATTTATATTCATTCAAGATGAGTGAAGACAAAGAGTTGGCTGAGCAGTTAGATATGTTCAACAAGCTGATTCTTGATCTTGAAAATATTGATGTGAAGATCGATGATGAAGATCAAGCACTGTTGTTGTTATGTGCTTTGCCCAGAACACATGCTCACTTCAAAGACACTCTCTTGTATGGAAGGGAATCCCTAACCTTTGAAGAAGTTCAATCATCCTTGTATTCTAAGGACTTGAACAAACGAAAGGAGCATAAACCTTTGACGGTGGGCGAAGGTTTGGCCGTTAAGGGAAAATTCTTGTGAAAGGATGGTAAGTTCGACAATAAGAAAGGTAAAAGTAAACAGAAGTCTTATAGTGGCAAAACATCTGGTATTCGATGTTATCACTATAAGAAGGAAGGCCACACAAGAAAGGTGTGCCCTGAACGCCTGAAAGATCATGGAGGTAATGGCAACGCATCCATTGTTCAAGATGACTTCGACTCCTCTGATGTTCTTGTGGTTTCAAGTGGAGACTCGAGAAAAGAGTGGATTATGGATTCAGGTTGCACTTGGCACATGACTCCAAACAGAGAATTGTTCGAGGAGCTATATGATCAAGATGGTGGATCTGTGCTGCTGGGAAACAACAAATCTTGCAAAATTAAAGGTATTGGATCTGTGAGATTCAAGCTCCATGATGAGTCAATAAGGTTATTAGTTGAAGTTAGATATGTACCTGACTTGAAGAGAAATTTTATTTCTCTTGGTGAATTCGACAGAAAGGGATATGTTTTCAAGGAGAGAAAAGTATCTTAAGAGTCATGAAGGGGTCGAAGGAAGTCTTGAGAGGCGTGAAGAAACAAGGCTTGTATACCCTTGAGGCTGAGGTTGTAAGTGGTTCGACAAATTTTGCATCCTCGAAACCTGTATCGAAGACAAAATTATGGCACTTGAGATAGGGTCATGTCAACGAAAGAGGTCTGGTCGAATTAGGGAAGCAGAATCTGCTAGGAGGTGACAAAGTTGAAAAGTTGAGTTTTGTGAATCTTGTGTATTTGGTAAATCCTGTAGGGAGAAGTTTAACAAAGGCAAGCAAAGAACACATGGATCCCTAGATTACATTCATGCTGATCTTTGGGGGCCTGCAAGGAATTCTTCATACTCAGGTGCAAGGTATTTTCTATCTATCGTTAATGACTATTCCAGAAAGCTATAGGTATTCATTCAGAAGACGAAGGATGAAACTTTTGAGAATTTCAAAAGTTGGAAGATTCTTGTCGAAACTCAAACTGGCAGAAAGGTTAAGAGGTTGAGAACCGACAATGGCCTTGAATTCTGCAACGAAGCGTTTTACAGTTATTGTGTTGAGTCTGGGATTGCAAGGTATAAAGATGTAGCCAGTACTCCTCAACAAAATGGCTTAGCTGAGAGATTCAATCGAATAATCCTTGAAAGGGTTAGATGCATGTTGGTTAGTGCTGTATTGAAGAAGGTGTTTTTTGCGGAAGCTGTTTCGACATCAGCTTACTGTCGCATCGCTGTGAAGAGGGCCCGGCAATGACAGAAGAGTCGCCACCGTTCATTATTTATCCCAAAAGAGGGAAAGGAAATGATCAGAGAAAACCTAACGAAAAGGGAGAAGACAGGTCATCGCAACTATATCTCGGGTTCAGAAGTCGATTACGCAAGGGAAAGGTGTTATCACCCCTCACGTCCGTCGTACTCGACGAGATCCATGCTTTGTTGTCTATATAAAAGGGTGTTTATTATCTAAGCTACAGGCCACAGGGACAAAAGAAAAGAAAAAGGACCCGCTAGAGCATCGCTGCTTTATGCCTATGTACTCCCTCGTGCAATGGGAAAGTCAGAGCCAACGTAGTTCGGCTAACTACGGGTGAAGGGGGGAAGGTTGCTTGCCAAGACATTGCCGTCTTGTGCCTACGTATCCTCATCTGGTATGAGAAATCAGAGCAAACGTAGTTCGGGCTAACAAGAACACCGATTGGTTCAAATGTTTTTAGGCCTGAGTAGGGTTAAAACTTTGTTTTAGCAGTTAGGTGTATGCAGCTCAACCATTGGAGACTTAGGCATTACCTGTTTGCGGTAGAACCAAGAGTTAACAAAAATCTCCTTATGAAAAAGGTTTCCAAATTAAGATCCTGAAGGATAAAAAGGTTTGAAGTTCGTTTTGTATTTTTTAGAAAAGAAGTGCATTGATTATTGTTTGCAATTAATGTTACACTAAAGACTATGACTTAGGAGCGAATGCGTCGCATATCGTCCTAAGGAAGTACACTAAACACTCTAAGCAATTGAGAGGAAGCCCCCAAATCACCATTCCTCAAGTACTTAAGGCTCGTAACGTTCAACATTCATTAACCTTTATTAAGTGTTTTAAGAGAATTTGAAGGTGAGAAGAGAGAGACACTCTAAAGGGAGACTAAGACTCAACCTAGTGTTCTCATGCAAAGTGTACCTATAATTGGGATAAAAGGGAATGGTACCTAATGTTATCATGCATGGTTTCAATCCTAATTTCTATCATAATCCATCTTAAACAAGAAGTATTAGAGGTCCTAAGGAAACATGGCAAAGGAAGACAAAAGAAGACGAAGAAGAAAGCATAAGATAAAAGAAAAAAAATGCAAATATGCAATGCAAAAATTAGAATGAAAAGAGAGGGAGGAACAAAGTGTGGGATACACACCACCACAAGCACATCTCAACCTCAAGCATGAAAATGGAAAATGTAAGAACAAGAGAAAATGCAAACAAACATGAACATGCAAGCACATCATCACTTTGAACAACATATACAAGAGTATGCATTCAAGTGGAAAACAGACACGCGTGTCGATGAAATCATGATTAAACAATCAAGAATAGCGACATATATCCAAAACATCTCACTCCTAATGCATCATACTGATCCATGAGAATTCGAAGTGAAATGACATCAAAACAAGCATGAAAAACAGCAAAACAGGTCTGCTGGCACAATGTTAATCGATTAACACCAAGGGTTAATCGATTAACCATTGAAAAATGCTTGAAAAATTGAATATTTGTGTTGGTTAACCAATTAACACTATTCCAGCAGCAGAAAACAGCAGCTAAAAAGCACTTTTCAGCACATAATCACTTATCCAATCATCCAGAGGATCATACTATTAATTAAGCACGAAATTAACACCAGAAAACAATGATCAAATAGCAAGTAATCACAATCAAACATCAAGATCTCAAATCAACATGGATCAAAATTAACCAAATCAATCAAAAATGAAGATCAACACGATGATTATGCATATAAGCTCAAAACAACAATGGATCTAGAATTCCAACCTACGAAGCGGAGAATTGCTTCGGTTAATGTTGATTCAACTCCAATTGAGCAAATCCAAGCTAGAAATCCGGAATTCCTTCAAGATCCAAGTGTATTCTTGTAGTAGAAGTGATGATCAACCAAAATTAAGCAAGATCCACTCAAATAAGCTACTCCAAACCAACTCCAAAATTCAGATCCAAACTTGCACGAAAATTGAATGGAAAAATGGAGATGATGATAACGATGAAGGATGAAGGTTTAGCTCTTAGAAATCAATGATTCCAATGGAGAATTAAAGAATTTAATGTGAGAAGAGCTTTTGTAGAGGTTTTGGGAGTGAAAAGTTGAGAGCAAAATTGAGAGAATGAGAATGAATTCTGAAGTGAAATGGAAATTATGAGGATTAGATGTGTGAGGTTTGGAGTAGATCATTTAAATATTCCTTAGGTTAGGATCCAAATGAGGTTTGGAATGTGGTTTGTGAAAATTGGAATGGGAATGGAGGGAGTTTTAATTAATTTGAAAGTTAACCAATATTTGAAATAGTTCTAGATCCTTCCTTTAGTGTAAAATCAACTTCAAGAATGATCAAAATGGACCCCAAAGTGAATTCACTTGAAAATTCACGTGCAGAGCAGAAATTTGCACTGGTTAATCGGTTAACCATATGGTTAATCAATTAACACCCTTGAATATTTGAATTTGACCTATTTTTCACTTGGTTAATCGATTAACACCTTCAAAATTTTGAATTTGGCGCCTTTTGGAGGGAAACCTGCACAATTGTTTGTTTTCAATCGTTTTGAGCTCTGTTAAGCTTCTGAAACTTGTTCTTGAATATTCCAACTGTGAGAATGTTTGATATAGCCTGCATCATGTCTCCTGCACTGAAAATAACCTGCAAAACAAAATAAAATCGATTGTTCGATCGCTGGGCAAAATAAATGTCGGAGCCTCTGATGCTTGCTGTTCAGTCTTTTGCGCTAAAAAGAGTCCTGAGCCACAGGAAAACCTTGATCCCCTGCCTCAAGAACGAATGCTATGCAATGCAGAGATGCGAAAATGCAAAGAAAAACAAAATTCAGGTACAAGAAATGGTTGGTCAAATTTTGGGGTGTAACTGCTGCCCCTAATCAAGTGACTTGGACCTGACTGAGTGAAAAGCGAACGACTTTCAAGCAATCAAGGTAGAAGACGGTTGAAGACCAAAGAACCCGGAAATTTGCCAACCGCATAAATAAATTGCAAACTCTGATTGGGGATGAACATCTCCGAAAATAACTAAACGGATGGTTGTAATATCGACACGCAATCAGAAGAATCATCTGACATCACCGCCAGACAACGACACTATGTCGGAAAGATGATCTAACATCACCGTCAGGCATCGACACTAAGTCGGGAAAACATTTGCTATTATACGGCAGATAATGAACCTCTGAATTCGTCGTCAGGCCTCTGCATCAATTTAGAAAAACATCTGACCTCGCCGTCAAGTAATAACATCCATTTTGAAAGAAGATATCTCTGACTTCGCCGTCAGGCCTCTGACCTCGCCGCCAGGCATTGACATTAATTTGATACAACTCACCTGACCTCGCCGTCAGGCCTCGACATCAAGTCGGTAAAAGCATCTGACATCACCGTCAGGCCTCTACATCAAGTCGGTAAAAGCATCTGACATTGCCGTCAGAACCATTGAACCCAATAAGCAATAAACTGATCAGCTCAACACACAGCTGTGAAGAAACATCTGACATCGCTGCCAGACATCCGTTAAATAAAAACAGGTATCGAATCCGGAGCCAGGGACTTCTAACATCGGCGCCAGGCGTTCGCTAAATAAAAGCGAGTAACAAATTTGAAAATCGGATCAAAGCAGAGCATCTGACATCGCTGTCAGGCATCTATTGAGTTGATGAAGACATCTGGCATCGCCGTCAAGAATCCACAAAGTTGATACATATCTGGCATCGCCGCCAGGCCTGTAGGGGATAAAACATCTGACCTCGCCGTCAACTATCCATGCAGTGGAGAAACATCTGACATCGCTGCCAGGAATCTCCATCAAGTCGGAAAACACATCTGACCTCACCGTCAGGTATCGACATCAAGTCAAAAAACACATCTGACCTCGCTGTCAGGTATCTTGCTTGATAAAACACAAACACCAAATCCGAAGATAGAGACTTCTGACATCTCCTCCAGACATGCGCTAAATAGAAGTGAGCACCAAACCCAAAGGTAAGGACTTCTGACATTGCCGCCAGACATTCGCTAAATAAAAGCGAGCATCAAACCCAAAGGTAAGGACTTCTGACATCGCCGCCAGACATTCGCTAAATAAAAGCGAGCATCAAACCCAAAGGTAAGGACTTCTGACATCGCCGCCAGACATTCGCTAAATAAAAGCGAGCATCAAACCCAAAGGTAAGGACTTCTGACATCGCCGCCAGGCATTCGCTAGATAAAAGCGAACATCAAACCCAAAGGTAAGGACTTCTGACATCGCCGCCATACATTCGCTAAACAAAAGCGAGCATCAAACCGAAAGGTAAGGACTTCTGACATCGCCGCCAGACATTCACTAAATAAAAGCGAGCATCAAACCCAAAGGTAAGGACTTATGACATCGTTGCCAGGCATTCGTTAAATAAAAGCGAGCATCAAACCTAAAGGTAAGGACTTCTGACATCGCCGCCAGACATTCGCTAAATAAAAGCGAGCATCAAACCCAAAGGTAAGGACTTCTGACATCGCCACCAGGCATTCGCTAAATAAAAGCGAACATCAAACCCAAAGGTAAGGACTTCTGACATCGCCACCAGGCATTTGCTAAATAAAAGCGAGCATCAGACCCAAAGGCCGGATCAACCCGAAGTTAAAAAATCATCTAGTGATAATTCACAAGAGAAACTCCGCTAGGGCAAGAGACTTAAACAAGCAACTCTGGTGGGAAACACCTGATGAGATGAACACATCCATCAAAAACCTTACCGAATGTATGAATGTCTGTACGAGCTAGAGAATACGACACAAATGTCGTGGTCTGAATACCATACGGGCAAAGTAAATCAATCATCTATCGGAGATACACCTGCGAATAAAGAGGTAACCGCCTGGCTTATGTTTCACATGCATATGTTTGAAAATGGCGTAATGCTCCATACAGGATAGAAATGCTACGCGTTTGGAGGATTCTATGCACATAATGCAAAATGCAACGAGACCAAACCAGCAAAATAAATGCTGAAGAAAACCAAAATCCACCTGCTGGGGAAAAGGTTAACCCATGCCAATCACAACTGGACTTAAACTGGGAAACGAGCCTTGGACGGCTTCTTTACTGGGGAACAAAGTTCTTACAAGAACAAGAAGTTCATACTCAGCTGGGGATTCACATCAAAGCCTGGTGAGGAAAATGCCCTGAACAACCTTCTAGAATACAACTCTTCTGGGGAAAAGACGGCTCTGCCGGATAGACAATCAGACATTAAGAACAAACCTCACCCTACTGGGGAATCAACAACTCTGCGGGGAATCCGGAATCAACCTCTGAGATTCACAACACGCCCTGCTTGAAGAAGAATAGCTCTGAATGGCTCACTAATACTTACCTGAGAGTGACGACTTACTGGGGTAAAAATTCAAATTTCAACCTGCCGGGAATTACTCACCTGATGAACAATCTATCTCTGCCATAGATCCACTCTACCAGGGAATCAAAAACTTACCGACTTTGATGGGAAATAGTCTATCTCTGTAAGGAAATAGAACTACTTCATGCTGACTTTGTTGAGGATAGAGAGACGCCTCTGCTAGCCTGCAAAGGGGAAAAGCCAACTCAACTAGGGATCGCCCAATGAGGGAACAATATCGACCTCTGCTTGGGGATAAGTCAATAACTTGAACTCTAAGGGGATACACAGTTATACGTTCAAACTCTATGGGGATACAACTCCTGACATTGCCCTGCTGTTGGGAAAAGTTCCACCCCTGTACGGTGGAAAGAAATCCAGTCTTGACTCGCTGAGGAGATTAAGTACATACCTGCAACCTGCGAGGATTAAATGTGTATTGACCAACTGCTGGGGGATAAACGGACACACTTAATCTGATCTGCATGAGGGAATATCAATATCGACCTTCTGGGGATAACCTTACTCTGCCGGAGACTTCGGTCTCGAACTGCGAAGAGTTAAATGTGCACCGACCAACTGCTGGGAAAAAGCGTGCACACTTAATCTGCTTGCTCCATCTGCATACAACTCTATCGGGCATACGCCTCTGACACATTTCCCCAAAGGCAACGACCCTGCAAAAATGAACCAATAGACAAGATATCCTATACAAAGGACCTATCTCAGTCATCATCTGTGACGTTGTTCAAATAACTCAAAGTTTTAACGATTATTGGCAAAGCCTGCAAGTTTATGTATGCACAGTTTATCAAAAACATTGGGCGTTTTTCTCAAACAAATAGCAAGGCTAAAGCAAAACAAAACAATTATTGAATAGTATATGTTTTATTGACAGATGGGCCTGTAAATAGGCAAGATTTTACAACAGATGCAACCCTTGAAAAGAGGAAGCTGCGCAAAAATATACAGAAATGCACAGAAATGTACAGAATGTCGACAATATGGCATAGACGAATACCATAAGTTGATCCATCTATGACTCACATGACTCTGATGCTTTATCAACACTTCGTCTTCAGAAGATATTGATTCAGATAAACGGTCCTCATGTCCTCCCTCAATCCACTAAGCTCTAAGGGTCACACGCAGACCGCAGCCATTTGCTTTTTAAAATCCCTAACTTTTGCGTGAATCGACCTTTCGGGTTTTCAATTCACCAGGATACCCATTTTTGCCAAAGTCGCCTTTTCAGGTTTTCAACTTTGCGGGTTTACATCTTTTTTCTTTTTATATCCCTAACTTTTGCCCGAACCCATTCTTTTTACGGTTCGCTGGGATGCCCCATTTTTGCCTGGATATTCTTTTTTCTTTCCAGTGGGTCTCTTTAAGCAAATTATTTTTTAACTGCATCTGCATTCACATGGGATGTAAAATCCTCACCATCCATAGTGGATAACAGCAAGGCTCCTCCGGAGAAGACCTTTTGCACAATGTATGGACCTTCATAGTTGGGAGTCCATTTGAAGGAAAATTGCGATCTAAACGCAGCGGAAAACAAAACAGTTTCCTTTAGTGATCCTTACGAATGAGCATGGTCAGTGATAGAATCGTTACCTCTTTGTGGCGATTCAGATCTTTGATGCAGCGATCACAAGCGTTGATGAAGTGCAACGCCTCTACTCAGTCCACACGAACAGCTTCCGGTCACAGTGCTAGCTGCTTACGAACGGAATTATTTGAGTGAGAAAAGAGAATCAAAAACGAAATTGCATCAAGTGAAAGCTTCATCACAAGGGTTCCTTTTATAGACTCTCTTGTGGGCTGCGGGCTAAAACCCAATTCACATGATCCATAATAATATTATATATTATTATAATAACTATTATTATAATAAATATATTTATTTTATTATTATTTTATAACCATTATAAAATAACAATAATAATTATTATATTATCCGAATTTCTATTTTTTACTTAAGTGCACCGTACCTTACGGTATTCCTTTGATTTCTCTATCTCTCATCAAACTGTCCTTATGTGTGTGACCCTGTAGGATTTCGTAACGTTGGTAATTATATTAAATTATATATTTAACATAATAAACAGTAAGCGGTATCTAGCAACACATCACTGCTACCCAAGTCACGAAAATGTCATGTGATCTGACAAAACCTTTTCCGTGATAATATATGGTTGTACAATTACCCTTTTTGCCCCTATGTCTATATTTAACACAAGGCATACACTGTGTCATCCTTGTCCAGTTCAATATTGGGCCCTTAGACATTTCTCCTGTTATGCAGGATTGGCAAATTCCATCTAGGAGACTCATGTCCCTCAGCATGCTTCGTGGAGTGCCCATCAACTGTCTTTATGATCATCCAGTTACGGATAATGTTTGATCAGCAATAAAGCACCCGACTCTACATCTAGGGTCCATAGTGGTTTCAGGTCGAAGGGTGGTAATACACCATTATCACCATGAGAATAACTTATGACACTTTGCATAACATATTATGTAGTATTCTCATAGCGGGTCAATCCGGTATAAATATTACTCCTAATATTTATACCTATGTCAAGACTTGATAACTCTTTATCCATGATCCATGAGATGTGATCATCAGTCTATCTTCATAATAGTCTCAATGCTTTTAATGTTATCCCACTTTGCAATAAAGCTTGACTACGGATATTTTAAGAATAATGTCTTTATGTTTAATGGGATCTCATGATTAAGTCACACTTAACATTTCATTAAACAGACTAACTATTCTAGGGACTTTATTATTCTGAAAGACAAACATAATAAAGAAATTCCTTTTATTATTAAACGAATAATCCGATACAAGTACCAAAAAGTATTGGCCTCTAGGGCTTACACCAACACCATTTGCCCCTGTGATCTGTTTGTGGAGGGAGAATCTTTTTCAACACAAGATCACCCGTCTGAAAGCTTCGAGGGTGCATCTTCTTGTCTAAAGCTTTCTTCATCCGACTCTGATACAGCCGACCGTATGCAATAGATGCTAGCCTTTTCTCATCCATCAGGCTAAGCTGATTCAATATGTTCCTTACCCATTCTGCCTCATCGAGCTTGACGTCGACCAGAACTCTCAAAGAAGGAATCTCGACCTCTAATGGTAGGACAACTTCCATACCATACACCAGCGAGAAAGGAGTTGCCCCAGTTGAAGTGTGTATCGTAGTACGATATCCATGCAAAGCGAAGGACAACATCTCATGCCAATCTTTATAGGTTACAACCATCTTTTGCACTATCTTCTTGATGTTTTTCTTGGCAGCTTCAACAGCGCCGTTCATCTTCGGACAATAGGGTGATGAGTTGTGATGCTCGATTTTGAAACTCTGGCACAGTTACTTCATCATATTGTTGTTCAAGTTCGAACCATTATCAGTAATGATTCTTTCGGGCACTCCGTATCTACAGATGATGTCCTTCTTGATAAATCTGGCTACAACTTGCTTCGTGACATTCGCATAGAAGGCTGCTTCCACCCACTTGGTAAAATAATCAATGGCTACCAGGATGAAACGATGTCCATTGGATGCGATGGGCTCAATCTTGCCAATCATGTCAATGCCCCATATGGAAAAGGGCCAAGGAGACGCCATGACGTTCAAAGGACACGACGGCAAATGAATCTTGTTTGCATAAATATGGCATTTATGGCATTTCTTCGCATTTTTGAAACAATCAAATTCCATCTTCAGCCAGTAATACCCTGCTCGCAACAACTTTCGAGACATGGCGTGCCCGCCGGCATGCGTACCAAAGGCTCCTTCATGGACCTCTTCCATAAGCAAGCTTGCTTCTTTCTCATCCACGCATCTTAATAACACCAAATCATAATTCCTCCTATAGAATACACCATCTTGGTTCAGATAAAAGTTGCCAGACAACCTTCTTAGAGTCTTCTTATCCCGGGTCGATGCCCCTAGCGGATATTCTTGTTTCTTAAGAAAGTTCTGGATGTCATAAAACCATGGCTTGCCATCAGGGGCTTCCTCAATCGCAAATACAAACGTCATCCTGTCAAGGCGCGAGATGACTATTCTTGGAGCATCATTCCAATAGTTCACCTTGTACATCGAGGATAACGTCGCCAGAGCGTCTGCCATCTGGTTCTCCGCTCTCGGCACGTGATGTAAATCTACACGATCAAAGAATGCCAACAGCCTCCTTGCATAGTTCATGTAAGGAATCAGATTGGGTTGCCTGGTCTCCCATTCTCCTTTGATTTGATTTACAACTAGCGCTAAATCGCCGTAGACATCTAGGTTCTTGATCCTTAGATCAATAGCTTCTTCCAACCCCATGATGCACGCTTCATATTCTGCTTCGTTGTTGGTGCAGGGAAATGTCAACCTGGCAGTGAATGGTATATGAGACCCATGGGGAGTCGTAATGATTGCCCCAATTCCACTACCGTACGAGTTAACAACACCATCAAATATCATCTGCCATTGGGAGCCAAGCTCAGGACCTTCGTCAGACAATGGTTCATCACAATCTTTCATCTTCAAATACATGATATCTTCGTCAGGAAATTCAAATTTCATCGGTTGATAGTCTTTGATCGGCTGTTCGGCGACATACTCTGACAGAACACTCCCTTTGATAGCCTTTTGGGAAACATATTAGATATCATACTCCGTCAGTACCATCTGCCAGCTGGAAATTCTTCCAGAAAGTGCTTGCTTTTTGAAGACGTATTTAATTGGATCCATCTTCGAAATTAGCATGGTTGTATGATTAAGCATATACTGTCTCAAACGTTTGGCAGCCCATGCGAGTGCGCAACACGTTTTCTCCAACATCGAGTACCGAGACTCACAATCAGTGAACTTTTTACTCAGATAGTATATTGCATGCTCTTTTCTTCCAGTCCCATCATGCTGACCGAGGATATAACCCATACTATTCTCAAGAAC
Source organism: Lathyrus sativus (assembly GCA_963859935.3). Lineage (NCBI taxonomy): Eukaryota > Viridiplantae > Streptophyta > Magnoliopsida > Fabales > Fabaceae > Lathyrus > Lathyrus sativus. The sequence continues at coordinate 336,171,231 of OZ012739.1, forward strand.
CGTTAGATACATTATCAAAGGTCTTCTAGCGATTGGGGATATCAGTATCAGAGGTTCCTACAAATATTATTTTATCTTATCAAATTCCCTTTGGCAATTTTCATTCCAGACAACCGTCTGATCTTTCTTTAGCAATTTGAACATTGGTTCACACGTGGCTGTGAGATGAGATATGAACCAAGCAATGTAGTTCAATCTCCCTAAGAAACCACGAACCTCTTTTTCCGTTTTCGGCGCTGGCATATCTTGAATGGCTTTTATTTTTGCAGGATCGACCTCGATTCCTTTTTCACTGATAATGAACCCCAGCAGCTTTCCTGACCTGACTCCGAAAGTACACTTGTTAGGATTCAACCTCAACCTGAATTTCCTGAGCCTCTCAAACAGCTTCAATAAATTGACCAGATGTTCCTCCTCCGTTTGCGACTTTGCTATCATGTCATCAATCTAAACCTCAATCTCATGATGAATCATATCATGAAACAAAGTGACCATATCCCGCTGATAGGTTGCCCCTGCATTTTTCAACCCAAAAGGCATTACCTTATAACAGAAAGTCCCCCATGGCGTGATAAACGTCGTTTTCTCCATATCCTCCGGTGCCATCTTGATCTGGTTATAACCGGAAAAACCATCCATGAAGGAAAACACGGAATATTGAGCAGTATTGTCAACCAATACGTCAATGTGGGGGAGCGGGAAATCATCCTTCGGGCTCGCCTTATTCAAATCTCTGTAATCGACACACATCCGTACCTTACTGCCCTTCTTAAGCACAGGCACAAAGTTGGTGACCCACGGAGGGTAAGTTGTAACGGCTAAAAATTCTGCGTCCAACTGCTTATGGACTTCTTCCTTGATTTTCACAGCCATATCTGGTCTCGTACGCCCGAGCTTCTGCTTGACTGGCGGACACTCTTCACGTAACAGCAAACGATGAACCACAATGTCTGTGTCAAGCCCGGGCATGTCTTTGTATAACCAAGCAAAGATATCACTATACTCACGGAGCATCTCAACCAATCTTTGCTTGATGTCACTATGCATTGTAGCCCCTATCCGAACATTCCTCACAACATCCTCAGAACCCAAGTTAATAACCTTGATTTCCTCCTGATGAGGCAGAATAACCTTTTTTTCCTGTCTCAAAAGTCTAGCTAGTTCTTCTGGTAAGTATTCATCTTCATCAATCTCTTCTTCGACTTGAAATATCGGATTATCGAAGTCGAAGCGATTCATAGATGTCTCTGGCACGGTGTCATCTGCAATGTGAATCCTGCAATAATAATGGTTAAATGCATAAAATGATATGCAAAACAAGCACAAATCCATATTGCCATTTTATTGTTAAACATAAAACATGAAAAATAAGGATCATAATATTTGAATGCAGAAAAAACGCCCTTTGATTGATTGAAAAAGATTGTGCAAGCATAAACAAGAAGGCCCTGAAGACAAGAACCACTATGCTCCGGGTAGAACATAGGGTTGTACAATAATCAGAAAAACAAAGTATTACTCTTCCATTGTCACTTGAATGAATTCCTCGATAGACCAGTTGTTGAGGCTTTGTCCTGGAAGGCACGGCCGAATCCACGTGTCCATATCGCAGTCGCTATCCCCGTTTTCATCTGAAACAACGTTGATCCTCTCGAAGATAACCCCACCTTTGGTAAACTGCACCGAACCTTTGTAGCGCGGCGCACTCTGTGAGGATGACGAAGAAGATGGGCGATATCCCAGACCAAACTTATCCTGCTTATGGCGTATATCCAACACTTGACCCCAACCTGCACTGCTGCTTGGGCCTCCTTGAAGGATGACATGGCCACTTCGGGCGCTTTGCACACAGTAGACACTTTGTCTTTAATATGTATCGTCTCAAAGGTTTGACAAAGAGTCTCATGGATTTCACCATCCATCTCAACATATTTAAACGAAGACAAATGACTGATCATTATGTCTTCCTCTCCGCATACAGTGACAACGCTGCCACCCACCATGTACTTGAGCTTCTGGTGCAGTGTGGAAGTTACGGCTCCCGCTGAGTGAATCCATGGACGGCCCAACGAACAGCTATAAGCAGGCTGAATGTCCATAATATAGAATACCGCATCAAATACTTTGGGACCCACCTGAATAGGCAACGCCAGCTCTCCAAATACAGATCTTCTGGTACCATCAAAAGCCCGTACTACCAAGTCACTTGGCGTACACGTAATGCCCCGAGTATTTAATTTCATTAGTACCTTTTTCGGAAGCACATTCAAAGACGATCATGTATCTACCAGCACATGAGACAGGACGGCTCCACAACATTCAATTGAAATGTGCAATGCGCAATTATGATTCCTGCCCTTCGGGGTCAAGTCCAAATCCGTGAAACCTAAACCATTTCCTGCATTGACATATGCTACAACCCCTTCGAGTTGGTTAACCAATATCTCTTGCGGCACGTAAGCAGTATCCAATATCCTCAACAAAGCATTCTGGTGCGCTTCAGAACATGGCAACAGCAACATAATAGAGATTTTGGAGGGAGTCTGTTGCAAGTGATCAACTATCTTGTAGTCACTTTTTCTTATCAATCTCATGAACTCCTTCGCTTCCTTCTCCAAATAACTCTTCTCACTAGCTTGAGAAGTTTCCTCCACCACAACTTTCTTCCCCTTATTAACTCTGTCAGCAACCACTTTAGGTGATGATAACACTCTTCCGCTTCGAGTGATTCTCCCAGCTCCAACTAGATTATCCACAGAATCAGTCGACAAACTCTTCAATTCTTGTTTCTGCCCATTACAATATACCTCCGCTCCGTAGTTCCACGGAATTGCTTTGGTACTCTTATACGACACAGGACCAGCTTTGGTGATGATAATGGTTGGCGGCCTCGGCGCAGAAATAGTTATAGTTTTGTATGGAATCGAGATCGTTGCAACCTCATTCCTTTCTTCAACTCTTACCTCTTCAGACTTTTTCTCGGCAACCCAGTCAAATTGCATCATTCCATCATTCATCATACCCTGAATACAACTCTTCATTTTCGCACATCCCTCAGGATGACTCAAATATTCAGCACATGATTCATTACAGCCCAGGATATCCCTCCCTTCAATAACTTTTCCTTCATAAAGCCCAACGGTGTCTTCAAATCATTGACATCAGTTATCAAATCTAAACTCTCGTCTTTAATGATTGCAATGACTCCGACTGCCCCATGGTTGGGCATGGGGTTCTGCACGACATTGGAAGCGTCGTGAGAAAAGTTTATTGCCTTGCTATCCACCAAATCCTGAACTTTGTGTTTAAGGGCCTTGCAGTTATCAATGTTGTGCCCAGGTGCCCCAAAATGGAACTCACAACGAGCATTCGCATCATAACCGAGTGGTGGTGGTCCTGTCAGAGGATCCATGGTCCTCTTCTGGATTAACTGTAGTTGTAGCAAGTGCTGAAGTAGTTGGGCATACGGCATCGGAGGCGTGTCGAATTGTCTATTCACCCGACCTCGATCCTGAAATCTTCTATAACCCTGTTGATTCTGCTGTTGCGGCTGTTGCTTTGGTTGTTGTTGCTATTGAGGAACAGCTGGAATTATGATACTAGCAACCTGGTGCTGCTGCAGACGATTTTGTACTGGTCGTTGATATTTATTTTTTCAGGAACTAGGCACTGAATTAGTCTCACCTTCACGCTTCTTATTACCGAACACCTTTTTACCTCCTCCTCCGGCTAAGGGCGCCTCACCAGATTGGATCTTTCCCAACTTTATACCATTCTCTACCCTCTCCCCAGTGATGATCAAATTGGAAAAGCTATCGAACATGCTACTGATAAGCTTCTTATAATAGACACCAGGCAACGTGTCCACGAACATATCAATCAACTCACGCTCCACCATCAAAGGCTGCACTCTTGCTGCAAGTTCGTGCCACCTCTGGGCGTATTCCTTAAAGCATTCACCAGTCTTTTGAGACAAACTCTGGAGTTGGACCCTGTTAGGAGCAAGGTCACTATTATACTGATTGTGCTTCACGAAGGCTTCAGCTAAGTCTCTCCAACTACGGATATTAACAGGCTCCATTCCCATATACCACTCAAGCGATGGTCCTGACAAGCTGTCTTGAAAAAAGTGCATGAGTAATTTCTCTTCTTCCGAGTAAGCAGACATCTTGCGGTGATAAGAACACAAGTGGACCCTCGGGCAAGTAGTTCCATTATACTCGTCAAAGTCAGGGACTTTGAACTTCAACGAAACTTTCAGTTCTGGGATTAGCCCCAGATTGGCCATGTCTAGTCCCATGGAATTTTGATTTTCAAAATATCTCATCTTTTCTTCAATCAGCCTAAACCTTTTATCAGCCTCAGATGGTAGTCCAGCACCGATATCTTGCATAGAAAATTCTTCTTCCTACTGGTCCTCATCCCATTGAGGAACATTGTTGCCATGCATAACACCCACCACTTCAGGGATTCCACCTACGTTGCCTCCGCCCGGAGGGATAACTGTTGTAGGAATAGCGTGAGCATGTGGCGTATCATCACCATGAGGAGGATTAGCAGCAGTTCCTCCGTGAAGCACACCATTATTGTCAACACGAGCAATCAATGGTTGGACCAGAGTCCTCAGTTGTTCCTGGCCATTTTCCACACTCTGCATCAGCTCCATAAACTGAGCCATCCTGTCCCTCATCTCCTGCATCTCATCCTGCACTTGTTCCATAACTCTGCGCTGATTCCCTCTTGTGGCATACCGGTGAGTAGTCTGGCCGGCTATCCTGAAACAAACTAACAAACCAACAGGGGTAAGAAAAATGGTTTCGCTGCACCTGCTATGCAAAAATGCAGACATGTATATATATATATATATATATATATATATATATATATATATATATATATATATATATATATATATATATATATATATATATATATATATATATATATATATATATATATATATATATATATATATATATATATATATATATACATATATATATATATATATATACATATATATATATATATATATATATATATATATATATATATATATATATATATATATATATATATATATATATATATATATATATATATATATATATATATATATATATATATATATATATATATATATATATATATATATATATATATATATATATATATATATATATATATATATATATATATATATATATATATATATATATATATATATATATATATATATATATATATATATATATATATATGCATTAGGGACGTTTCCCCTCGATTCTAGTTCCTGCGCAAACAACGAGCCATAGGGAAACCAAAACTAAGCCAAACACCTCATACATATAAGAAAAGGCTAACAGGCAATGTACAATCATACAACTGAGTACAATGAATCCATAAAAGGACCTCAGCCAATAGGTATGGTGATGGTCACTACAAACAGGCTACAAAGGAGAAGAAAGACATCAGGTACGACAACGAGTACGAAACTCCTCCAACAGCTCCTGTGTCTCAGGATGGTCTGGTCTGAGAAGTAATCCCTGAATGAGCAACTCTCGCTGTTTGATAATGGTCTGTAACCCCTCAACATAGTCTTCCCAGGCTCCCTCGCCAAAGACTTCCTCTAGCTTGCACCTCTTCGAATCAGCCCTTACCTTGTAATCCTCCAAGGTTGCCAAAGCTTCGTTCAGTCTACAATCACTATCCCGCCTGAGTGAGGCTTCATCTGCAATCCTTTCATCCTTCGCTCTGAGCTAAGTCTTTAGCTTGGCAATCTATTGTTCCAACCCATCCTCACGTGCTTTGTTGTTGGTAAGGGTTGCATTCCACTGCTCGTTGAACTTGGAAATCTCCAAATAAGCTCTATCCAAGTCCTTCTTCTTAGAAGCGAGAACATCACTGACAGCTTTCAGATCTAAACCCAAACATTCACGAGAACGAGTCTACTTGGTCAAATATATACCCACCCTGTTCATAAGCTCAGTCTGCCTCTTAGAAGAGTACACAACTTCAATCTTCTCACTCCGGAGCTGAATGATCTCTTTCTCCAACTCTTCATTAGCCTTGCGCAGATCTTCTTTTTCAAACCATAATTGGTTGTACCTCTGGATGTCAACAGTGGTAGGTTCCTCAATCATCAGAGGATACTAAGGCTCAACAGAAGGAAAAGGCATCAGAAACTTGGTAGCTCTCTCACGAATCCAAGTCAGATAAGGGTCGTAGGCCATACTGTTACTCTTCCCCATAAAAGCCTTCCCTTTCCTATGAACACTACTCCAAGCTCTCTCCACTCTAGCCAAAGTATCACCCTCTAGAAATCCAGTGAGATACAAATATTCATGTATCTCCTCTTCCTTAGGAGGTCCTCTCAGCGGGTATTCAAACTACCTAACTAACAAAGATGGGTTATAGTTGATGCACCCTTTCCTTCCGAACAACGGGATGTTAGGAAATACACCACAACTATAAACAATCTTTGTACCAAGCAGGTCTCTGTCAAACCAGATAATGTTCTCTGCAGACATATCCATCAACCTTTCTGACCATTCTGACGTACCAGCAGTAGCAACAAATGGACATGTCTTAGGAAGATGACTAGCAAACCACCTGTACCACAAAGGAATACAACAAGATACGTTCTTTCCCCTCCGGTTCTCATTCTTGTGGTGAACAGAATGATAGACGTCACCCAAAAGCGTAGGTACTAGATTCCCTGAAGCAAAATTGTAGAAAGCATTTATATCTATAAAATCCAGAAGGTTAGGAAACAATATGATACCATAGATACAAAGAGCTAAGATGCAGAAAAGGTAAAGGAAAACCAGGCATCCCACTCCTCATGATCAACTTCCCTTCCAACTCTGAAACATCCAAATGCAGAGCAGCAGCAAGCTTAGCCAGATCGGGCTAAGCATTAGTGTAATAGAATGGCATCCGGTCTAAGCTAGGAACACCCAACAGCTCAGGATACTCCTCTAAGGTAGGCGCCAGAACATAATCTGGAAAAATAAAACACCTCAGTTGTGCATCATAGAACTTCATGAGAGTATAAAGACCACATACCTCCTATACTGAAGGCTTGCAGACACATCTCAATAGTTTCCCATAAGATTGCTTGAAGTCTTCTATCACTCTCTTGTCAGCCATGGAAATCAAACTCAGTAAAGAACCAATATCCGGAGTTGGAAACTTGTATGCCACTGTCTTCTTCAAGGGCTCCATATCAGAAGTAAGGGAACAAGATCACTAGAATCGAGGAGGAAATATGCACCTGCAACATAGATACATGTTAATGAAAATGCAGATGAAAATGCACATGCAAATGCAAACAGGGGATCAAGATTGTTGTGCTGTTAATTGAGAAGGACCAACGCTCCAATTTAGCAAGAACATAACACTGTCATTAGGACCCCTTGTGTCAAGATCAAAAGTTTGCACCGACAAGAAAACCGGGTAGGTTGGAGGTAAAGGTTTCCTGCATAACCCAATCCCTCTCACAGGTATGGACCTATCACTAACAAGGTTCGACATCCTATACGTTCTTCAGCGTCACAGACTTTCAAGAAACGATGATACGTTCACCATTTTTGGTTTGGCATCATAATCTCCCGAAGAGGCCTCACTTAGCTGAATCACAAATGATCGGTCCCCAGAGTCGAAAATTCTCAGATCCAAGATCCCCTCAAGTCCTAAGGACCGGAAAGGAACTCATCAAAGAGAATCTCATTTGAGTGCGAATTTCATGGGAACTTGTGCATGCTAAGCATACAGGTTCACCACTACTTTCCACTTCTAATACTATGTTTGTACTTAAGCCTAGGTTTTGGCTTATCCCTTAATGAAATATTTCCCCCCAACAGCACAGGAAAACTGATATATACAATGCTGAAAGTAAATGCGGGAAAATAAAGCACATCACATATATACACACCTAAAAGAAATAACCAAGCGCTAGGATTGACTCGCATAGTGGATGTTCCTGCCCCCAACAGAGTCTCCAGCTGTCGCATCGCTGTGAATAGGGGTCGACAATGACAGAAGAGTCGCCACCATTCGTTATTTATCCCAAAAGAGGAAAAGGAAACGATCGGAGAAAACCTAACGAAAAGGGAGAAGACAGGTCATCGCAACCATATCTCGGGTTCGGGAGTCGGTTACGCAAGGGGAAGGTGTTAGCACCCCTCACGTCCGTCGTACTCGACGGGATCCACACTTTGTTGTCTATCTAAAAGGGTGTTTAATATCTAAGATACAGGCCACATGGACAAAAGAAAAGAAAAAGGACCCGCTAAAGCATCGCTGCTCTATGCCTACGTACTCCCTCGTGCAATGGGAAAGTCAGAGTCAACATAGTTCGGCTAACTACGGGTGAAGGGGGGAAGGTTTCTTGCTAAGACATTTCCGTCTTGTGCCTATGTATCCTCATCTGGTATGAGAAATAAGAGCAAACGTAGTTCAGGCTAACAAGAACACCAATTGGTTCAAATGTTTTTAGGCCCGAGTAGGGTTAAAACTTTGTTCTAGCAGTTAGGTGTATGCAGCTCAACCATTGGAGACTTAGGCGTTACCTATTTGCGGTAGAACCAAGAGTTAAAAAAACTATCCTTATGAAAAAGGTTTATAAATTAAGATCCCGAAGGATAAAAATATTTGAAGTTTGTTTTTGTGTTTTTTAGAGAAGAAGTGCATTAATTATTGTTTGTAATTCATGTTGCACTAAAGACTATGACTTAGGAGAGAATGCGTCGCATATCGTCCTAAGGACGTACACTAAACACTCTAAGAAATTGAGAGGAAGCCCCCCAATCACCATTCCTCAAGTACTTAAGGCTCGTAACGTATAACATTCATTAACCTTTATTAAGTGTTTTAAGAGAATTTGAAGGTGAGAAGAGAGAGACAGTCTAAAGGTAGACTAAGACTCAACCTAATGTTCTCATGCAAAGTGTACCTATAATTGGGATAAAAGGGAATGGTACCTAATGTTATCATGCATGGTTTCAATCCTAATTTCTATCATAATCCATCTTAAACAAGAAGGATTAGAGGTTCTAAGGGAACATGGCAAAGGAAGACAAAAGAAGACGAAGAAGAAAGCATAAGATAAAAGAAAAAAAAATGCAAATATGCAATGCAACAATTAGAATGAAAAGAGAGGAAGGAACAAAGTGTGGGGTAAACACCACCACAAGCATATCTCAACCTCAATCATGCAAATGGAAAATGTAAGAACAAGAGAAAATGCAAACAAACATGAACATGCAAGCACATCATCACTTTGAACAACATATACAAGAGTATGCATTCAAGTGGAAAATGGACACGCGTGTCGAAGAATTCATGATTAAACAATTAAGAACAGCGACATATATCTAAAACATCTCACTCCTAATGCATCATACTGATCCATGAGAATTCGAAGTGAAATGACATCAAAACAAGCATGAAAAGCAGCAGAACATGCCTGCTGGCACAATGTTAATCGATTAACACCAAGGGTTAATCGATTAACCATTGAAAAATGCTTGAAAATTTGAATATTTGTGTTGGTTAATTGATTAACCAATTGGTTAACCGATTAACAATGTTCCAGCAGCAGAAAACGGCTGCTAAAAAGCACTTTTCAGCACATAATCATTTATCCAATCATCCAGAGGATCATACTATCAATTAAGCACGAAATTAACACCAGAAAACAATGATCAAACAGCAAGTAATCACAATCAAACATCAAGATCTCAAATCAACATGGATCAAAATTAACCAAATCAATCAAAACTGATGATCAACATGATGATTATGCAAATAAGCTCAAAACAACAATGGATCTAGAATTCCAACCTACGAAGTGGAGAATTGCTTTGGTTAATGTTGATTCAACTCCAATTGAACAAATCCAAGCTAGAAATTTGGAATTCCTTCAAGATCCAAGTGTATTCTTGTAGTAGAAGTGATGATCAACCAAAATTAAGCAAGATCCACTCAAATAAGCTACTCCAAACCAACTCCGAAATTCAGATCCAAACTTGCACAAAAATTGAATGGAAAAATAGAGATGATGATGGTGAAGGTTGAAGGTTTAGCTCTTAGAAATCAATGATTTCAATGGAGAATCAAAGAATTTAAGGTGAGAAGAGCTTTGGTAGAGGTTTTGGGAGTGAAAAGTTGAGAGCAAAATTAAGAGAATAAGAATGAATTCTGAAGTAAAATGGAAATTATGAGGATTATATGTGTGAGGTTTGGAGTAGATCATTTAAATACCCCTTAGGTTAGGATCCAAATGAGGTTTGAAATGTGGTTTGTGAAAATTGGAATGGGATTAGGAATGGGAAATTGGAGCGAGTTTTAATTAATTTGAAAGTTAACCAAAATTTGAAATGGTTCTAGATCCTTCCTTTAGTATAAAATCAACTTCAAGAATGATCAAAATGGACCCCAAAGTGAATTCACTTGAAAATTCACGTGCAGAGAAGAAATTTGCACTGGTTAATCGGTTAACCATATGGTTAATCCATTAACACCCTTGAATATTTGAATTTGACCTGCTTTTGACTTGGTTAATCGGTTAACCAATTGGTTAATCGATTAACACCTTCAAAATTTTGAATTTGGCGCCTTTTGGAGGGAAACCTGCACAATGGTCTGTTTTCAATCGTTTTGAGCTCTGTTAAGCTTCTGAAACTTATTCTTGAATATTCCAACTGTGAGAATGCTTGATATATTCTGCATGCTGTCTCCTGCACTGAAAATAACCTGCAAAACAAAATAAAATCGACCGCTCGATCGCTTGGCAAAATAAATGTCGGAGCCTCTGATGCTCGATGTTCAGTCTTTTGCGCTAAAAAAAGCCCTGAGCCGCAGGAAAACATTGATCCCCTACCTCAGGAAGAATGCTATGCAATGCAGAGATGCAGAGATGCAAAAATGCAAATAAAAACAAAAGCCAGGTACAAGAAATGGTTGGTAAAATTTTGGGGTGTAACACTTACCTGATAAATAGATGTCCCTCGATTGCCTAGGGAATGAAGACACCTGAAGAAGTTTGGTCGGGACATCTACCTAGTCTCGACAGACTGAGAGTACTTGGTTGTGTGGCATATTCTCATATTAGGCAAGACAAGGTCGAACCTAGAGCTCTACAATGCATGTTCATGGGATACCCTGAAAGAGTCAAAGCTTATAGGCTATAGTGCCTAGAGCCAGGTCATAGGACGTGTGTCACCAGTCGAGATATATTTTTTAATGAAGCAGAGATGGCTTTTAAGAAAAATGATGATGCTGACGAAGGGCTGAAAGAGGGACAAATTCTTGTTGAGGTTGAGCATGTTGATGCTGAATTACGTATCGCAGATGAAGTCGAAGAAGACGTAGAAGATGTTGTTGAAGATGAGGAGACTGATAATGACTACCTGCTAGCAAGAGACAGGTCGAGGAGAGTCATCAAGCCACCTCAAAGACATGGGTATGTAGATCTTATAACTTATGCCTTAATCTCTGCAAGTGAGGTTCTAGACGAAGAACCTATAGACTATAAGGAAGTTATGAGGATCGAAAGAAGACTGAATGGCTGAAGGGCATGGATGATGAGATGAAATCTCTTCATGATAACAACACTTGGGAACTGATCAAGAAACCTGCTGGAGCCAGGTTAGTCAGCTGTAAATGGATTTTTCAAGTTAAGTAAGGAATCGGAGGAGTGACGTCGAAGAGATACAAGGCAAGATTGGTTGTTAGGGGGTTCACTCAGAAAGAATGTGTCGAATTTAATGATGTGTTCTCTCCTGTTGTGAAGCACATATCCATTTGAATGTTGCTTGCCATAATGGCATAGTTCGACCTTCAACTGGAACAGATGGATGTGAAGATTGCGTTCTTGTATGGTGATTTAGATGAAAGAATCTTGATGAGGCAACCTGAAGGGTGTGTCGAAAAAGGGAAGGGAGATAATGTGTGTAAGCCGAATAGATCCTTATATGGATTAAAACAATCTCCTCGACAGTGGAATAAGAGATTAGACAAGTTTATGGCATGCATAAGTTTCATCAGAAGTCAGTTTGACCACTGTGTTTACTTCAGATTTCGACCAGGTAATTCATTTGTTATTGTGTTGCTCTATATGGATGATATTCTAATAGCAAGCAACAATGTCGAAGATGTTATGAGGGTAAAGGTTGAACTCAATAAGGAGTTTGACATGAAGGATCTGGGAGCTGTGTCTAGGATTCTTGGGATTGACATCCGAAGAGATAGAAAGCAGTCGAAATTACGCTTATCTCAAGAGGCATACCTACGGAAGGTTCTAAAAAAGTTTGGTATGTCAAATTCAAAGCCTGTTGTGACTCAGACAAACCCTCAATTCAAGATGAGTATAGATCAGTGTCCCAACATTGATGTTGAAATAACTTATATGAATAGCATTCCATATGCTAACATAGTAGGTTCTTTGATGAATGTTATGGTCTGTACTAGACCTAACATAGCATATGCAGTAAGTCTTGTAAGCAGGTACACGGTGAATCCTAGAAAGGCTCACTGGTAAGCATTGAAGTGGATTCTAAGGTACATAAATGGATCTTTGAACATAGTTCTAATTTATAGTGGAGCCTTGGGTGAAGATATTAAAGCAGCAATCGAAGGATATGTTGACTCTAATTATGCAGGTTGTATGGATTCTATAAAATCTATTTATAGATATGTGTTCACTATGTTTGGGAGAACAATCAGTTGGAAAGCAACACTTCAGAAGGTCGTTGCCTTATCAACCACTAAAGCAGAATATATTGTTCTAACTGAAGTTATGAAGGAAGCATTGTGGCTTGAAGGTCTGCAAAGGAGCTGAAACTTCAAGGTCGAGTTATCACTGTTAAATGTGATAGTCAAAGTACAATACACATGTCGAAGAATTCAGCCTATCATGAGCGAACCAAGCACATTGATATGAGGCTGCATTTTGTCAGAGGGGTAATAGAGCGTGGAGAACTCCAAGTGCTGAAGGTTTTGACAGATCATAATGTTGCTAATATGATCACCAAGACATTGCCCAGTTGCAAGTTTTTCCAGTGTATGCAGTTGATAAAGCTGCATGAAGAAAACTAGTTTCATGATGTTATAGAGTTAGATCCAAGGTGGAGATTTGTGAGATATTGGATCAAACTCTAGTATGGTCAAAGGGTAGCTTCTAGTTCGACAAGAATTAAGACTGAGGTCGAAGTCTGTTCGCATGCTGCTGTTTAAGTAATGTATGTTGTAGTCGAAGTTTGTTCTAACATACATTAGTCAATATTTCTAGGGTTATTAGCATGTTAAATTAGGCCTTGCTTGTAAGCCCAATTGTTTAAGTTAGCTTGTACCCTAAGTTATCTTGTAATAAGTAATTATTAAAAAATCTCATTAGGTTAGTGTGTTATTTTTCTTATAAATAGGATGCTAGTTTCTCAATCTTAGCATAAGGAAAAATAGGAAGATAAAATCCTAATTTCAAGAGAGAGATTATTTTGTTATTCTTTTATACTTGTAATCTTGTTCTAAAACTAAGGAAAGAATAGCAGTTTATAACCAATCCTTGTTGTTCCTTGTTGTTTTACCTTGGTTTCTTTGTTAACCCTAACCCTTGTGTGTTTCTTAATCATAAAGAAACCATTTTATACTTTTTTTAAAGATATCTAATTCACAACAACCTCTTTATATATATGAAAAAAGATATGTTGGAAGTTGAAGTTGAAATTATCCTCAAAGTACTTGTTGTATGAAGGTCACTTAATATACAACAATAGAGTGGCGCTTACAACAGGGAGTTAGTAAGGATGATGGGACATGAGAAGCTTTTTTGGTACTAAGTATAATAAGTTACATAAAAAGTATATTTTATTTTATACTTTAGTCATATTAATCAAGGTTTACCTTTTGATACAAATCTTCTAGTCAGAGGATTCTTATGCAAGTGGATTGAAGCTTGAGTAGAGACCAGAGTCAGTGTTCAGAACTTGGTGAGACTTTAAAGTTTTTGGAGTACTGTGTTCTGATACTTATAGAAGTTGGTAGTTATAAAATGCATCAAAATCTGTCTGGCTAGTTTCTATTCAGAAACATTGACTTTAACAGGTTAAAGTTAACTTGTTTGTAGATACGCTTTTATCCTTTGGTTCAGAGTCTGAACGTCTTTAAAGTCAGAGTCTGTTTCCAATTTTCTGCACACTTAGCAAAATAGTTAGAGTACAAAATTGTTTTCTACACTTTGTTATCATTAAAACTCAAGGATAGTTGTAGAACCAAACTTGTTCCAACAATCTCCTAATTTTTATGATGACAAATCCATGTATTTTTATGAACAATTTTTACTTGGATAATCATATTTATAAACTTCAGAGATAGGTTTGTAAGCTCCCCCTGAGTTTTATATTTAACAAGTTTTATAGTTTCTTCAAAGTGAGGTTTGTAAGCTCCCCATAAGTATTTATCACATTTTTCTTAGTTTCTTTAGAGTGAGGTTTGTAAGCTCCCTTTGAGTTTAGGCTTATAAAAGTATTAGTTGATCAATTTTACTTTAGCTATGTTTGGGTTTTATTGCGGTCACAAGATCTATCAAAATCATATTCATTTTCTCCCATTTTGTCATCGATCAAAATAGCATAATGACAATAAAATGCAAAAGAAAGAGTAAAAAGGAGAGAGAGAAAAATAATTTTCATTGATGAACAGAATAACACAAAAAGAAGATAAAAAATAAGAAGACAACAACAAAAGAAATCATGTAAAGGAGAAACTAGAGCAGAGAGAATCGAATACTAGAGGTTCCTAAGCTGCTTCAAGCTTCTGATTCCAGCTGGTCTTTAGAGCCTCTGTTAACCTAACCTCATGCACATTCTCAACAATACCTTGTTGAAGGAAAAGTTCAGAAAGAACTATTCCAAAAGGTATGAAAAAAGATATTCCCTAGTGAGAGGCAATAATCTTCTTCCTCAAGAAGTTGAAGATTGTGAGGGGAAGGTTAACCCTAGTCCTCGACAAGATGAAGAACATAAGATGCTTGTCAATATAGGTGAGTGTTTCCATCATATCTTCTCATGACTGAAAGTTTGTCAATATAGATGCTTGTCAATAATGTTAGTCTTATAGTTATGCCTACAGTAATATCAACCTGAATAACTCTTAATGCTTTATGTGTCTTGCATTCGTAGTTAGACAAAACCATATTATGAGGCCTTAGACTAGTATGATACTCACCAATTTTCTTTAATAAGAATATGGAATTAATTTAATTGATGTTCTTCCATCTACTAGGACTTTGTTAATGCCTACATTGTCAACCTTAGCCTAGTTGAAAAGGGGTTTTAGGTGTTGTTTCATACCTTCATCATGCCTTTCTAAAATGGCCTTTTCTTCCTCCACACACCCATTATTCATTGCATAATGACATAAAGACGTATAATTTTCAATTTCTGCAACAAAATCATTTCCCTCTTTTTTAGTTACCCTGATAATCTGGTCATGTTTTATGGATATAACATATATCATATTGCATATTATATATAGTTCACCATCCGGTCCAGAATCAAAATTATCAGTTAACATGTACTATGGGATCATTTAAGGATTAGGTTCTTAAGGATTGCAAAAAGATCACTTATGAGGCAAAACTAGGTGGAAGTTCAATGGGAAGCACACTAACAATAGCCAGAATGCAAAATCTATTAAAATTGGAAAACAATCCTAAAAATCCTAATAAAATTCCTAAGGGATCCTCAAGATGTTAGGAAGCTATGGTTAAAATATGGGAGCTAAGCTCCAAGCCTAAGGGTGCTAACAGAGAGAAAAAACCTTAAAGTGTCCCATGAAGTAGGCAAAGATGGAGGGTGCTAAAGATCTACTCAAAACCCTAACTAAATGCTATCCAAAAATCAGAAAAAAATACCTAGAAATCATCTAAGGTGTCTAGAATCATCACACACAAAAATCAGAAGTTTATTCTATGCTTTGGATAGGAAATGAAATTCTAGAAGTAAACATGTATGTTTTCACAATTAAAGAAATAACCAATCATGGAAAATTCACATTAAATTGAAAAATGCTCTAAAAATTAAACTAAAAAATTGTAAAATCATCTAACATATTAAGGAATCTTGGGAAAAAAACTCATGAATTCTGGAAGCATTTTACTATTTTTTTTATCAATTAAAAGTGAACAGCCATAAAACATGAAAATAAAGAAAAAGAAATGAAAAAAAGGATAAAATCATGTGGCAAATAGCAATAAAATCATGTTGGTTTAGTGGGCCTGCGCTGAGGGGGGTTCAATTAGCAATAAAGCCCAAGTCCAAGGTGTTAAACGCAACATTTCATTTAATGGAGTGCATTGTTTTATTAAACCTAGTCAACTATGTTGAGATTGAATCATGGCCTCACGATCTGGATAAAGTCCACTAATCCTAGGGTCAATATCATGACAAGCATGAATCAGAAACCCAACACAAAATGAGGCTAGATCGTGACCATGGAATTGGCTTAAGTCAAAAGTTCAGGCAAGATCTGAAGGTTACGAATGTGACACACGTGCTTGGCATTTTTAAACACCATTAGATTGAAATTGTGGCCATTCAATTCATGCCTCAGTCAAATGATCCCATGGTTGTGCACGCGCTGGGGGTTTAAATGTAAGATGGAGGGAGAACGCACCAGATGGCGGGGGGTATGTTTCAGACGGCGGCCGGACTAGTTTCGGTCGTCTTCTACCTTCAAATGGTGAACAGTGCCTTATCCAAAAGTTCATCAAAACTGATAATTTTTTATACCAATCTTTCCGCCTCACCATGAAGATCATCATGCCATGTTTTATTTTCAATTTTAACCTATAATTAAGCCTAATCAAAAGCTACAACTTTCTAGGTATCATCAAGAAATGTTGTAATCACTCACCAATCTTATCCTAAAATGGTCTACACATCTAGGGGAGCATGAATCTGTGACAATGGCGTGATAAAGATCTTTAAACAGGGTGCTATGGTGAATTTTACATACCTGGTTGAAAGCTTGCACAACACCTCCAATGGCCATGAATCCTTCAAGATAATTACCCATAAACACTCCTTGGATCTTCCTCTAGCTATTTGCAACCTCAATTTGGCTTGGAAATAGAAGAAATCCCAAAATCGAAAATCACTTGATATCCATTTTTTCTCAACTGAATCCAGTTACCTCTCCCTCCAAAGTTAGTTATTTTCTGTTGTAGATGATCATGGAGTTATATGGAATGGATCTCAATCACTTTTAAGCCCAATTGAAGCCCATGGAAGTCCATTCAAAAAATCCAATTTTCTCATTTGAAGCTTGGTGATTCTCACAAAACAGAGCTTGAACAGCTTCAAGCTTGGCTCATTCTTGTTGCTGGTGATGTAATAAATCCAATGGTGGAGGTTTGGCCCTTGGAATTGGATCAATGGTGTGGATTGGCTATGTTACTTCAAGATGAAGTAATCTTGGATTTTGCAATGTAAATGACCTCAAAGTGCAATTATGGTTTTGGCATTGTTCTTAGAACATTTAAGGCACTCAAATTATGCACACATATGACATAAATTGGTTTAATTTGAATTGGATCCAAACTAGCCCTTTTCAAATGTTCCTTCATGGAAATTTCTTCAAGCATTCTCATTTCCAAGCCAATTCAATGGTAACTTGATGTTTTGTTGAGAAAATGACCCTATTTTGAGCAACTTTCAAGTTGGAAAGATTTTCATTTGAGGTATCCAAAGTGGTGAACTTGACCTATAACCAAAAGTGACCTATAATCAAAGTTTCCCAAAATACCCCTGACTTACAAGCTTCATATCTTGAGCTTTACAAATCAGATGAAGGACTTATCGTACTCTTTGTAAAGCTAAGATGATAAGGAACAACATTCATGTTTGTGTCAATATAAGGAGAGATATCCTTCTAGCTCAAAAATGTCTTGGAAGTTGGTTGACTTTCAAGTACCAAAATCACATTCATTTGATGACCTGTAACTTTTCTGCTTCATAACTTGAGTTCTAGAAATCATATGAATGACTTCTAGTACTCAAAATAAATCTATGAACATGCTCTACATGTCTCATGTTGGTGTAAAGATGATATGGAACTTGTATCTTGAGTTATGTGGTCTTGAAGTTAGGCAACAAGATAGGGGATTTTACCCTATCAAGCTTAGAAACCCTAGCTCAATAAGTTCTCACACTCTTGAATGTTGATGAATTAATATTGAAATGATCTCTTAGGTGTCTCAACACAACATTCCATGATTATAGTTGCTTGGAATTGATTCTTAATCTCCTTAAGACTCACAGTTGACTTAGGGTTGGCCAGATGAAAACCCTGATTGCACCACCTTTGGTTGTGGCCTCTTGTACTTCGCATAATGGCTTGTATAAGCTCTCCAATGATCCTAAAGACATCCAATGAGCTTTCTTAATGCTTATATCTACACCCATGGACTCATGGCCTTCTGATGGTTTTCATAATGGCCTCCAAGATAGGAGATGAACCACATTCAACTCTTTGACTTTTTTGATGGTGATAAGCTCTTGAATAGCTTGAATACAAACTCTTGATTAGGCTTAGACCTTTGATAACCTCCTCTTGATAAGCACACCTCTCTCAATCCCTAGTACATGGACAATGGTATGCAGATGCTAATGCTATATGAATGCAATGAGAAGGAAAAAAAGTTGGGCAAATTTTGGGGTGCAACAGATGGCTGCTTCACTGGGGAAACGAAGCTCTTACGAGAACGAGAAGTTCAAACGCAGTTGGGTATTCATATCAAAATCTGCTGAGGAAAGTGCCCTGAACGGCTCACCAATACTCACCTAAAAGTGACGACTCACTAGGGAAGCAGTCAAAATTCAACCTGCCAGGAATTGCCCACCTGAGGCACAAACTATCCCTGCTATAGATCCACTCTGCCAGGGAATCATAAACTTACAGACTTTGCTGGGACACGGTCTATCTCTGTTGGGAAAAAGAACCACTTCATGCTGATTTTGTTGAGGATATAGACAACTCTACGATCCTGCAAGGGAGAAAAGCCAACTCTACTGGGGATCGCCCAATGAGGGAACAACATCGACCTCTGCTTGGGGATGATTCAAAAAACTGAACTCCGAGGGGATACGAAATCACCTGCTCAGACTCCGTGGGGAGAAATCCCATCTCGACTCGCTGGGGAGTATATGTAACACCCTTCTAACCCCACATAAAAATACATAATTAATCAGAGTAAATTAACATGCTTTCACAAAAGGGAGTCACACAATATTACAAATCTCAACATTCACCTGTCATACTCATGTAACATTGAAATAAATAGTCATGCTATTAAATTTTCATCTTGCATGTAGCAGCGGATTCAATCTATTTACATAAATCCCTTCACAGAATATTCATGTTCCTCACATAATCATCAACACTTAGGCACAAAGGCCATTACCACATATTTCTAATACATTTAAAACACAACTTAGAATACATAATATATCTCTAAGGCATAAACCCAACGATCCCAGTGTTACATAACCAGAGCATGACTCGACCCAACATAATTAAAATATTAAACGACTACACCAGCAGAGACCTCGCAACTACTAGCAGTACAACTCCAAGATACCTGCACGATGTCATAAAGGACATCATTCCAGCAGAAGGGTGAGAAACATTACCATAATAATCAATGCACATAATCATGTATAAAAGCACAAGTACATAATACATATATCCCACCTTTTCTCACCATAATGCATATTAACACAATAACAAAGCATATATTATATTTCTATAACATAGAATATCCATATTATACTTCTTACCACATTACATCACCACTCACTAACATACATTACAATGTATATATATATATATATATATATATATATATATATATATATATATATATATATATATATATATATATATATATATATATAAACAAGCATCTCATCATGCATACATTCACGATTCGCTCATATACATCGCTATCTACATATAAACAAATATGGATAATCATCAAGCATATTTAACATGCGTACATCCACAATTCCAATCAATCCATATAAACATACAAAATATGTTATTTTCATCACCAATTCACATAAACATTCACATTCATGTTTATTTCACCAATGCACCATATAAAGATGATAAATGCAACTCATAGAGACCGACTCACGACTCTATGCAGATGCAAATGCGGTACCGACTCATTTCAGCAGGTTCAATTGAAGAACCAAAAATAACCATCGCTCACACCCCACATGGGCACACGAGGTTCTGCAGATTCTACGCGGAATCAAATATAACCATCGCAACATACGAGGTTCTGCAAATCCACCGAGGGATCAATAAATAACCATCGCTCACACCCCACAAGGGCATACGAGGTTCTGCAGATTCACCGAGGAATCAATAAATAACCATCACTCACACCCCTCAAGGACACACGAGGTTCTGCAAATCCACCGAGGGATCAATAAATAACCATCTCTCACACCCCACAAGGGCACACGAGGTTCTGCAAATCCACCGAGAGATCAATAAATAACCATCGCTCACACCCCACAAGGGAACACGAGGTTCTGCAAATCCACCGAGGGATCAATCGACACAAGAATGCATACCATGATCCTTCACATGCAACATGACTCATGACACTCTTGAAATGGATACATGTTTACAAACATACTCATGCATTCGTCACATTCATCACATATATTCATTATGCACTCACAATATATACATATATTCATCATTTCATTCACACTATTCAAACAAGGTTCACATTTACAATCATCATACATCACATACCATCACATATATTCAATATGCATTCACAATATATATATATATATATATATATATATATATATATATATATATATATATATATATATATATATATATATATATATATATATATATATATATATATATATATATATATATATAT
This sequence comes from Lathyrus sativus, assembly GCA_963859935.3. Classification (NCBI taxonomy): domain Eukaryota; kingdom Viridiplantae; phylum Streptophyta; class Magnoliopsida; order Fabales; family Fabaceae; genus Lathyrus; species Lathyrus sativus. The sequence continues at coordinate 336,192,208 of OZ012739.1, forward strand.
ATATATATATATATATATATATATATATATATATATATATATATATATATATATATATATATATATATATATATATATATATATATATATATATATATATATATATATATATATATATATATATATATATATATATATATATATATATCACAATGCATATATACATATGTTCATCATTCATCTCATATCGCTTCATTCTATATTCACATTTATAACTCACAATTCAACAATTCATACACATCAACATCCTCCCTACAACAATGATATTTATGCCACATGGCTCATGTAAAACTCATCAATTAACACCAATCCTTTTTTGGGATTATGGGTACATCACTTATACCCTACCAGGAACAACATCTCAGTTATTCTACCCCGGTAATTATTCCACCAGGAACGACATCTTAGTCATTCTACCCCGGTGTATACAACCGCAACACTATACCTCACTAGGAATAACATCCTGTTATTCTACCCCAGTGATTACTCCACTAGGAACGACATCTTGCCATTCTACCCCAGTGAGTATGACTCAAGGCATATACACATTCCCCACACCATTCTTACATTACCAAACAATGCGCACGTACTCGCCATATATATTCTCATGCATTCTTCACCCACCATCGCATACAAGCAATATACACTTACGAATATCGTGCCAAACGGCAACAACTCAATCACATTCATCATGAATTTCAATCAATTTAAATAATGTATCACATATGCCAAAAGGCCACATATTCATAATTGATTCATAATCTAGGATTCACGCCATACGGCTACCCACAACACATCATATAACAACGCACAAGCTATACGTTACATAATTATATCAAATACATCGACATTGGATGGAACCAACCAAAATAAAACAAATGTTGTCACATTCGCTGACCTTCGCCTGGCGAAGCCTCTAGCGAACCTTCGCTACTTCGTTCGCCTGGCGAACTTGCCAGCGAAGACCACTGGGAGTTATTCTGGAATTACTCGCTAGCATACTCGCCTGGCGAACCTTCACCACACTCATTCGTCTGGAGAACTTGCCAGCGAAGACAGGGTGTGTAAGAGCAAGATTTGTCTCTACAGGATTATCTCTATGTTTTGATGATAACAATTGAGTATTTGTGAAAGAATCATTTTATGGTTTAATGTTTGTTATGTGCAGGTCATATTAAATTAAATATATTAGACCAAACAAACAAAAGCAACGTGTGCAGCTAGTAATATATGGAATTACTATGTGTAACGTCATAAAGCGCTTGGGAGAAGCTAGTTTGCTTATGTATCTGATCACCATCAGTAAGGAACCAAGGATGCTGTATATTGCAGTTGCAATGCTCCTGTGGTTTATGATCTGAAGAAGTGCATCTGATCTAAAAGCAAATGAAGCTCAGTAAAGAAAGTGAGCCCTCTAAAGAACTGAAGTGCTGAAGAATCTGATGACTTGAAGTTCTGAAGGCTGAAGGCTCTGAAGACCAAGTGCGTCAAGACTCTGAAGACATGTTCTGAAGGACAAAACTCTGAAGACTCTGAAGACATGTTCTGAAGGTCAAGACTCTGAAGACTCTGAAGACATGTTCTGAAGGTCAAGACTCTGAAGATATAATCATCTGAAGAAGTTTGTGCTGAAGACTCTGATGACTTGAAGTTTTGAAGGCTGAAGGCTCTGAAGACCAAGTGCAAAAGACTCTGAAGACCAGACTCTGAAGAAGAAAGATTATGAAGCTTCACCAGACAAGACGTGTTCAATCAGATGAGTTGTTGCTATCAACTCTGATGAACAAAGTGCTGAAGTCAGAATCTGATGTTTACTATGCTATCTATACCAAAGTAGTTTCTGAACTACTCATCTGTAACACATCAGAAGAACCAAGCCAGAAGCAAATTTTTCCAAGCTGTTAAATGGAATATTACCGTTGCAAGAAAAGGACAAGAAAGTGATGTCATCCAACACGTGCTTATCTATCCGTTGAGATATGACCGTTGGAGTTTGAATGAACATCCTTATCCTCTCAACGGCTCTATTAGCTGTACTATAAATGAATAACATTTGAATCATTCAAATGTTAGCATGCTTGTAAGCATGAAGTGTAGAAAAGAAAGAATGAAGAAAAGCTTAAAATGAAAAGAAGCCTTAGTGCTCACACACAGAAAAGCTTTTAAGCAATATGGAAACTGTACTCAATAATCTCTTAGAGATTTATTATTAGATTAGTTTCTATATTAGAAAGCAAGGAGTTGTTGCTCAATACTTGCTAGGAACTTAATTAGGAGTAATCTGCTTATTTGAGAAGCACTTATGTAATCTCCGGCAACACAAATTCTTTTTAGAATTAAGTGGTTCCTCAAGTGATCTTGTTAAGATCAGTATACTTGAGATGACAAGTGACAGTAGTCATTTGTGGAAATCCTAATAGGAGATCTTTAGTGATTGGATTCTATTAAGGTGTCAATGAACGTTATATCCTTGGGGATCCCTGAACGTGTCATTGTCAAGTTGTTAGTCACTTGCAGTTAGCTTGTGCATCTGTAATCAGTTCGGTTATAGTGGATTAAGTCCTTATTTGATTAAGGCGAAATCACCTTGGAAGGGTGGACTGGATTAGCTTGAGAGTTGCTCAAGTGAACCAGGATATATGTTGTGTTCTTTACTTTCAGTATGCTTTGTTATTTATGCTTCCGCAATATATTTAATATAAGCGCATAAAAGCATTAAGTTAAGAAGAAGACAAGAAATCAAAAAGGTTAATAAGAAGGCATAAACCCAATTCAATCCCCCCTTTCTTGTGTTTATTTCACACCTTCAATTGGTATCAGAGCCTGGTTCTGTTATTGATGGATATCAAACACCTAACAGTGTCAGATAAAGATCCATAGGCTGTGTGAAGAAATTCTTTTGGGGATAGTTCACCGTTCTTACAATTTCAGTCTCATATCAGTTTTTGAGGATTATGAGTACTAAAATTGTAATCTATTGAGTTATCTTGAGCAAGTCACTGATTCTATGAAGTTTGAAATTTGAAGTGTTGAAGCCTTCAACAGCAAATCTCCTCCAGAAGATTCTGAAAGAAGAATGAAGAATCAGCTGACAGGATAGATTCATCAGATAAGAAGATATATCTGTTGAATGCTGATCTGAAAATACGTTTGGATTTACAACATATTTGCTCAAAGATAAATCTTCTGCAAGCAATAATTCTTGATCTCTAAAGATTAATTCTGGTGAGTATGAGATGTTTTCAAGAAACGGATTAGTCCACACTTGACTTTCTCATGACAACTCATTGGGATTTATCTTTAAGTAAGAAAAGATATATTGTTGGCTAATGAATCCTATTCATCAGAACGCCAGAATGAAGTCTGCAGAAAAGGGTAAGTTTAGAAAAATATTCAAATATGGAAGAAATGATTCTTCAGATCCAAAACATTTGAAAGTTGCTCTCCTTGAAGAGCTTCAAAGAATTCTGCAGAGGTTTCTAGAAAGGCAGTGTTTCTAACTCATCTGGATTATGATGATATGATGAATTCAGAAGATCTCATTAGAAGTAGCATGGACAATTAAGTTCTATTAACTCGAGATGTTGAACAAACTGAAATTGGTCAGATGCTATCAGACATTATTTTTCAGAAATTCATAATGAATGTTTTGAGAAATAAAGATATGAGGAAAGATACAATGACAGTAGTCATTCTGTCAAATGTAAAAAGGATTTAAGTTTCTGGGGTTATTCAATTTGAATAAGTCAGTAAACATTCTTTTTCAAGAGCAGATGTTATGTCAACTCTGATAATCTAACTCCTTACATGTTAGCTCAGCATTGTAAGAGCAAAATTGTCAGTCAGACTGTGTCTTTTGATGCATCTAAGTTTGATGATAACTGTATCTAGATTGGATCTGTATTTGTTTCAAGCAGAAAAATTCAGAAGATGAAGCCTGATGGAAGCTAGATGCTCTCTACACATGAAGATCAGATTATCTGTGCTCTGAGGATGTCTCTCAAGAATCAAATGGATGTTGTTATGTTGATGAAGATGCTGCAGAATGCTAACAAAGGAATTGAGATCTGTTCAAGAAGAGTTATTCAGAATATTCTACTTTAGTTGCTGTTACTGGTTTGTCACACAAGATGTTGGAGAATCAGAAGCAGAATGTGTTCCAGCTGAAGAATCAGAAGCTACTCCAGATGCTATTCAATTAGCTGCTTCTGAAGAATCTACTCTGAGAAGTTTCCCCCCAGAATCAAATCTTCTTTTCCAAAAGAGACGTTCATTGGAAAGAAGGATGATTTCAGAAGAACAAGATTCTTTCTTCTCAAAGATTGTCAGCAAGAAACTCTTGACTATACAGAAGACATATGCTTTTGTGACAAGGTTAGAATTCATATTCTTTTCAATCTCGTTCGTTGATTAGTATAACATCAATATAAATCAGATGAATATTAAAAATACTTTTAAATGGTTTTATTGAAGAAGAAGTATATGTTCATCAACTTCCCAGTTTTCTTTTTGAAAATTATTTTGTCAAAAGTAAAGTTGTTACTACTCTTCTTCTTAAAGACTATTAAGAAAGATATTTTAAATCTGTCAGATTTATTTACATTGATGATACTTCTATTTAGAACCATATACTTCACTTGGAAAGGAGTTTGCTGAGTGTATGCAGGCAGTAGCTAAAACTAGCATTCTAAAAAAGGCTAGTGAAGTCAGATCAACAGCTGTACAGAAGGTTCTGTAACACTGATTCTGAAGAGGCTCTGTCAATCAAGACATCTCGCCTTCAATTGTTGGTTATTCTGAAGCAAAGCTATAGAAGATAGTTCAAAGCATCAGAAGTAACGCAACTGAGGCAGGATACTGAAGACACTTTCAGTTGGTATCAGTATAGACTCAGAAGAAAAGCTACAGAGGAAAATTTACAGAAGAATGTGATGAAGCAACGCTAAAAGGAGACTCTGAAAGTTTGTTGAGAAGCAACTCTACAGAAGACTCTGAGTAGTTGGTTGATATGTCAGCAACATAGCTCACTTCTGGAAAATAAGGACACCTGAATAATGAAGATCTGGTTTGATCTGAAGCATACCTCTGGATGAACGGTTTGTTTAATCATTCTCTAGAGCTAAGCTGCATAGATCTGAAGCAGAGGATCTAATGCAAGGAATCATTTCCATAGTTGTTCACTCAATAGACGCTAATCAAGATAAGTTGGGTTGCAACTTCACTGTCAGAAGAGTCTACTTTGGATATCATAAAGTTGATATTAGACTCTTATCAGTCTTCAACCTTCTGAAGAAGCACTTCTGGGTTTGATGTTATTAATTGAGCTAACATCTGTTGATGAAGCGCTTCTGGGCAAAGGCTGATTGTTGATAATCAGAAGAACTTACTAACATAACAGAAATAGTTATGGTTAGAAAGTCTGATGTAGAGAATCTCTTCAGAATATTAAGCAGAAGCTTTGAAGATTTCTGAAGCTAATTCAGAAAGGAAACGTTGTCTCAATTGGTATCAAGTATTATCTAATGAAGCACTGATGCTAAGATTCAAGTTTTGATAACAAGCTTGGATTCAGAAACCAAAGGTGGAGAAACCTAAGGTGATTTAGCAGAAGATCCTACTCCTTCTATTGGTACTCAGAAGTTCTCACACCTTCAGTTGGTACGAGAATTCTAGAAGAAGAAGTCTCCCTCAGATACTGATTGATAAGAACAAGATTGTTATTCAAATCTAGAAATTCATCTTGGTTTAATGATAATTTATGATGATCAACCACGACTGTCCAAAGGATAAATTCTTGGTGCAAGAAGATATAGCTTTCATCTGGAAACAAGTCATCTTGAAGATAAAGAAGCATGATCATCGGCATCCAAAGATGGATGATCAGAAGATGAAGACCAAAGGAGGAATCAGATAAAGAATGTAGCAGATAGAAGGATAATCTGTTAGAGAGTAGCCATCTAAGACTCTCATGTATTTAACGTACACTCTAAGAAAGAAAAAGGTTAGTAAAATGGTAGATCAGAAGCTCTACAAAGGTATGAGTTGTACTCTTCTGTATTTTACTGTTTCTAGTCCTGACATTCTTTTCAGTATATGTGTATGTACTTGATTCCAATCAGATCCTAAAGAATCTCATTTAACAGTTGTTAAGAGATTTCTGAGGTATCTGAAAGGTACTACTAACGTGACTCTGTGTTGCAGAAAACCAGATAACTATTTTTAGTAGGTTTCTGTTATGCTGATGTTACTGAAGTTAGAGTTAGTTGCAAAAGTACCTATGGTTAGCACTATCCCTTAAAGAAGCAAAATACATCAGATGCTGATTGAAGTATCAGATGCTCTGGATGAAGTGTCAAATGAAGGACATTGATGTACAGATGATTGAAGGATCAAATGGCACATCACCTTCAATTGATATCAGATGATATCTGAAGATCTGAGCAAATCTGAAGTCGTAGACTATCAGAAGATTTGGATCATCTGGAGATCTGGATAAAAGATTCAATTAGAAGATGAAGCAAAGCGTCAGATAACTCTGAGCAAAACTTCAGAAGATGTTTGAGTGAAGATACAGAAGATTCTGGGCGCATAATCAAGAATCAAAGCAAAGGCCAGAACAAGCACTTCAACTCTGAAACTTGAGACTTCTTGAGATATTTTTCAGAAGTAATTAGACTCTGAAATTGGACGTATTTCAAGTTGCTCTAAGGACTGGAATTATTGGTATCAAGATCAAGCCAAAAGGAAGAATAATTTTCAACCTTCTTGTCTAAATCTAGCAGAGGAAGATTCCAGAAAAGAAACTTCCAGATTAGTACAAGAAGCTGAAGATGCTAAGAAGACTAAGGAAAATGTTGTAGTGGATTTTCTTGTGAAACTACTTTTGTACGTTGAGAACGTGACATTAGTAAGTTTAGAGGAGATCAACAAGCTATGAAGGATGTACAACAAGTTGTCAGAGAAAGTTCTGCTGAACAGAAACGTGTCAACAATCCTCGTCAGAGCATGCTTCTACAAACTCTGAAGAGTTGTCACTCTCCAAGAAGCAGGGGGAGATATAGAAGATGCAATCTGAGAAAAGATATCAACCTACATTCAATTGGTATCAACCTGTAAGAATTAGGTTCTCAGGTGTTATCTCTTAACTCTTATCTTTTTAATTTCTAACATTAAAGAGAGAGAAATGATTTTTTGTTTAATTTTTTTTAATAAAAAAAAAAAACTCAAATTTTTTGATGATGTCAAAAAGGGGGAGAAATGAAAGATGATTTTGATATTATCTGGAAGAATAGAATATAACTTGGGGAGAAATGGAAAATGTTTTTGAGAAATAGAATATAACTTTGATATATTCTATAACCTGAAAGAGAATGCAAAAACATATAAACTGCGTTTATTACTAATTATTTGTTTGATGTTTTCCAAGGAACTCTGAACAAGTTCACTAGGCATTCTAAACAGGATAAATGAAAGAAATCTGAGTTCAAATGAACTGGTATCAAATTCAGAAGCAAACATTCTACTAGTTTCTTTTGGTATCAGACTGCTTCAAGAAATCAAGAATCTGAGAAGAAAGCAAATTTGAGAAAGCAGTATCAAAACTGTATCAAGTTCAGAAGATCCAAATATCTGACATATTGTAATCAGGGGGAGTTCTCCCAGGAAGGTTCACAAGTCAGGATATTTGATTTTCACCCAGTCTGAAACTCAGGGGGAGTTTCTCATCTGAAGGATGTTCTGAAGAATAAGAGAAAATGCTTAAGAAGATTATGAAGTTATATGACCCTGATACAATGCTTAGAGAAGACAAGTTCTAAAGATCTGAAGATGGAAGTTCTGTTGAACTAGTCCAGATGCTGAAGACTTATGCTCTCTTATATTGTAGGGAAGTATTCCTTCTATTCTATTCCATTTGATTGTGTTTTATCAAATTTATATTTTGTAAGTCTTGGGATCAGAGTATGTCTCTGAACAAGCATAAAAATGTGTTTAAGGTTAACTCATTCAGGGGGAGAAGTTGCTTAGAACTCTGAATAGGTTAATGCTTGGTGATTACCCTGTATAAAATGTTTTATCAAAATACATGTTTTTGTCATCATCAAAAAGGGGGAGATTGTAAGAGCAAGATTTGTCTCTACAGGATTATCTCTATGTTTTGATGATAACAATTGAGTATTTGTGAAAGAATCATTTTATGGTTTAATGTTTGTTATGTGCAGGTCATATTAAATTAAATATATTAGACTAAACAAACAAAAGCAACGTGTGCAACTAGTAATATATGGAATTACTATGTGTAACGTCATAAAGCGCTTGGGAGAAGCTAGTTTGCTTATGTATCTGATCACCATCAGTAAGGAACCAAGGATGCTGTATATTGCAGTTGCAATGCTCCTGTGGTTTATGATCTGAAGAAGTGCATCTGATCTAAAAGCAAATGAAGCTCAGTAAAGAAAGTGAGCCCTCTAAAGAACTGAAGTGCTGAAGAATCTGATGACTTGAAGTTCTGAAGGCTGAAGGCTCTGAAGACCAAGTGCGTCAAGACTCTGAAGACATGTTCTGAAGGACAAAACTCTGAAGACTCTGAAGACATGTTCTGAAGGTCAAGACTCTGAAGACTCTGAAGACATGTTCTGAAGGTCAAGACTCTGAAGATATAATCATCTGAAGAAGTTTGTGCTGAAGACTCTGATGACTTGAATTTCTGAAGGCTGAAGGCTCTGAAGACCAAGTGCAAAAGACTCTGAAGACCAGACTCTGAAGAAGAAAGATTATGAAGCTTCACCAGACAAGACGTGTTCAATCAGATGAGTTGTTGCTATCAACTCTGATGAACAAAGTGCTGAAGTCAGAATCTGATGTTTACTATGCTATCTATACCAAAGTAGTTTCTGAACTACTCATCTGTAACACATCAGAAGAACCAAGCCAGAAGCAAATTTTTCCAAGCTGTTAAATGGAATATTACCGTTGCAAGAAAAGGACAAGAAAGTGATGTCATCCAACACGTTCTTATCTATCCGTTGAGATATGACCGTTGGAGTTTGAATGAACATCCTTATCCTCTCAACGGCTCTATTAGCTGTACTATAAATGAATAACATTTGAATCATTCAAATGTTAGCATGCTTGTAAGCATGAAGTGTAGAAAAGAAAGAATGAAGAAAAGCTTAAAATGAAAAGAAGCCTTAGTGCTCACACACAGAAAAGCTTTTAAGCAATATGGAAACTGTACTCAATAATCTCTTAGAGATTTATTATTAGATTAGTTTCTATATTAGAAAGCAAGGAGTTGTTGCTCAATACTTGCTAGGAACTTAATTAGGAGTAATCTGCTTATTTGAGAAGCACTTATGTAATCTCCGGCAACACAAATTCTTTTTAGAATTAAGTGGTTCCTCAAGTGATCTTGTTAAGATCAGTATACTTGAGATGACAAGTGACAGTAGTCATTTGTGGAAATCCTAATAGGAGATCTTTAGTGATTGGATTCTATTAAGGTGTCAATGAACGTTATATCCTTGGGGATCCCTGAACGTGTCATTGTCAAGTTGTTAGTCACTTGCAGTTAGCTTGTGCATCTGTAATCAGTTCGGTTATAGTGGATTAAGTCCTTATTTGATTAAGGCGAAATCACCTTGGAAGGGTGGACTGGATTAGCTTGAGAGTTGCTCAAGTGAACCAGGATATATGTTGTGTTCTTTACTTTCAGTATGCTTTGTTATTTATGCTTCCGCAATATATTTAATATAAGCGCATAAAAGCATTAAGTTAAGAAGAAGACAAGAAATCAAAAAGGTTAATAAGAAGGCATAAACCCAATTCAATCCCCCCTTTCTTGTGTTTATTTCACACCTTCAGGGTGTTTGTTACTGACTTGGTTCGCTGCTGCTCGCTAGGCTTCGCCCGGCGAAGCTTCGCTGCCATTCGCCTGGCAAACCTGCGAACTCAGAACTCCCATGGCTGCTCCAAAATCATCAAAACCACAAGAATTGAACGATTTAATCCAAATCAGTTCCAGTAGCACGGCCCACTCATCACCCGACTATACTACACCGTCTATTCCAAATTCTAACCGATAAAACTCAGTTTCTACCGATTAAACTCATTTCGACCTAAAATGGAAAATGAGGAAGAACAACCAAACAAATCCAAACAATCCATACATAATCACATACATTGGTAAGATAACAATGCTTCTCACCCTTACCTCGATTAATCGGAAGCTAGAGGTCGTTCTTGAGCTTTCCAAGCTTTTCCTTCTTTTTCCTTCTACTTTCTCTTCTTCCTCCACTTTTCTTTCATGTTTTCTATTTTACATTTTCGTTCCGCTCCCCCTTCATATATCCTTCCCTTCGGTTTCTCTCCAATTTATTCCCTCTCTCAAAACATCTATCAATCCATTTAAACAATCATCTAATCATTCAAATAATTAGAATAATCCAAATAAACCAATTAATTAACACAAATAATTAATTATTGAAAATTGGGCTGTTACAACTCTCCCCCACTTTAGGAATTTTCGTCCTCGAAAATGTTACCTCAATGAACCGAGTCGGATACGACTTCCTCATCCCAATCTCTCAAATCCCACTTTCTCTAGTTGGTTCCCCCAACTGTCTTTACCGAAGAAATCTTCATTGCCTCGAAGTTACTTCTTGCTCATCAATCTGAACTAGCAATGCCTCAACAGTCAAATCCTTCCTCACTTGTACACCATCTGTCCGAATGAATGCACTTGAACTTCCTCAATTAGGCACATATCACATCATGTAAATTCACAAGCGACAGCGGTAAGATAATATAACATGATACTTCTCCCACGCTTCCGCTGCGCCACTCTGATACTAAGCAACAAAACACGGTGTGTGCTTCCGAGACTTCAAAGCTCGATCAACACCCGTTACCACTGTAACCCTCAGAACATGTCCTTTCTCGGATCTTCTTGATCTTTTCAGTCATCTCTTACATAATCCTCAGGTCTGAGCACAGTACCCTCGCTTGAACCATATCAATACAAAGGAGTCTTACACCTCCTGCCATACAAAGCTTCAAATTCCCATCTGACACCATATTAGATGACAGCTCATATAATCTTTATCATTTCAGTGATATACATCTCAACCGGCTCCAACATAGAATGATTAATCCTCATTGGTAGGAAAAGAGCCAATCTAGTCATTCCATCCAAGATCACTCAATTAAGACCATATTCCTCCAATTCTCCGGAAAACTCATGGGAATACTATCCGATTTCAACTCTGGAATATACAACGGTTACATCAGACCCAACAGTCTCAGACGTTCATTCTTCGGCTTCCGACAAGTCTAACCAGCACATACAACTAAACCACTTCTCTCTTCATCTATAGCCATCAAAATAATTTCCTCAAATCCGGTTACATCTTTATAGCACTAGGATGGATACTCCACCTACCACAATACCCTTGTTCCACTTAATAATATCTAGAACACAACTCTATCACGACATCTCACAATACCATTCCCATTAATACGAAAATCAGTCCTTCGACTTAATTCATCAAATTCAACCCTCATCATCAGTATATACCAAATCTTCAAATCGATGCATCAGTTACCGCGTTGCTCTACCCGAATGGTAATTCAATCTAAAGCCATAATCCCTCAGGAATTCCAATTGTTTTCCTCTGCCTCATATTCAATTCTTCCAATTCAAACCAATACATTAAGTCACTCACTAACCAATTGTTACCGCGTTGCCAACTATTTCAAATCTCTCACTAACCAATTGAAGCCTCCAACTCCGGCACAAACACAATGACGACCAACTCTAAGTCACTTGTCAGATAATCCCTCTTATATACTTTAAATTGCCTCCAAGCAACTAAACTTGTTGATGTTGCACTTAACATATCTCTCAATCATATCCACGAGACACCACAAAACACAATGAACAGTTCTGTCGAATTCGGCAAGAATCCATACACGAGCTGTTGACAGCTCTCCCAAAACTCTCTGAACTTTCTTCACAGTGGCATATCACCGCTTCTCCTCCAACACTGATAACACAAGTTTCCGATGCTCAACATGATCTTCTATATTCTTCGAATTATCAAACACATTCCATCAATAAATTAATTAATCTCCGTGCCACTACTTCACCATCGCACAGAGCATTAAAATAGTGCCCAACGCTTCGAATGGTGCATCAAAAGATGAAAACAACATTTTCAAACTCCGAAGGCCGCTCAACACATTTTCAACTCTTGAAGTTTCAAAGGTCTAATTATACCAATATTGTATTCCACATCTTACTTACTTTAATAATCACCGAAAGTCATTATCCACCTTTATACTCGACTCCACAACCTGTTGCCGTAACATACACACTAGACACAAGTCTCAAAATTACTCACTCAATTTTAATTCCTTGGCCACCCAAACAGACATACCATATGGAGCTCTCAAAATACGACTAGTTTCCGCAACTAAGTCGATTACAACTTCACCTTACGTCCTGTTTGTATATCACTTATCTTGTCAGGATAACTCTTAGACAACCATAATCAACCGGTAAACCACCAGCTTCTCCACTTTCATTAATACTCAAAACTCCCATCAAAATTAAACATATCATCAAGGTCCTGCGCCGACTCATCAAAACAATTCTTAAGCGCTCGGCTTCACTCAAAACAATTCACTGCACCACGTCATCTAAGCTTGCAAGACACATATATCCCATCCAACACAATCCCAACTACTATCAACAAGAGATTAAGGGTGATCAGTTCCTCAATTTGTCAATAGACAGTAGAAAATCATGATGTGGTATAAACCATCTTTATCAAACTATAAGGGCATTCAACCACACTGAGCTACAACTTCGCACTTGCAGCATCCTGGAGAGGCACAAGTTCTCCCCCACTTGGATCATTCCCACTTCTGCAGACAAAGGCTAGACAACAAACACGTACCGACAGTGTTTCACACACATGTTGCATACAAGGGAACAATCAACATTAGACAACTTGGTCGGATAGACCGACTTGCACTGATACCACTAATGTAACACCCTTATAACCCCACATAAAAATACATAATTAATCAGAGTAAATTAACATGCTTTCATAAAAGGGCGTCACACAATATTACAAATCTTAACATTCACCTGTCATACTCATGTAACATTGAAATAAATAGTCATGCTATTAAATTTTCATCTTGCATGTAGCAGCGGATTCAATTTATTTACATAAATCCCTTCACAGAATATTCATGTTCCTCACATAATCATCAACACTTAGGCACAGAGGCCATTACCGTATATTTCAAATACATTTAAAACACAACTTAGAATACATAATATATCTCTAAGGCATAAACCCAACGATCCCAGTGTTACATAACCAGAGCATGACTCGACCCAACATAATTAAAATATTAAACGACTGCACCAGCAAAGACCTCGCAACTACTAGCAGTACAACTCCAAGATACCTGCACGATGTCATAAAGGACATCATTCCAGCAGAAGGGTGAGAAACATTACCATAATAATCAATGCACATAATCATGTATAAAAGCACAAGTACATAATACATATTGTTGCACCCTAATTTTTGACCATAAGACCCCACCTCTGTGTTTATTTTCTCGTATGTGTGCATGTTATTTGTGACTAACAAGTATGTGCAGACGCAGTAATCTCAAGTGTATATTCTCAGTCGATGCTTCAAAACGTAACGGGTTGGCACTGTTCCAGATTTGGTTATAGGTTTTATTGGGTTTTTTCCTCATCATCTCAAAGGTATACACTTCTAAGGAAAATCAAGATCTCATCAAAAGGAATGCTTAAGACTTTCATAAATCAAAGCCAATCTACGTGAATAAAGAGTTGAGGCTCACTTTATGATTCCATGGATTTAAGCCCACCTGGGCTCATAAAGAAATTGGTGCTATAATTTCACTTAAGGAAATTATTCAAACAAAGGCACAATTATGTGGTGATTTGTTTCCAATGCATTCCAAGTCAACATTATTCATGCCACGCATAAAACACGGCATGATGACTCCTAAGACCGCCATTTTGGGACTGCCTTTATTGCTTTTGAAACTCAATAATTAAGTTGACCAATATAGATGATTTGGTACAATTGATGCAGGTTCAATTTAAAACCAAAGGGACAATTTGAAAAAACTTGCAAGAAGCATGATCCTGGGCTTTGTTGAAAGCGTTGGTGAGACTATTAATCAACGATAGTATTAACCAAGTTAGTTCATGAGCATACAAAAAAAGGGAAGCTTTATTCAAGTTAGAGAGACAATTCTTATAACTAAGAAGCTCACGCTTTACAATCTAACTACAGTGCCATGCCTCTTATTCTGCTGGCTTTGGTTGAAGTTTAAAAACTCAATAAAACGCCAAAGAGTGTACAAATTAACATTTTTACAACTACCAAAGTACAACAGGAAGGGTTTGTTTACAAATATCATTACTATTGCTAAAACGCTAACAGTGAAAGGAAGAGACTGTGGTCCGTAATAATAATCATTTTGTTGAAATTTGAAGCTTCCACTGTTGACTTCGTTACTTGCAAATTTGGGAAGCTTGGACGGCCGAGAGAATTTCAATATCATAGAAGCTTAAGACCATCCTCGCTCAACAAATAATTCCGAAATTGCATCGGTGAAGGCAACTAATGTCGGACTGTCATACACCTGCAGCAAAGAGAATCACATCCTAAAACCAGCTAATTCTGTCCAAACTGAAATGGTGATGCTCAGTGGTACTCAGTTTAATTAGTCAAAATGGAAAGCTACCACTGAAGTGAAATTTTGAAACCTAAATGAACAGAACATTCACAATTTCCTCAAGTAACCTCTCAAGAAGTCGCACGACTGTGTCGCTAATAAGTGAACCCCACGTCAGTAGTGCCATCATTTGGACCGTTTTCACATAAGCTGGAGCACACGCTGCAAAGCTCCCTCATCAACGCGTGAAATAAATGAAGAGTCGAGGTCACTTTCCTGCATAAAATGGACAGAGTCGTTACCTTCGAACGTTTCCAACTACTGAACTTAAGTAACAAGCAACACAATCAAAGCACAGTTTATGACAATATTCAGACTTGCAACCAGAATCTTGGTTTACCTCATCTCCAAGACAACCTTGAAGTTGGCTTGATTCTTCTAATTACCGGCATGCTTCAATGATCATCACCATAATTCATACACTAAACTAACCTCCCAACATGGTGTAACCGTCGACAACGATATTTTAGGCAACCTGCAATGCAAGGAACAAGTCAAACCAAGCTGCAACACAAGAAGAATCACAATACAGTACTACCAATTAACGCGATTAAAGTAAAGATCAGTCTTACACATATCCATGTACAGCAGTTCTTAAACATAGCCATGAGTTCCTACTTTCGTGTCGGCGGTAGAAGTTCAAATACCTTGGATCTAGCATTCGGAGACCAACATACCGTAGGGAGTCGATGCTTTGAAAACAGGAGGATTGACGAATGTAACGCGTGAGCTGCAAAATGATGAAGCAATATCAAGGAATCAAGAATTTATAAAAGAAAGTTGTGTGCAAAAAGAAAACTATAAAGGGCAATCCAACAATGAATATTAACTGAAATTTCAACTACTAAAATGAGTGGATGCGATTTGTTTTCAAGGATGCTACTACAACTATTTTATGTGAATGCAGCAACGTGGAGCAGCATCTCATGCTTCATGAAATAGGGTTGTCTCTGGGTATTACTGAGTGGATTAAGGATTACCATGAATTTATTCCAAACAACATAGAACAATACCTTTGATCAGTTTTGTGCTCATGTTTCATACTTAAAAGGCGGCTATCATATCCGTACACCAAAGTGTTGCACCTAGCTCGTCTGTTGTATGAACCTTCTGTTAAATCCAGTGTACTTGAGTGTGTTGAGACCATCACTAATTGAACTGTTTCTGCAGCAAACCAACCTGACTTCCACAACATCGGTATTTGGAAACGCGTCTTCGTTTGAGATCTTAAAGATTCCTGTTGGGTTAACTGTAAAACCAGTGCAATCTTCTTCTATTTAGCAAATACCCGCGCTTCTACGTTAACCGCATCATTTTGCAATAATCACAAGACAGTAATGAGAAAGGTCACAAAATTCCACCATCGAAATCTGGCTTGCAACATCAGCAACAACAGTTTGTACATGGGGGGACACTACATTCATCATAACCGCTGCAAATAGCCCCGGTAAACCAACAACTATTGATCATTAGCAAGCAGCCAAAATCAGTTCAATTCCATAATCCATAAGGTTTTACCAACAGGACATGTTAAAATTCAAGTCTCAGCTCCATTCAGTGACATCCTCGTCTTCCTGCGTAAAACAAGTCACAAAGCAAACAAGAATCGTTATAGCCAGCCATAAACAGAGTTAAACCATAATTAATTTTGTCAGGTGCTAGACGTGCAGAACAAGAGAATCTTTTGAAATCTAAGATGCAGATGGAAGGTGATAATCACGCTAATGTCGAACGCACCCAACAATGCTGATTTGCCCAAACACAATGAGCTTGCAACAGAGCTGAATACATTTAGTTGGAATGAGCGAACCATCTACTGAAAAACTGCTTTTACTATTTTCGTTCAAATGCGCATTCTACTGGAAACATAACAAGCATGTCAAATATAGACTTCGCTGGCCAAGTTCCTGGTGCATATCACGCAAACACAAAAGTGAATAATGTGTAAAATAATCATCTTATTTTGAAGACATGCTAAGAGCTGCAGAAAATGTATTTGCTAATCTTGCCTTACTTAATGATGTCAAAGAAGCGTTGGCGGAAGCTAATTCCTGGTTAAGCAATTTCAAAGCCCTGGACAGATAATGAAAACAAGTGAGTTGATTTAATATCTACAAAGCCAGTCAAAAAATCCTACATATGTTCCAGGTATCCCTAAAGTTGGTATGGCTGACAAATATTCTGCAAGAAGAACTCTTACCAAGCAGGCTGGAACACTTTCAGATACCCCAGCTTCCGTACTACGTCTGCAATCCAGAATGGATCAGATAATGCATCAAATAGGGACCCAGCTTGCAAACAAACTCTACACCCTGCAAATCCTCAGTGTCTGAAATGCACGAAATTGAATTTCCTCGTAAGGGTCCTGCATTCTGCTCCCAAGAACGTTTTAAATCTTCAGTCGAAAGGAGTTTAATTAAAGAAATGAAGACACATATAAGTCACCAGCAATATATGATTCAAAAGAGGACTTGAGCTTACTCATAGAATAGAGAGCATTAATGGCATGGAGCAATGACATACCATCACTGGTTAAATTTTGAGACGATGATCAAAGTTGACCCCACATTCGATTCCCCACTCGCATTTTGCTTCTACAAAATCAATTGACTTAATTAAATTCCAACTGAAAAAGAAACGTGTAATCAAAACCAAGGATGGAAGTTATATCATTTCCAAAACAAACTCGAGGCATCATCAAAGACATCATTCATAACATTCCTTAAACACTTTCAAACCAAATTGGAAATAACATCATCAGACACAATCAGACAAAAACGGGAACTTTCATAACAGGGATAATGGTACCTTCCAAGTTGGTCCAAACATGCTCCGCCGAAATTGGAAATCTCTTCATTCTTCTTCAATTCGTTTTGCCTCCGTACAGCCTATATAAAGAGAGAGAAATCCATAATCAGTCACGGGGGGAAGATTCACAAAAAATCACACGACAAACCCGATACAGAAAACACATAAAACTTCATGGCATCTAACCCCAGTCGCCATGAAAAATCCAAAATCATAAAACCTTAGATGATTGCGCAATGAGAAAATGAGAGACTCACCTATATTCAAAACTTTCGCATCGTCGAAACCGCCAACCTCAACCCTTTTCACCTTCAAAAACCTCAAATCGCCATCACCGGAAACACCTTCGAGCCGTCACCGGAGTTCTTCGAACCCACATCCCACCGGCCACCAGAAATCGCCGCGGGAAGCTTCCGCCACCAAACCTTCGCCGGAGCCTGAGAAACTACTGGCCACCGCCATCGAAACCTGCAAAAACCCAATTTAAAAATGTGAGTGTTCGGCTAACATCTGCTCGGTTGTTTATTTTTTGGTTTGTTTCAAGTGAGAGATCGGAGAAGAATCGAGGGCAGAGTAAGAAAGGAAAATGACGAAGAGAAGAACGGCAGAGTAAAAAAGGTGGCGAAAGAAGAAGCCGATCGGAGGGAGAGAGATACAGAAAGAAGAAGGAAATCAGCGGCGAATTGGGGAAGATCTGAGGAATTAGGGTTCATGTGATCATCTTTTTTTCTTTTGCTTTACTGTAATAATGTTAATCACCGCACACACACACGTTTCCACCAGCCCTAATCATCCGATTAACCTAATTAACCCACTAACCTTCTAATCAATCCGTTAATCAACTTTTAATTAATAATTATTTACTTAAGTCAAGTAACTTCTAATTAACCCCTTTTATTAATCAATTTAATTAATATCCTCTTAATTTTTTTACATTTAATTAACCTAGTAATTAATCTAATCTTTATTTTATATTTAACTTATCTCATCAACCTTATTTAACTTTTCATTTAAAATTTAATCCACCTTATCTTTTTTTACCAACTTAATAAAATCTTATTTCATAATAATTTGTTCAAATAAAAAATCCATCTCCTTTAAAATTAATAAAACATTTCCTACTAACTCTCATCTTTTTCATAATAGCTAATTTTTACTTAATAAGAAATCTATTAATAATTAAAAATAAAGTTATGTTTGCGAACCTTAAAATCTAATTCAACTACTTATCATATGATGATAATTAAATCTTTTATAATAGAAAATTTGCAACAACTTTTGTTAAATCGACTAGTAATCTTGCAAAAAGCTTCTTATATTTATTTTCATAATTAATCTGATAATCAACTTTTACAGATAGAATCGAACAATTTCCCTTTTAAAATCCCTCCTTAAAATTTAATTCACGCCTAAAACTTTTGTTAAAACTAATAATTAGTTTAATCTTTTTTATCTCATCAAAGTAATACAACTTTCCCATTAATTAATTCAACAATCAACTAAAACAACCAACATCGTAATGTAATCCAATCAATCATGCACGCCTCCACTCACACTCACGATTTACATTTGTGCACCTAGCGCTTTCATGCGTATATATACTTTATCCTTATCCGCTCTTATTTATCATCATGAATTTCAATCAATTTAAAGAATGTATCACACATGCCAAAAGGCCACATATTCATAATTGATTCATAATCTAGGATTCACGTCATATGGGTACCCACATCACATCATATAATAGCGCACAAGCTATACGCTACATAATTATATCAAATACATCGACATTGGATGGAACCAACCAAAATAAAACAAATGTTGTCACCTTCGCCTGGCGAAGCCTCTGGCGAACCTTCGCTACTTCGTTCGCCTGGAGAACTTGCCAACGAAGACCACTGGGAGTTATTCTGGAATTACTCGCTAGCACACTCGCCTGGCGAACCTTCGCCACACTCATTCGTCTGGCGAACTTGCCAGCGAAGACAGGGTGTTTGTTACTGACTTGGTTCGCTGCTGCTTGCTAGGCTTCGCCCGGCGAAGCTTCGCTGCCATTCGCCTGGCGAACCTGCGAACTCAGAACTCCCATGGCTGCTCCAAAATCATCAAAACCACAAGAATCGACCGATTTAATCCAAACCAGTTCCAGTAGCACGACCCACTCATCACCCGACTATATTACACCGTCTATTCTAAATTCTAACCGATAAAACTCAGTTTCTACCGATTAAACTCATTTCGACCTAAAATGGAAAATGAGGAAGAACAAGCAAACAAATCCAAACAATCCATACATAATCACATACATTGGTAAGATAACAATGCTTCTCACCCTTGCCTCGATTAATCGGAAGCTAGAAGTCGTTCTTGAGCTTTCCAAGCTTTTCCTTCTTTTTCCTTCTACTTTCTCTTCTTCCTCCACTTTTCTTTCATGTTTTCTATTTTACATTTTCATTCCGCTCCCCCTTCATATATCCTTCCCTTCGGTTTCTCTCCAATTTATTCCCTCTCTCAAAACATCTATCAATCCATTTAAACAATCATCTAATCATTCAAATAATTAGAATAATCCAAATAAACCAATTAATTAACACAAATAATTAATTATTGAAAATTGGGTTGTTACAGTATAGGCGCACCGCAACCTGCGGGGATTAAATGTGTATGGACCAACTGTTGGGAATAAGCGAGCACACTTAATCTGCTGGGAATGTCAATCTCGACCATCTGAGAATATCCTTACTCTGCTGGAGACTTCAGTCTCGAACTGCGAAGAGCTAAATGAGTACCGACCAACTTCTGGGGATAAGCGTACACACTTAACTTCTTGGTCCACCTGCATACAACTCTACCGGGGATAGAGATGTTCAAACTTCAATAGCGGGGGGGGGGGGGGGGGGGGGGGGGGATGATGATCATACCGGAGATTCACTTCTGACGAATTGCCCCAAGGGTAACGACCTTGAAAAAATGAACAAACAGACGAGATATCCTGTACAAAGGAACTATCTCAGTCATCATCCATGACGTTGTTCAAATAAATCAAAGTTTAAACGATTATTGGCAAAGCCTGCAAGTTTATGTATGCACAGTTTATCAAAACATCGGGCGTTTTTCGCAAACAAAACGATAAGGCTAAAGCAAAAAAAACAATTACTGAATAGTATATGTATTATTGACAGATGGGCCTGTAAATAGGCAAGATTTTACAACAGATGCAACCCCTGAAAAGAGGAAGATGCGTAAAAATATACAGAAATGCACAGAAATGTATAGAATGTTGGTAATGTAGCACAGACGAACACCATAAGTTGATCCATCTATGACCCGCATGACTCTGATGCTTCACCGACCCTTCGTCCTTAGAAGAGATTGATTTAGATAAACGGCCCTCAGGTCCTCCCTCAATCCACTAAGCTCTGAAGATCATACGCAGACTGCAGTCATTTGCTTTTTTAAATCCCTAACTTTTGCCTGAATCGCCCTTGCAGGTTTTCAATTCACCGGGATACCCATTTTTGCCAAAGTCGCCTTTTCAGGTTTTCAACTTTGCGGGTTTACATCTTTTTATTTATATTCATAACTTTTGCCCGAACCCATTCTTTTTATGGTTCGCCGGGATGCCCCATTTTGCCTGGATATTCTTTTTTCTTTCCAGTAGGTCTCTTTAAGAAAAGTATTTTTTAACTGCGTCTGCGTTCACAGGTGATGCAAAATCCTCACCATCCATGGCAGATAACAGCAAGGCTCCTCCAGAGAAAACCTTTCGCACGATGTATGGACCTTCATAGTTAGGAGTCCATTTGCCCCTGTGATCTGTTTGTAGAGGGAGAATCTTTTTCAGCACAAGATCGCCCGTCTGAAAGCTTCGAGGGCGCACTTTCTTGTCAAAAGCTTTCTTCATCTGGATCTGATACAACCGACCATATGCATTAGACGCTAGCATTTTCTCATCCATCAGGCTAAGCTGATTCAATCTGTTCTTTACCCATTCTGCCTCATTGAGCTTAACGTCGACCAGAAATCTTAGAGAAGGAATCTCGACTTCTAATGGTAGGACAACTTCCATACCATACACCAGCGAGAAAGGAGTTGCCCCAGTTGAAGTGCGTGTCGTAGTACAATATCCGTGCAAAGCGAAGGGCAACATCTCATGCCAATCTTTATAGGTTACCACCATCTTCTGCACTATCTTCTTGATGTTCTTATTGGCCGCTTCAACAGCGTCGTTCATCTTCGGACGATAGGGCGATGAGTTGTGATGCTCGATTTTGAAGCTCTGGCACAGTTCCTTCATCATCTTGTTATTCAAGTTCGAACCATTATCAATAATGATTCTTTCAGGCACTTCGTATCTACAGATGATGTCCCTCTTGATAAATATGGCTACGACTTGCTTCGTGACATTCGCATAGGAGGTTGTTTCCACCCACTTGGTAAATTAGTCAATGGCAACCAAAATGAAACAATGTCCATTGGATGCGGTGGGCTAAATCTTGCCAAACATGTCAATACCCCACATGGAAAAGGGCCAAGGAGATGTCATGACATTCAGAGGACACGGCGGCACATGAATCTTGTTTGCATAAATCTGGCATTTATGGCATTTCTTCGCATATTTGAAGCAATCAAATTCCATCGTCGGTCAATAATACCCTGCTCGTAACAGCTTTTGAGACATGGCGTGCCTGCTGGCATGCCTACCAAAGGCTCCTTCGTGGACCTCTTCCATAAGCAAGCTTGCTTCTTTCTCGTCCATGCATCTGAGTAACACCAAGTCAAAATTCCTCCTGTAGAGTACACCATCTTGGTTCAGATAAAAGTTTTCAGACAACCTTCTCAGAGTCTTCTTATCCCGGGTCAACGCCCCTGGCGAATACTCTTGCTTCTTAAGAAAGTTTTGGATGTCATAAAACCATGGCTTGCCATCAGAGGCTTCCTCAATGGCAAATATAAACGCCGACCTATCAAGGCGCGAGATGACAATTCTTGGAGCATCATTCCAATAGTTCACCTTGTACATTGAGGATAACGTCTCCAGAGCGTCTGCCATCTGGTTCTTCACTCTTGGCATGTGATGGAACTCTACACAATCAAAGAATGGCAACAGCCTCCTTGCATAGTTCATGTAAGGAATCAGATTGGGTTGCTTAATCTCCCATTCTCCTTTGATTTGATTTACAACTAGCACTGAATCACCGTACACATCTAGGTTCTTGATCCTCAGATCAATAGCTTCTTCCAACCCCATGATGCACGCTTCATACTCCGCTTCATTGTTGGTGCAAGGAAATGTCAACCTTGTAGTGAATGGTATATCAGAAGCATGGGGAGTCATGATGATTGCCCCAATTCCACTATCGTACGAGTTAACAGCACCATCAAATATCATTTACCATTGGGAGCCACGCTCAGGACCTTCGTTAGGCAACGATTCATCACAATCTTTCATCTTCAGATACATGATGTCTTTGTCAGGAAATTCAAATTTTATAGGTTGATAGTCTTCGATCGGCTGTTCGGCGAGATACTCGGACAAAACACTCCCTTTGATAGTTTTCTGGGAAACGTATTGGATGTCGTACTCTGTCAGTACCATCTGCCACCTGGAAATTCTTCCGGTGAGCGCTTGCTTTTTGAAGACATATTTAATCGGATCCATCTTCGAAATCAGCATGGTCGTATGATTAAGCATATACTGTCTCAAACATTTGGCAACCTACACGAGTGCGCAACACGTTTTCTCCAACATCGAGTACCGAGACACACAATTTGTGAACTTTTTACTCAGATAGTATATTGCATGCTCTTTTCTTCCAGTCTCGTCATGTTGACCGAGAACACAACCCATATTGTTCTCAAGAACCGTTAAATATATAATCGGAAAAACCGTCCATGAAGGAAAACACAGAATATTGAGCAGTATTATCAACCAATACGTCAATGTGGGGGAGTGGGAAATCGTCCTTCGGGCTCGCCTTATTCAAATCTCTATAATCAACACACATTCGTACCTTGCCATCCTTCTTAGGCACAGGAACGATTTTGGCGACCCACTGAGGGTAAGTTGTAACGGCTAAAAATCCTGCGTCCAGCTGCTTCTGGACTTCTTCCTTAATTTTCACAGCAATATCTGGTCTCGTATGCCTGAGCATCTGCTTAACTGGCGGACACTCTTCACGCAACGGCAAGCGATGAACCACAATGTTTGTGTCAAGCCCGGGCATGTCTTTGTACGGCCAAGCTAAGATATCACTATACTCACGAAGCATCTCAACCAATCTTTGCTTGATGTCACTCTGCAACGCAGCCCCTATCCGAACATTCCTCACAACTTCCTCAGAACCCCAGTTAATAACCTCGATATCCTCTTGATGAGGCAGAATAACCTTTTCTTCCTGTTTCAAGAATCTAGCCAGCTCTTCTGGTAAGTCTTCATCTTCATCGATCTCTTCTTCGGCTTGAAATATCATATTGTCAAAGTCGAAGCGAGTCATAGATGTCTCTGGCACGGTGTCATCTGCAATGTGAATCCTGCAATGATAATGGTTAAATGCTTAAAATGATATGCAAAATAAGCACAAAGCCACATTGCCATTTTATTGTTAAACATAAAACATGAAAAACAAGGATCACAATATTTGAATGCATAAAAACGCCTTTTGATTAATTGAAAAAGATTGTGCAAGCATAAACAATAAGGCCATGAAGATAAGAACAACTATGCTCCGGGTAGAACATAAGGTTGTACAATAATCAGAAAAACAAAGTATTACTCTTCCATTGTCACTTGAATGAATTCCTCGATAGACCAATTTTTGAGGCTTTGTCCTAGAATGCACGGCCTAATCCACGAGTCTATATCGCAGTCTCTATCCCCGTCTTCCTCTGAAACAGCGTTGACCTGCTCGAAGATAACCCCGCCTTTGGTAAACTGTATCGGCCCTTTGTAGCGCAACACGCTCTGTGAGGATGACGAAGAATATGGGTGGTATCCCATACCAAAATTATCCTGCTTATGGGGTATATCCAACATTTGACCCCAACCTGGTGTTGCCCCAGCCTGCACTGCTACTTGGGCCTCCTTAAAGGATGACATGGCCACTTCGGGCGCTTTGCTCACAGCAGACACTTTGTCTAATGGATTTCACCATGTCTTTAATCACTTCGGGCATGTCTTTAATCTATACCGTCTCAAAGGCCTGACAAAGAGTCTCATGGATTTCACCATCCACATCAACGTATGTAAACAAAGAGAAATGACTGATCATTATATCTTCCTCTCTGCATACCGTGACAACGCTGCCACCCACCATGTACTTGAGCTTCTGGTGCAGCATGGAAGTTATGGCTCCCGCCAAGTGAATCCGTGGACGACCCAACAAACAGCTATAAGCCGGCTGAATGTCTATAATATAGAATACTACATCAAATACTTTGGGACCCACCTGAATAGGCAGCATCAGCTCTCCAAATACAGATCTTCTGGTACCGTCGAAAGCACGTACTACCAAGTCACTTGGCGTACACGTAATGCCCCGAGTATCTAGCTTCATCAGCGCCTTTTTCAAAAGCACATTCAAAGACGATCCTATATCTACCAGCACATGAGACAGGACGACTCCACAACATTCAATTAAATGTGCAACGCATAATTATGATTCCTGCCCCTCAGGGTCAAGTCCAAGTCCGTGAAACCTAGGCCATTTCATGCGTTGACGTGTGCTACAACCCCTTCGAGTTGGTTAACTGATATCTCTTGCGGCACGTAAGCAGTATTCAATATCCTCAACAACGTATTCCAGTGTGCTCTTGAACATAGAAACAATGACAGAATAGAGATTTTAGAGGGAGTCTGTTGCAAGTGATCAACTATCTTGTAGTCACTCTTTCTTATAAATCTCATGAACTCCTCTGCTCCCTTCTCCAAAGAACTCTTCTCACCAGCTTGAGAAGTTTCTTCCACCACAACTTTCTTCCCCTTATCAACTCTGTCAGCAACCACTTCAGGTGATGAGAACACTCTTTTGCTTTGAGTGATTCCCCTAGCTCCAACTAGATTATCCACAGAATTAGTCAGCAAGCTCTTCAATTCCTGTTTCTGCCCATTACAATATACCTCATCTCCGTAGTTCCACGGAATTGCATTGGTACTCTCATACAGCACAAGACCAACTTTGGTGATGATAATGGTTGTCGGCCTCGGCGCAAGAATAGTTATAGTTTTGTATGGAATCGAGATCATTGCAACCTCATTCCTTTCTTCAACCATTACCTCTTCAGACTTCTTCTCGACAACACGGTCAAATTGCAGCATTCCATCATTCATCATACCCTGAATACAGCTCTTCAGTTTTACACATCCCTCGGGATGACTCAAACATTCAGCACACGATTCATTACAGCCTGGGAATATCTCTCTCTTCAATAACTTCTCCTTCACAAAGCCCAGCGACGTCTTCAAATCATTGACATCAGTTATCATATCCAAACTCTCGTCTTCAATGATTGCACTGACTCCGGCTGCCCCATGGTTGGGCATGGGGTTCTGCACAATGTTGGGAGCTTCGTGAGAAACGTTTATTGCCTTGTTATCCACCAAATCTGAACTTTGTGTTTAAAAGCCTTGCAGTTATCAATGTTGTGCCCAGGTGCCCTGGAATGGAACTCACAACGAGCATTGACATCATAACCAGGTGGTGGTGCACCTGTCTGAGGAGCTAAAGTTCTCTTTTGTACTAACTGCAACTGCAACAATTGCTGGAGCAATTGGGAATAGGGCATCGGAGGTGCGTCAAATTGTCTATTTGAGGTCCGACTCTGATCTTGAAACCTTCTATAACCCTGTTGATTATGTTGTTGCTGTTGTTGGTGTGGTTGTTATTGAGGAACAACTGGAATTGTAATACTAGCAACCTGTTGCTGCTGACAATAAGATGGACGCTAATTTCTACCTCTACCACGAGAGCTAGACACTGCATTAGTCTCGCCTTCACGCTTCTTATTTTCGAACACCTTTTTACCTCCTCCTCCAGATGAGGACACTTCACCAGATTGGATCTTTCCCAACTTTATATCATTTTCTACTCTCTCCCCAGTGATGATCAAGTCGGAAATGCTACCAGACATGTTACTGATAAGCTTCTCATGATAGACATCATGCAGAGTAGCCACAAGTAGATCAATAAATTCACACTCCACCATCGGAGGCTGCACTCTCGCTGCAAGTTCGCGCCACCTCTGGGCGTATTCCTTAAAGCATTCACCAGTCTTTTGAGACAAATTCTACAGTTGGACCCTGTTAGGAGCAAGGTCACTATTATACTGATAGTGCTTCACGAAGGCTTCAGCTAAGTCTCTCCAACTGCGGATATTAACAAGCTCCAGTCCCATATACCACTCAAGCGGGGGTCTAGACAAGTTGTCTTGAAAAAAGTGCATGAGCAATTTTTCGTCATCCGAGTAAGCAGACATTTTACGGTAATAAGAACGCAAATGGACCCTTGGGCATGTAGTTCCCTTATACTTGTCAAAGTCAGGGACTTTGAATTTTAGCGGAACTTTCAGATCTGGGATCAGCCCCAGATTGGCCATGTCTAGCCCCATGGAATTCTGATTTTCAAAAGATCTCATCTTTTCTTTAATCAGCCTAAAACTTTTATCAACCTCAGATGGTAGTCCAGCACTGATATCTCGCATAGAAAATGTGTCTTCCTGCTGGTCCTCATCCCATTGAGGAACATTGTTGTCATGCATAGCACACACCACTTCAGGGACTCCACCTACGTTGCCTCCGCCCAGAGGGATAACTGTTGTAGGGATAGCGTGAGCATGTAACGTACCATCACCCCGAGGAGGATTAGCGGCAGTTCCTCCGTGGAGCACACCATTGTTGTCAACTCTGGCAATCAAAGGTTGCACCAAGGTTCTTAGTTGCTCCTGGCCATTTGCCACACCCTACATCAGCTCCATAAACTGATCCATCATGTCCCTCATCTCCTGCATCTCAGCTTGCACTTGTTCCATAACTCTGCGATGATTCCCTCTGGTGGCGTACCAGTGAGTAGTCTGGCCGTCTATCCTGAAACAATCTGACAAACCAACAGGGGTAAGAAAAAAGGTTCTGTTGCACCTGCTATGCAAAAATGTTATGCAAAATGCAGACATGTATATATGCAACAGGGAAATTTCCCCTCGATTCTAGTTCCTGCGCGAACAACGAGACATAAGAAAACCCATAGCCAATCATAGAGTCAAACACCTCATACATACAAGAAAAAGCCCAACAGGCAATGTACAAGTATACAACTGAGTACAAAGAATCAACAGAAGGACCTCAGCCAACAGGTTTGATGTTGGTCAATACAAATAGGCTACAATGGAAAAGAAAGACATCAAGTTCGGCAACGAGTACGAAACTCCTCCAACAGCTCCTGTGTCTTAGGATGGTCTGGTCTGACAAGTAATCCCTGAATGAGCGCCTCTCTCTGTCTGATAGTGGTCTGTAAACCCTCAGCATAGTCTTCCCAGGCTCCCTCACCAAAGACCTCCTCTAGCTTGCACCTCTTCGAATCAACCCTCAGCTTGTAATCCTCCAAGGTTGCCAAAGCTTCGTTTAATCTGCAATCACTGTTACGTCCGAGTAAAGCTTCATCTGCAATCCTCTCATCCTTTTCTCTGAGCTAAGTCTTTAGTCTAGCAATCTGCTGCTTCAACTTATCCTCACGCTCCTTGTTGTTGGAAAGAGTAGCATTCCACTACTCATTGAACTTGGAAATCTCCAGATAAGCCCTATCTAAGTCCTTCTTCTTAGAGGCGAGAACATCACTGACAGCTTTCAGATCTAAACCCAAACGTTCACGGGAACGAGTCTCCTTAGTCAAATATGTACCCAACCTGTTCACCAGCTCAGTCTGTCTCTTGGAAGAGTGCACAACTTCAATCTTCTCACTCCGGAGCTGAATGATCTCCTTCTCTAACTCTTCATTAGCCTTCCAAAGCTCCTCTTTCTCATACCACAACTGGTTGTACTTCTGGATATCCACAATGGTAGTTTCCTCAATCATGAGAGGGTACAAAGGCTCTACAGATGGGAAAGGTGTAACACCCCGTTTCCCAAAATAAAATAAAGCAATTAAATAAGCATACATAAGAGTATCTCCCACAATGGGATGTCACAATTCACACTACAATTCCACAAAACAATTTTTCCAAGTTAAATTAACTGATTTTTTTTTCAAATAAAATTGCAGCGGAAAAGACATGGTCTGTCATAACCCAAAATATCATATACACACATCATCCATATCCATCATATGTACAACATTGGCTATCTGCCCAAACTACATATCACCATCACACATCGCCACACATATACAAAAGTCAGATACGCCACAGGGGCACACATATCAACATCAACAGTAAAACTCCCCAAAACACCCCAGTGTTACGTATCAGAGCAGTCCTACAGAGACACCACAATCCAACAAGCTAAACACCTGGATTGTCTGTACTTCCGAAGAAGCACAGACCACAACAGCAACAAAGGGGTGAGAATCACGATTAAATAATAGTGGTATAATAGTACATGAAATAAAAGGCAGAAATCAATAATAATACTATTTCATATACATATCATCCGGACTCACGGTCTCACCATCACCCACAATATACAATCACTCTACCAATGCACTCACACAACTCTTAACATACGGAACCGACTCACAATCATGATGGGCAACTGGCCATCAACCCTCCACGCAGGAGCACATATCAACGATGGGCACTTGGCCATCAACCCTCCACTCAGGGAGCATACCACACCGATGGGCAACTGGCCATCAACCCTCCATAATGGAAGCACCACAACAATACTGATGGACACCTGGCCATCACCCTCCTCAACGGGAGCACATCTTCGATGGACACCTGGCCATCACCCTCCTCTACGGGAGCACACAACCATATTCACTCACATCATACATCTAGCACACCAAGTGCAAACCGATCCTATGGATCCACCCCTCACACAGCATATACATATACACGACGCACAAGGCGTACCAATCCCACGGATCCTCTCACATCATAAAGTACCTACATAATAAGCACACACAGTGCGTCGATCTCACGGATCCATTCACCATACAAACTTATCACATACAATGCACACAAGGCATGTCAGTCCTACTGACCCAACACATCACATGACAGCACACAATTGCAACGCATAATAAGCGTATCGATCCTCCCGGATCCACTCACCACAACACACACAAAAAAACGCGCTCAAGGCGCTACGATCATACTGATCCTCACATCTCACACACAGCACGCATACGGTGCATATATCTCACGTACGCATCCACATTGGTTCATACATAATGCGTACTCCACCAATTAGGCCACTTGCGATAAACGCCGGCTAAATATCCCTACAACCACCAATATACACTCGCATCAGCTCCCTAACAACGAGGGTCCAAGTCCACAGCGGAACAACACAAAAACAGCAGCAGAATCACAAACTGTTGTCGGGCTCGCTGGCGCATTCGCCCGACGAAGCCCCGCAGCAAACACTCGCTGCCATTCGCCTGGCGAAACCTCTGGCGAAGCCAAACAGAAGCTTTTGCCAGCACTCGCTGGCTAGTTCGCCTGGCGAAGGCTCGCCCCCTCATTCGCCCCAGCGAATACCTGCGCACACAGAAAAATTTTGCATTGCAGAATCGCCTCCCTCACCGATTTCGCCCGATTAAATTGAAACTCACGACCAACAACATAGTACAACTGAACTACGGGTCTATTTCCCGATTCTATCCGATAAAACGCATCATCTGCTCAATTTACCGACTTCCGGCATAACTCCGAAACCACTCAAAAACCCCAAACTCATTCAACCCAATTTTCTCAGCGCATGCAAACGAATTTAACATAATCTAAAAACTTAATCTCAGCAAAAACAACATGCAATTGCATCAATTCATCATCAACATGCAAATTATTCATACATGGGGTTAGGGATTCCCCTTCTACCAACATTCATGTAAAATACCATTTAACCGTTAAATTCTCCCCCCCCCCCCCCTTACCTCAAATTCGTGTTGATGATGAAAGAGCTTCACAATTCTCAGCCTTGATGATCTTGTTGCTTCAGCTCCAAATCTTGCTCACCCTTTTTCTTCCCAAGCGTGCGTGTATTCTTCTCCTCTTTCTACCGTGTTCTTCCTCCCCTTTTCTTTTCAATTGCCCATAATGCCCTCTATTCCAATAATTCCCTTATTAATCCAAATAACTCATTTCTTTTTATCCAAATAATGATATTCCTCCCAATTTCTTTTTATTTCAAAAAGTCCAATTAATAATAAACTTTATTCCAATAATATTATTAATATGATTTATAATTAATAATAATATTAATATTAGTAACACTCTACTAATTATCATATTATCACCATTATTAATCATATTTCGAATATTATGGAATTTGCTCCACAACCCAAAAATCCACGCCAGCACGTACTATGAATGAAAATAACACCGAAAAATGAAATTAATTAAAATGGGCGTTACAAAAGGCATTAGTAATCTCTTTGCTCTATCTTGGATCCAAGTCAAATAAGGGTCGTAAGCTCGGCTGTTACTCTTCCCTAGAGAAATGTTCCCTTTCTTGTGAATTCTGCTCCAAGCATCCCCAACTCTAAGCAAAGTATCACCCTCCAAAAATCCAGTGAGATACAGAGATTCATGTATCTCCTCTTCCTTAGGAGGATCTCTCAAGGTGTACCCAACTGTCTGACCAGCAAGGATGGATTATAGTTGATGAGAATAGCTCTGTGTAAGTCATGAGAATAGGATCAAAGTGACTCCTGTTCCATTTCTGGTCTGATATCTGTGTCGAGGAATCAGCTTGACGACTCAAAGGTACACTAGAAGACGATAGGACCAAGAAGGAGAAATTGGGGGACAAATGCAATGCAAAAATGTGATGCTGATGCCATGTAATGGTTCCAAGAATTTCAACGGTCGATTGCGAATATTGCTTTTTAAGAAAGTTAGAAAAAATTTTAGACTTTAAAATGTAAGGCTTTTCGAATTTGCAAAGGACTGCTGAATTCCTTGAAACTAGAAATGATATGATGCTTTATGGATGCGAAGCACAAATACACACACAAAGGTCCTAGGTTAGAGGACCGCGAATGGAGTTAAGGTCTACCCTTCCCAAAAGGTAAGTACTATAGGTTAATTGTACCTGCAGAACCAGGGTTCTAAATCAGTGCCCAAAATCATCAGTCCATCCTTCGGATATTATCAACTTCCCAACTGACTTGAGGGTCGATAATATTCTCAAGAGAACCTCTTTTGAGTGTAGTATCGCGTAGCAACCATTGTAGGACTACTCCCACATAGTTCCCGCACTACATCCTATATAAGGCCAAGATGGTGTAAAGGTACTACGGTTCCCAGTATCACAGACTCCAATCGATAACGGTAAAAGTTTTCACGACTACACTCGATCAACCGAAACATTTTCGAAAGTGTCTCAACTGAGCGGTGATTCTCGATTTAGCTTAGTCGGGACTCACTCCCTATAAGCCTCGTCGAATATATCAGCCATCCTATCATAAGGTCGCTCAAGTCCGGGTGTAGGACTTATCTCACAACACAGTAACTCCAAGTAAGGTACCCCAATATATACATACAAGTGAGCAAAATATATAATAAAACAAATATATAAAGAAAAATAAACAAAATAGGGATAACCCTCAATAGTTAGGACTCCCCAGTGAAGTCGCCATTTTCTGTTGCGGTGAAATTTGGATGTCAAGCTATTGATTAACTTGAATCTTAATTCATTTACAACCGGTCTTTGATTTATCCGAAGGAAATGTTAAAGAAAGGAAAAACCTAAAAGGGAGAGATCTAAGGTTCGGGGGTTGGTTAAATTTAGGGAAGGTATTAGCACCCTAAACTTCCGTAGTACTCTACGGGAACCTTTTGTTTATTTTTTTTATTTATTTCATTAATTATTTTGCTTTAGGGTATATACAAAGGATTGAAAATTAAAAAAGACCTAGGGGTTAATTCTAAGTTTACTCGGCAAGACATCGCATCTTGTGCCTACATATCCTTACGGGAACGGAATCAGAGTAACTGTAGTTCCCCTCAAAAGGGAGGTTAGAAACGTCTTGACTGTGGCCAAGGTTTGTTCAGAGACTCCAATCTCTATGTTAAAAAATGTTAATTAAAATTAAAATAGGGTTAAATTAGGGATTCCACAGCGGAAAACCTTAAAACAGAGTACGACGACTCCTTTGGCCTAACACTAGGATAAAAGCAATTTTTCCCACGGCGGGACACCTAGGCTAAACAGGGTTTAATCCATTAAAGGGGTAAGGCTATTGACTCGGCGGCCAAAAGGATGGACCTAATCCTTCGGAAGGATAAAACTGTAAAAAAATGTGAAAATATGACAAATCATTATATGGAGGAATAATTAAGGTACAGAAATAAGAAAAGTAATAAAGGCAGAGGGTATAAAGAAACAAAGAAACATTTCTGAAAACATGAAGAATATGAAAATATGTAATGACACATAGAATGAAGTGAGGGAGGAAAATAGTGTGGGGCTGTGGCCACCACAAGCACATCTCAACCTCGAGCATGCACATGAAATGCCCAAAGAAAGAAAAAGTAATAAAAGGTACATAAAATGACACGACAAACATCAAACATCAGGAGTTCCTTACGAAAAGGTTTTAAATTTTTTAATATTTTAATTATAAAAAAAAGGTTTTAATTTTTTAATAAAAAATATTTAAGTTAAAATTATAAAAAAAATTAAGTTTAAATTATAAAAAAAAAAGTTTTGGGGGGAAAAGTCTTTTCAGTTTTTTTTAGAACAAAGAAGGCTTTTCATCCCAAAAAAAGGCTTTTCAGTTTTTTTGGGAAAAGGCTTTTCAGTTTTTTGGGAAAAGGCTTTTCAATTTTTTGGGAAAAGGCTTTTCAGTTTTTTTGGGAAAAAGCTTTTCAGTTTTTTAAAAAAGGTTTTACTAAAAAAAGTTTTAATAATAAATAAAAAAAGGGTTTTGATTTTAAAAAAAAAAGGTTTTGTTAAAAAAGGGTTTTGATATTAAAATCTACGGACCTAAACACACATGGAGATTAACATGGCAAAATATGCACATAAACATGAAAAAGCAAAATGTTTAGTAATTTAACGGACCTAAACACATTAACATGGCAAAATATGCACATAAACATGAAAAGGCAAAAGATTTAGTAATTTAACCTATGAAGCGGAGGTTTGCTTCGGTAAATGTGAAAAAGGTTTGAATAAGGGAACACTGGAGAGCTCCAATCCTTCTGACGAGTTGTGGGAACGACCGCCTTTCTTCTCTGGGGATCTCCTTTGTTTCTCCCTTTCTCTCTCCTCTTTTCTGAAGAAACCCTTCTGACCCCCTTTCAACAAGGCAACACATGTATATATAGGGAACAAATTAGGGTTAACACCAAATTGTCAATAATGTCCCTAAAGCCCATTTTAAAGCCCAAACTAAATAATTAGTTAAGAAAAAATAAAATTTAAATAATTTAAAATAATTAAAATAAACTAATAATCCTATTGATTCCTAAAATCAAAAATATTATAAAAAGAACAAAATTTTTCCTAATATTTTTATTTTATGATTTTTTGGATATTTTTATGAATAATTTAGAAAAAAGTGAAAAAAAAATAATATTTAAAAAAATGATTTAATTAAAATACGAAAATAATAATTAAATAATAATAAAAAACTATTTTTGTTATTTTTTAATGAAAGATAGAAAAATTTAGAGTAAAAATAATAAAAAAAACAAAAAGTGACAAAGGTGAGATTCGAACTCTCAACCTCTCACACTCACAACTCCTTACACATGTCCTCTTCCCAATTATGCCATTTTTACTTTTTAAAAAAAAAAATGCATGCCATATGATATTTACCTGCAAAAAGTCAAACGACTACACAAATTTGTTAGTAATTGATTAAATGCAATAAAAATGCAATGAAATGCGACGACAAATCTTAGGGCAAAATTTGGGGTATTACAGTTGCCCCTATTTAAATAACTTCACCGGGTGATTTGAGCAACGGAGACTCGAGAAATCATGGTGGACGGATTTAAATACAGATAACCGAAAATTTTGCCTTTAGACGCAGTGCTATGCAATGATATGGACAAAACAAAACGAACTATAATGCTAAATATGATATGAATCTGATATGATGCGTATGATGAAAATGACAAATGCACGGATACAGACGAAACAACGTCACAGGGGACGACCCACCGAGGAATTGCACAAGGGAAGAAGACATGTCATATCTGGAAGAACGTCGGGTAGACACGACACAGAATTGTTGATAGGTGCCAAGTAAATTAGAAATTGTCCGCAAGGTAAGACGCGGGTAAAACACAAGCTCAGGAGAAAAACGCAAATGGGGATAAAACACCCATGATGCCAAGTAAATAAATTTTGCCCACAAGGTAAGACGCGAGTAAAACACGACCTCAGGGAAAAAAAAGTAAATGGGGGTAAAACACCATGATGTTAGGTAAACCCAGGAATATCTGGTAAACGGGGAATAAAACACCCGGGATAAAGGTACATGGGGGATAAAACACCCAAGGATAGAAGGTAAATGGGGAGTAAAGCACCCAAGATAGACATGTAAATGGGGAGTAAAGCACCCAGGATAGAAATGTAAATGGGGAGTAAAGCACCCAAGATAAAAAATGTAAATGGGGAGTAAAGCACCCAAGATAGAAATGTAAATGGGGAGTAAAGCACCCAAGCTAGAAATGTAAATGGGGAGTAAAGCACCCAAGATAGAGAGGTAAATGGGGAATAAAGCACCCAAGATATAAATGTAAATGGGGAGTAAAGCACCCAAGATAGAAATGTAAATGGGGAATAAAGCACCCAAGATATGCACATGTATAGGAATTATGCTATGAGATATGATCACATGCAAATGCAGATGTCGATGACAAGGCTCGATTCTGTTGGTGAGATGACAAAACTGGAAGACTGATTCCTCAACCCATACATCATTGTCATTCTATTAAACTGTATCAAGTTGATAGTCACTGTAGGAATGATGAATAACTGCTTAGGGATTATGCGAGTAAACTGCCCCAGGTCAAATGAACTGATAGTTGCTTCAGCTGTCTGATTCGTGGAATCAACTGTTTTGCTGTATCCTCGGAGGGCTTGCCCCAGTCTGAGTCTTGAACGATTCTCTGGATAAACCAAATCTGAGAAGATATTGCCTTGAACAAATCTTGAACTAATTCTTTGACAGGATGTAAAAGGAACTTGCCCCTGATAAGATCACTTGACCAAGTTTCTCATTGTTTGAAAATTCCTTAGAGGAAAGCCAGTTTGCAAACAAAAATATTCATACAAACATGGTAATGCAAAGTTCATGCGACTTTTGAAATCAAAATTATTTTTGAAAGATGGAAAATACATGAGTCGTTAGTCAGAACACAACGGTTCAAGACGCTCAAAGTTTAAAACAACGGTGTACTGTCAAAATAAATGATTCACAAAGATCTTTAGGAGTCAGGTTACGCAACCTTGCTGTAGTATACTTTCAAAATAACCTTGCTTCAATTAGGTCTTTTGAGGGTTGTAATGTGGCATGGTTCACGGTTTATGAAACAAAAGATAAAGGCTCAAAATTTATTTGTACCCACCCAATCTACGTGATGATCTTCAGTCCTATGCTCAGTTAACTCATACTATGCATTCAGGTTCCCATAAGTTAGGGATTTCATTTATCGTAGCAATGATGACTCAGAAGTCAAAGGGACCTATGAAAAGGCAGCCACTACTCCCCTATAACATTTGATTGTTTTGACATTGAGGATTTTCAAGATAAGGATTTAAAAATCTCTTTGTATTATCCCTAAATTTTGCCTGAACTGTTTATTTTAGAGTTTACAGTCAGCGGGATGCCCCAGTTTTGCCTAAGTCTCCTTCATAGGTTTTGACTTAGCGGGCTTCTTTTGATTTTTTTATATTATTTTTTTGTGTGAAGGAAAGTGACTGTTTGATTTTAATGATTACGGTGAACCATCATCGACCTTTTGATTAGAAAACATCTTCGACACTTATTTGACGTGTGCGAAGGAAAATTTGTTAATGAAAGGTGTATCGTATGAACACACAACCAAGTTAACTGAGAACTACCCATCCCAAGGTTAAAATTGTGGGTTTTTTGTAACGAAAGAAACTCCAATTTCTAGGCTCGAAGGGGGTAACGAGGGATTAACTTCCTTATTTCTCCAGTGTTTGGGAATTGAAACAATGCCTTACATCGTCAACAAGGTTTGATTGAAAGCATACTGACAGCAATTATGGGTATAACGTTTTCATCATCCTCCCTCCGATCTTAGCATATCAAAATTTTGGACAAGAAGTAAACATTTGAAAAATAAAGCATAAAGATGCAAATAAATGGACGAAAATGAATTGAATCAAAAGTCGCAATGCTTATTTCATTAATGAAAGTACAAACATAATTAAAAGCAAACAACTTAAAAAAAATAAGGAAAGTGCAAAAAACGAGAAACAAAAGGCCTAGTGACAAAACTTCATTTCTGATGTACTGGCAAGGGATTTTTCTGAACATCCGGATGACTGTCTGTAAAATCAAGTATTCCAGTTCTAACCAATTCACATACTCTAGCCTTCAATGCAAAACAATGCTCCAAGTCATGGCCTGGGGCACCCTCATGGGAAGCACAATGGAGATCAGCCCTAAATCCAGCCGGAGGATTAAGAGGAGGTGGTAAAGCCTTTGTAGTAATCAGTCCTTGCCGGACTAATTCAGGATATAGCTCTGTGTAAGTCATGAGAATAGGATCAAAGTGACTCCTGTTCCGTTTCTGGTCTGATATCTGTGTCGAGGAATCAGCTTGACGACTCAAAGGTACACTAGAAGACGATAGGACCAAGAAGGAGAAATTGGGGGACAAATGCAATGCAAAAATGTGATGCTGATGCCATGTAATGGTTCCAAGAATTTCAACGGTCGATTGCGAATATTGCTTTTTAAGAAAGTTAGAAAAAATTTTAGACTTTAAAATGTAAGGCTTTTCGAATTTGCAAAGGACTGCTGAATTCCTTGAAACTAGAAATGATATGATGCTTTATGGACGCGAAGCACAAATACACACACAAAGGTCCTAGGTTAGAGGACCGCGAATGGAGTTAAGGTCTACCCTTCCCAAAAGGTAAGTACTATAGGTTAATTGTACCTGCAGAACCAGGGTTCTAAATCAGTGCCCAAAATCATCAGTCCATCCTTCGGATATTATCAACTTCCCAACTGACTTGAGGGTCGATAATATTCTCAAGAGAACCTCTTTTGAGTGTAGTATCGCGTAGCAACCATTGTAGGACTACTCCCACATAGTTCCCGCACTACATCCTATATAAGGCCAAGATGGTGTAAAGGTACTACGGTTCCCAGTATCACAGACTCCAATCGATAACGGTAAAAGTTTTCACGACTACACTCGATCAACCGAAACATTTTCGAAAGTGTCTCAACTGAGCGGTGATTCTCGATTTAGCTTAGTCGGGACTCACTCCCTATAAGCCTCGTCGAATATATCAGCCATCCTATCATAAGGTCGCTCAAGTCCGGGTGTAGGACTTATCTCACAACACAGTAACTCCAAGTAAGGTACCCCAATATATACATACAAGTGAGCAAAATATATAATAAAACAAATATATAAAGAAAAATAAACAAAATAGGGATAACCCTCAATAGTTAGGACTCCCCAGTGAAGTCGCCATTTTCTGTTGCGGTGAAATTTGGATGTCAAGCTATTGATTAACTTGAATCTTAATTCATTTACAACCGGTCTTTGATTTATCCGAAGGAAAGGTTAAAGAAAGGAAAAACCTAAAAGGGAGAGATCTAAGGTTCGGGGGTTGGTTAAATTTAGGGAAGGTATTAGCACCCTAAACTTCCGTAGTACTCTACGGGAACCTTTTGTTTATTTTTTTTATTTATTTCATTAATTATTTTGCTTTAGGGTATATACAAAGGATTGAAAATTAAAAAAGACCTAGGGGTTAATTCTAAGTTTACTCGGCAAGACATCGCATCTTGTGCCTACATATCCTTACGGGAATGGAATCAGAGTAACTGTAGTTCCCCTCAAAAGGGAGGTTAGAAACGTCTTGAATGTGGCCAAGGTTTGTTCAGAGACTCCAATCTCTATGTTAAAAAATGTTAATTAAAATTAAAATAGGGTTAAATTAGAGATTCCACGGCGGAAAACCTTAAAACAGAGTACGGCGACTCCTTTGGCCTAACACTAGGATAAAAGCAATTTTTCCCACGGCGGGACACCTAGGCTAAACAGGGTTTAATCCATTAAAGGGGTAAGGCTATTGACTCGGCGGCCAAAAGGATGGACCTAATCCTTCGGAAGGATAAAACTGTAAAACAATGTGAAAATATGACAAATCA
The DNA here is from genome assembly GCA_963859935.3 of Lathyrus sativus. Classification (NCBI taxonomy): domain Eukaryota; kingdom Viridiplantae; phylum Streptophyta; class Magnoliopsida; order Fabales; family Fabaceae; genus Lathyrus; species Lathyrus sativus. Next base: position 336,231,345 of record OZ012739.1, read on the forward strand.
TTATATGGAGGAATAATTAAGGTACAGAAATAAGAAAAGTAATAAAGGCAGAGGGTATAAAGAAACAAAGAAACATTTCTGAAAACATGAAGAATATGAAAATATGTAATGACACTTAGAATGAAGTGAGGGAGGAAAATAGTGTGGGGCTGTGGCCACCACAAGCACATCTCAACCTCGAGCATGCACATGAAATGCCCAAAGAAAGAAAAAGTAATAAAAGGTACATAAAATGACACGACAAACATCAAATATCAGGAGTTCCTTACGAAAAGGTTTTAAATTTTTTAATATTTTAATTATAAAAAAAAGGTTTTAATTTTTTAATAAAAAATATTTAAGTTAAAATTATAAAAAAAATTAAGTTTAAATTATAAAAAAAAAAAGTTTTTGGGGGAAAAGCCTTTTCAGTTTTTTTTAGAACAAAGAAGGCTTTTCATCCCAAAAAAAGGCTTTTCAGTTTTTTTGTGAAAAGGCTTTTCAGTTTTTTGGGAAAAGGCTTTTCAATTTTTTGGGAAAAGGCTTTTCAGTTTTTTTGTGGAAAAGGCTTTTCAGTTTTTTAAAAAAGGTTTTACTAAAAAAAGTTTTAATAATAAATAAAAAAAGGGTTTTGATTTTTAAAAAAAAGGTTTTGTTAAAAAAGGGTTTTGATATTAAAATCTACGGACCTAAACACACATGGAGATTAACATGGCAAAATATGCACATAAACATGAAAAAGCAAAAGGTTTAGTAATTTAACGGACCTAAACACATTAACATGGCAAAATATGCACATAAACATGAAAAGGCAAAAGATTTAGTAATTTAACCTACGAAGCGGAGGTTTGCTTCGGTAAATGTGAAAAAGGTTTGAATAAGGGAACACTGGAGAGCTCCAATCCTTCTGACGAGTTGTGGGAACGACCGCCTTTCTTCTCTGGGGATCTCCTTTGTTTCTCCCTTTCTCTCTCCTCTTTTCTGAAGAAACCCTTCTGACCCCCTTTCAACAAGGCAACACATGTATATATAGGGAACAAATTAGGGTTAACACCAAATTGTCAATAATGTCCCTAAAGCCCATTTTAAAGCCCAAACTAAATAATTAGTTAAGAAAAAATAAAATTTAAATAATTTAAAATAATTAAAATAAACTAATAATCCTATTGATTCCTAAAATCAAAAATATTATAAAAAGAACAAAATTTTTCCTAATATTTTTATTTTATGATTTTTTGGATATTTTTATGAATAATTTAGAAAAAAGTGAAAAAAATAATATTTAAAAAAATGATTTAATTAAAATACGAAAATAATAATTAAATAATAATAAAAAAACTATTTTTGTTATTTTTTAATGAAAGATAGAAAAATTTAGAGTAAAAATAATAAAAAAACAAAAAGTGACAAAGGTGAGATTCGAACTCTCAACCTCTCACACTCACAACTCCTTACACATGTCCTCTTGTCAATTATGTCATTTTTACTTTTTTAGAAAAAAAATGCATGCCATATGATATTTACCTGCAAAAAGTCAAACGACTACACAAATTTGTTAGTAATTGATTAAATGCAATAAAAATGCAATGAAATGCGACGACAAATCTTAGGGCAAAATTTGGGGTATTACAGTTGCCCCTATTTAAATAACTTCACCGGATGATTTGAGCAACGGAGACTCGAGAAATCATGGTGGAGGGATTTAAATACAGATAACCGAAAATTTTGCCTTTAGACGCAGTGCTATGCAATGATATGGACAAAACAAAACGAACTATAATGCTAAATATGATATGAATCTGATATGATGCGTATGATGAAAATGACAAATGCACGGATACAGACGAAACAACGTCACAGGGGACGACCCACCGAGGAATTGCACTAGGGAAGAAGACATGTCATATCTGGAAGAACGTCGGGTAGACACGACACAGAACTGTTGATAGGTGCCAAGTAAATTAGAAATTGTCCGCAAGGTAAGACGCGGGTAAAACACAAGCTCAGGAGAAAAACGCAAATGGGGATAAAACACCCATGATGCCAAGTAAATAAATTTTGCCCACAAGGTAAGACACGAGTAAAACACGACCTCAGGGAAAAAAAAGTAAATGGGGGTAAAACACCATGATGTTAGGTAAACCCAGGAATATCTGGTAAACGGGGAATAAAACACCCGGGATAAAGGTACATGGGGGATAAAACACCCAAGGATAGAAGGTAAATGGGGAGTAAAGCACCCAAGATAGACATGTAAATGGGGAGTAAAGCACCCAGGATAGAAATGTAAATGGGGAGTAAAGCACCCAAGATAAAAAATGTAAATGGGGAGTAAAGCACCCAAGATAGAAATGTAAATGGGGAGTAAAGCACCCAAGCTAGAAATGTAAATGGGGAGTAAAGCACCCAAGATAAAGAGGTAAATGGGGAATAAAGCACCCAAGATAGAAATGTAAATGGGGAGTAAAGCACCCAAGATAGAAATGTAAATGGGGAATAAAGCACCCAAGATATGCACATGTATAGGAATTATGCTATGAGATATGATCACATGCAAATGCAGATGTCGATGACAAGGCTCGATTCTGTTGGTGAGATGACAAAACTGGAAGACTGATTCCTCAACCCATACATCATTGTCATTCTATTAAACTGTATCAAGTTGATAGTCACTGTAGGAATGATGAATAACTGCTTAGGGATTATGCGAGTAAACTGCCCCAGGTCAAATGAACTGATAGTTGCTTCAGCTGTCTGATTCGTGGAATCGACTGTTTTGCTGTATCCTCGGAGGGCTTGCCCCAGTCTGAGTCTTGAACAATTCTCTGGATAAACCAAATCTGAGAAGATATTGCCTTGAACAAATCTTGAACTAATTCTTTGACAGGATGTAAAAGGAACTTGCCCCTGATAAGATCACTTGACCAAGTTTCTCATTGTTTGAAAATTCCTTAGAGGAAAGCCAGTTTGCAAACAAAAATATTCATACAAACATGGTAATGCAAAGTTCATGCGACTTTTGAAATCAAAATTATTTTTGAAATATGGAAAATACATGAGTCGTTAGTCAGAACACAACGGTTCAAGACGCTCAAAGTTTAAAACAACGGTGTACTGTCAAAATAAATGATTCACAAAGATCTTTAGGAGTCAGGTTACGCAACCTTGCTGTAGTATACTTTCAAAATAACCTTGCTTCAATTAGGTCTTTTGAGGGTTGTAATGTGGCATGGTTCACGGTTTATGAAACAAAAGATAAAGGCTCAAAATTTATTTGTACCCACCCAATCTACGTGATGATCTTCAGTCCTATGCTCAGTTAACTCATACTATGCATTCAGGTTCCCATAAGTTAGGGATTTCATTTATCGTAGCAATGATGACTCAGAAGTCAAAGGGACCTATGAAAAGGCAGCCACTACTCCCCTATAACATTTGATTGTTTTGACATTGAGGATTTTCAAGATAAGGATTTAAAAATCTCTTTGTATTATCCCTAAATTTTGCCTGAACTGTTTATTTTAGAGTTTACAGTCAGCGGGATGCCCCAGTTTTGCCTAAGTCTCCTTCATAGGTTTTGACTTAGCGGGCTTCTTTTGATTTTTTTATATTATTTTTTTGTGTGAAGGAAAGTGACTGTTTGATTTTAATGATTACGGTGAACCATCATCGACCTTTTGATTAGAAAACATCTTCGACACTTATTTGACGTGTGCGAAGGAAAATTTGTTAATGAAAGGTGTATCGTATGAACACACAACCAAGTTAACTGAGAACTACCCATCCCAAGGTTAAAATTGTGGGTTTTTTGTAACGAAAGAAACTCCAATTTCTAGGCTCGAAGGGGGTAACGAGGGATTAACTTCCTTATTTCTCCAGTGTTTGGGAATTGAAACAATGCCTTACATCGTCAACAAGGTTTGATTGAAAGCATACTGACAGCAATTATGGGTATAACGTTTTCATCATCCTCCCTCCGATCTTAGCATATCAAAATTTTGGACAAGAAGTAAACATTTGAAAAATAAAGCATAAAGATGCAAATAAATGGACGAAAATGAATTGAATCAAAAGTCGCAATGCTTATTTCATTAATGAAAGTACAAACATAATTAAAAGCAAACAACTTAAAAAAAATAAGGAAAGTGCAAAAAACGAGAAACAAAAGGCCTAGTGACAAAACTTCATTTCTGATGTACTGGCAAGGGATTTTTCTGAACATCCGGATGACTGTCTGTAAAATCAAGTATTCCAGTTCTAACCAATTCACATACTCTAGCCTTCAATGCAAAACAATGCTCCAAGTCATGGCCTGGGGCACCCTCATGGGAAGCACAATGGAGATCAGCCCTAAATCCAGCCGGAGGATTAAGAGGAGGTGGTAAAGCCTTTGTAGTAATCAGTCCTTGCCGGACTAATTCAGGATATAGCTCTGTGTAAGTCATGAGAATAGGATCAAAGTGACTCCTGTTCCGTTTCTGGTCTGATATCTGTGTCGAGGAATCAGCTTGACGACTCAAAGGTACACTAGAAGACGATAGGACCAAGAAGGAGAAATTGGGGGACAAATGCAATGCAAAAATGTGATGCTGATGCCATGTAATGGTTCCAAGAATTTCAACGGTCGATTGCGAATATTGCTTTTTAAGAAAGTTAGAAAAAATTTTAGACTTTAAAATGTAAGGCTTTTCGAATTTGCAAAGGACTGCTGAATTCCTTGAAACTAGAAATGATATGATGCTTTATGGACGCGAAGCAAAAATACACACACAAAGGTCCTAGGTTAGAGGACCGCGAATGGAGTTAAGGTCTACCCTTCCCAAAAGGTAAGTACTATAGGTTAATTGTACCTGCAGAACCAGGGTTCTAAATCAGTGCCCAAAATCATCAGTCCATCCTTCGGATATTATCAACTTCCCAACTGACTTGAGGGTCGATAATATTCTCAAGAGAACCTCTTTTGAGTGTAGTATCGCGTAGCAACCATTGTAGGACTACTCCCACATAGTTCCCGCACTACATCCTATATAAGGCCAAGATGGTGTAAAGGTACTACGGTTCCCAGTATCACAGACTCCAATCGATAACGGTAAAAGTTTTCACGACTACACTCGATCAACCGAAACATTTTCGAAAGTGTCTCAACTGAGCGGTGATTCTCGATTTAGCTTAGTCGGGACTCACTCCCTATAAGCCTCGTCGAATATATCAGCCATCCTATCATAAGGTCGCTCAAGTCCGGGTGTAGGACTTATCTCACAACACAGTAACTCCAAGTAAGGTACCCCAATATATACATACAAGTGAGCAAAATATATAATAAAACAAATATATAAAGAAAAATAAACAAAATAGGGATAACCCTCAATAGTTAGGACTCCCCAGTGAAGTCGCCATTTTCTGTTGCGGTGAAATTTGGATGTCAAGCTATTGATTAACTTGAATCTTAATTCATTTACAACCGGTCTTTGATTTATCCGAAGGAAAGGTTAAAGAAAGGAAAAACCTAAAAGGGAGAGATCTAAGGTTCGGGGGTTGGTTAAATTTAGGGAAGGTATTAGCACCCTAAACTTCCGTAGTACTCTACGGGAACCTTTTGTTTATTTTTTTATTTATTTCATTAATTATTTTGCTTTAGGGTATATACAAAGGATTGAAAATTAAAAAAGACCTAGGGGTTAATTCTAAGTTTATTCGGCAAGACATCGCATCTTGTGCCTACATATCCTTACGGGAATGGAATCAGAGTAACTGTAGTTCCCCTCAAAAGGGAGGTTAGAAACGTCTTGACTGTGGCCAAGGTTTGTTCAGAGACTCCAATCTCTATGTTAAAAAATGTTAATTAAAATTAAAATAGGGTTAAATTAGGGATTCCACAGCGGAAAACCTTAAAACAGAGTACGGCGACTCCTTTGGCCTAACACTAGGATAAAAGCAATTTTGCCCACGGCGGGACACCTAGGCTAAACAGGGTTTAATCCATTAAAGGGGTAAGGCTATTGACTCGGCGGCCAAAAGGATGGACCTAATCCTTCGGAAGGATAAAACTGTAAAAAAATGTGAAAATATGACAAATCATTATATGGAGGAATAATTAAGGTACAGAAATAAGAAAAGTAATAAAGGCAGAGGGTATAAAGAAACAAAGAAACATTTCTGAAAACATGAAGAATATGAAAATATGTAATGACACTTAGAATGAAGTGAGGGAGGAAAATAGTGTGGGGCTGTGGCCACCACAAGCACATCTCAACCTCGAGCATGCACATGAAATGCCCAAAGAAAGAAAAAGTAATAAAAGGTACATAAAATGACACGACAAACATCAAACATCAGGAATTCCTTACGAAAAGGTTTTAAATTTTTTAATATTTTAATTATAAAAAAAAGATTTTAATTTTTTAATAAAAAATATTTAAGTTAAAATTATAAAAAAAATTAAGTTTAAATTATAAAAAAAAAGTTTTTTGGGGAAAAGTCTTTTCAGTTTTTTTTAGAACAAAGAAGGCTTTTCATCCCAAAAAAAGGCTTTTCAGTTTTTTTGGGAAAAGGCTTTTCAGTTTTTTTGGGAAAAGGCTTTTCAATTTTTTGGGAAAAGGCTTTTCAGTTTTTTTGGGAAAAGGCTTTTCAGTTTTTTAAAAAAGGTTTTACTAAAAAAAGTTTTAATAATAAATAAAAAAAAGGGTTTTGATTTTAAAAAAAAAGGTTTTGTTAAAAAAGGGTTTTGATATTAAAATCTACGGACCTAAACACACATGGAGATTAACATGGCAAATATGCACATAAACATGAAAAAGCAAAAGGTTTAGTAATTTAACGGACCTAAACACATTAACATGGCAAAATATGCACATAAACATGAAAAGGCAAAAGATTTAGTAATTTAACCTACGAAGCGGAGGTTTGCTTCGGTAAATGTGAAAAAGGTTTGAATAAGGGAACACTGGAGAGCTCCAATCCTTCTGACGAGTTGTGGGAACGACCGCCTTTCTTCTCTGGGGATCTCCTTTGTTTCTCCCTTTCTCTCTCCTCTTTTCTGAAGAAACCCTTCTGACCCCCTTTCAACAAGGCAACACATGTATATATAGGGAACAAATTAGGGTTAACACCAAATTGTCAATAATGTCCCTAAAGCCCATTTTAAAGCCCAAACTAAATAATTAGTTAAGAAAAAATAAAATTTAAATAATTTAAAATAATTAAAATAAACTAATAGTCCTATTGATTCCTAAAATCAAAAATATTATAAAAAGAACAAAATTTTTCCTAATATTTTTATTTTATGATTTTTTGGATATTTTTATGAATAATTTAGAAAAAAGTGAAAAAAAAATAATATTTAAAAAAATGATTTAATTAAAATACGAAAATAATAATTAAATAATAATAAAAAACTATTTTTGTTATTTTTTAATGAAAGATAGAAAAATTTAGAGTAAAAATAATAAAAAAACAAAAAGTGACAAAGGTGAGATTCGAACTCTCAACCTCTCACACTCATAACTCCTTACACATGTCCTCTTGCCAATTATGTCATTTTTACTTTTTTAGAAAAAAAATGCATGCCATATGATATTTACCTGCAAAAAGTCAAACGACTACACAAATTTGTTAGTAATTGATTAAATGCAATAAAAATGCAATGAAATGCGACGACAAATCTTAGGGAAAAATTTGGGGTATTACAGTTGCCCCTATTTAAATAACTTCACCGGATGATTTGAGCAACGGAGACTCGAGAAATCATGGTGGAGGGATTTAAATACAGATAACCGAAAATTTTGCCTTTAGACGCAGTGCTATGCAATGATATGGACAAAACAAAACGAACTATAATGCTAAATATGATATGAATCTGATATGATGCGTATGATGAAAATGACAAATGCACGGATACAGACGAAACAACGTCACAGGGGACGACCCACCGAGGAATTGCACTAGGGAAGAAGACATGTCATATCTGGAAGAACGTCGGGTAGACACGACACAGAATTGTTGATAGGTGCCAAGTAAATTAGAAATTGTCCGCAAGGTAAGACGCGGGTAAAACACAAGCTCAGGAGAAAAACGGAAATGGGGATAAAACACCCATGATGCCAAGTAAATAAATTTTGCCCACAAGGTAAGACGCGAGTAAAACACGACCTCAGGGAAAAAAAAAGTAAATGGGGGTAAAACACCATGATGTTAGGTAAACCCAGGAATATCTGTTAAACGGGGAATAAAACACCCGGGATAAAGGTACATGGGGGATAAAACACCCAAGGATAGAAGGTAAATGGGGAGTAAAGCACCCAAGATAGACATGTAAATGGGGAGTAAAGCACCCAGGATAGAAATGTAAATGGGGAGTAAAGCACCCAAGATAAAAAATGTAAATGGGGAGTAAAGCACCCAAGATAGAAATGTAAATGGGGAGTAAAGCACCCAAGCTAGAAATGTAAATGGGGAGTAAAGCACCCAAGATAGAGAGGTAAATGGGGAATAAAGCACCCAAGATAGAAATGTAAATGGGGAGTAAAGCACCCAAGATAGAAATGTAAATGGGGAATAAAGCACCCAAGATATGCACATGTATAGGAATTATGCTATGAGATATGATCACATGCAAATGCAGATGTCGATGACAAGGCTCGATTCTGTTGGTGAGATGACAAAACTGGAAGACTGATTCCTCAACCCATACATCATTGTCATTCTATTAAACTGTATCAAGTTGATAGTCACTGTAGGAATGATGAATAACTGCTTAGGGATTATGCGAGTAAACTGCCCCAGGTCAAATGAACTGATAGTTGCTTCAGCTGTCTGATTCGTGGAATCGACTGTTTTGCTGTATCCTCGGAGGGCTTGCCCCAGTCTGAGTCTTGAACAATTCTCTGGATAAACCAAATCTGAGAAGATATTGCCTTGAACAAATCTTGAACTAATTCTTTGACAGGATGTAAAAGGAACTTGCCCCTGATAAGATCACTTGACCAAGTTTCTCATTGTTTGAAAATTCCTTAGAGGAAAGCCAGTTTGCAAACAAAAATATTCATACAAACATGGTAATGCAAAGTTCATGCGACTTTTGAAATCAAAATTATTTTTGAAAGATGGAAAATACATGAGTCGTTAGTCAGAACACAACGGTTCAAGACGCTCAAAGTTTAAAACAACGGTGTACTGCCAAATTAAATGATTCACAAAGATCTTTAGGAGTCAGGTTACGCAACCTTGCTGTAGTATACTTTCAAAATAACCTTGCTTCAATTAGGTCTTTTGAGGGTTGTAATGTGGCATGGTTCACGGTTTATGAAACAAAAGATAAAGGCTCAAAATTTATTTGTACCCACCCAATCTACGTGATGATCTTCAGTCCTATGCTCAGTTAACTCATACTATGCATTCAGGTTCCCATAAGTTAGGGATTTCATTTATCGTAGCAATGATGACTCAGAAGTCAAAGGGACCTATGAAAAGGCAGCCACTACTCCCCTATAACATTTGATTGTTTTGACATTGAGGATTTTCAAGATAAGGATTTAAAAATCTCTTTGTATTATCCCTAAATTTTGCCTGAACTGTTTATTTTAGAGTTTACAGTCAGCGGGATGCCCCAGTTTTGCCTAAGTCTCCTTCATAGGTTTTGACTTAGCGGGCTTCTTTTGATTTTTTTATATTATTTTTTTGTGTGAAGGAAAGTGACTGTTTGATTTTAATGATTACGGTGAACCATCATCGACCTTTTGATTAGAAAACATCTTCGACACTTATTTGACGTGTGCGAAGGAAAATTTGTTAATGAAAGGTGTATCGTATGAACACACAACCAAGTTAACTGAGAACTACCCATCCCAAGGTTAAAATTGTGGGTTTTTTGTAACGAAAGAAACTCCAATTTCTAGGCTCGAAGGGGGTAACGAGGGATTAACTTCCTTATTTCTCCAGTGTTTGGGAATTGAAACAATGCCTTACATCGTCAACAAGGTTTGATTGAAAGCATACTGACAGCAATTATGGGTATAACGTTTTCATCATCCTCCCTCCGATCTTAGCATATCAAAATTTTGGACAAGAAGTAAACATTTGAAAAATAAAGCATAAAGATGCAAATAAATGGACGAAAATGAATTGAATCAAAAGTCGCAATGCTTATTTCATTAATGAAAGTACAAACATAATTAAAAGCAAACAACTTAAAAAAAATAAGGAAAGTGCAAAAAACGAGAAACAAAAGGCCTAATGACAAAACTTCATTTCTGATGTACTGGCAAGGGATTTTTCTGAACATCCGGATGACTGTCTGTAAAATCAAGTATTCCAGTTCTAACCAATTCACATACTCTAGCCTTCAATGCAAAACAATGCTCCAAGTCATGGCCTGGGGCACCCTCATGGGAAGCACAATGGAGATCAGCCCTAAATCCAGCCGGAGGATTAAGAGGAGGTGGTAAAGCCTTTGTAGTAATCAGTCCTTGCCGGACTAATTCAGGATATAGCTCTGTGTAAGTCATGAGAATAGGATCAAAGTGACTCCTGTTCCGTTTCTGGTCTGATATCTGTGTCGAGGAATCAGCTTGACGACTCAAAGGTACACTAGAAGACGATAGGACCAAGAAGGAGAAATTGGGGGACAAATGCAATGCAAAAATGTGATGCTGATGCCATGTAATGGTTCCAAGAATTTCAACGGTCGATTGCGAATATTGCTTTTTAAGAAAGTTAGAAAAAATTTTAGACTTTAAAATGTAAGGCTTTTCGAATTTGCAAAGGACTGCTGAATTCCTTGAAACTAGAAATGATATGATGCTTTATGGACGCGAAGCACAAATACACACACAAAGGTCCTAGGTTAGAGGACCGCGAATGGAGTTAAGGTCTACCCTTCCCAAAAGGTAAGTACTATAGGTTAATTGTACCTGCAGAACCAGGGTTCTAAATCAGTGCCCAAAATCATCAGTCCATCCTTCGGATATTATCAACTTCCCAACTGACTTGAGGGTCGATAATATTCTCAAGAGAACCTCTTTTGAGTGTAGTATCGCGTAGCAACCATTGTAGGACTACTCCCACATAGTTCCCGCACTACATCCTATATAAGGCCAAGATGGTGTAAAGGTACTACGGTTCCCAGTATCACAGACTCCAATCGATAACGGTAAAAGTTTTCACGACTACACTCGATCAACCGAAACATTTTCGAAAGTGTCTCAACTGAGCGGTGATTCTCGATTTAGCTTAGTCGGGACTCACTCCCTATAAGCCTCGTCGAATATATCAGCCATCCTATCATAAGGTCGCTCAAGTCCGGGTGTAGGACTTATCTCACAACACAGTAACTCCAAGTAAGGTACCCCAATATATACATACAAGTGAGCAAAATATATAATAAAACAAATATATAAAGAAAAATAAACAAAATAGGGATAACCCTCAATAGTTAGGACTCCCCAGTGAAGTCGTCATTTTCTGTTGCGGTGAAATTTGGATGTCAAGCTATTGATTAACTTGAATCTTAATTCATTTACAACCGGTCTTTGATTTATCCGAAGGAAAGGTTAAAGAAAGGAAAAACCTAAAAGGGAGAGATCTAAGGTTCGGGGGTTGGTTAAATTTAGGGAAGGTATTAGCACCCTAAACTTCCGTAGTACTCTACGGGAACCTTTTGTTTATTTTTTTTATTTATTTCATTAATTATTTTGCTTTAGGGTATATACAAAGGATTGAAAATTAAAAAAGACCTAGGGGTTAATTCTAAGTTTACTCGGCAAGACATTGCATCTTGTGCCTACATATCCTTACGGGAATGGAATCAGAGTAACTGTAGTTCCCCTCAAAAGGGAGGTTAGAAACGTCTTGACTGTGGCCAAGGTTTGTTCAGAGACTCCAATCTCTATGTTAAAAAATGTTAATTAAAATTAAAATAGGGTTAAATTAGGGATTCCACGGCGGAAAACCTTAAAACAGAGTACGGCGACTCCTTTGGCCTAACACTAGGATAAAAGCAATTTTTCCCACGGCGGGACACCTAGGCTAAACAGGGTTTAATCCATTAAAGGGGTAAGGCTATTGACTCGGCGGCCAAAAGGATGGACCTAATCCTTCGGAAGGATAAAACTGTAAAAAAATGTGAAAATATGACAAATCATTATATGGAGGAATAATTAAGGTACAGAAATAAGAAAAGTAATAAAGGCAGAGGGTATAAAGAAACAAAGAAACATTTCTGAAAACATGAAGAATATGAAAATATGTAATGACACTTAGAATGAAGTGAGGGAGGAAAATAGTGTGGGGCTGTGGCCACCACAAGCACATCTCAACCTCGAGCATGCACATGAAATGCCCAAAGAAAGAAAAAGTAATAAAAGGTACATAAAATGACACGACAAACATCAAACATCAGGAGTTCCTTACGAAAAGGTTTTAAATTTTTTAATATTTTAATTATAAAAAAAAGGTTTTAATTTTTTAATAAAAAATATTTAAGTTAAAATTATAAAAAAAATTAAGTTTAAATTATAAAAAAAAAAAGTTTTGGGGGGAAAAGCCTTTTCAGTTTTTTTTAGAACAAAGAAGGCTTTTCATCCCAAAAAAAGGCTTTTCAGTTTTTTTGTGAAAAGGCTTTTCAGGTTTTTGGGAAAAGGCTTTTCAATTTTTTGGGAAAAGGCTTTTCAGTTTTTTTGGGAAAAGGCTTTTCAGTTTTTTAAAAAAGGTTTTACTAAAAAAAAGTTTTAATAATAAATAAAAAAAAAGGGTTTTGATTTTTAAAAAAAAGGTTTTGTTAAAAAAGGGTTTTGATATTAAAACCTACGGACCTAAACACACATGGAGATTAACATGGCAAAATATGCACATAAACATGAAAAAGCAAAAGGTTTAGTAATTTAACGGACCTAAACACATTAACATGGCAAAATATGCACATAAACATGAAAAGGCAAAAGATTTAGTAATTTAACCTACGAAGCGGAGGTTTGCTTCGGTAAATGTGAAAAAGGTTTGAATAAGGGAACACTGGAGAGCTCCAATCCTTCTGACGAGTTGTGGGAACGACCGCCTTTCTTCTCTGGGGATCTCCTTTGTTTCTCCCTTTCTCTCTCCTCTTTTCTGAAGAAACCCTTCTGACCCCCTTTCAACAAGGCAACACATGTATATATAGGGAACAAATTAGGGTTAACACCAAATTGTCAATAATGTCCCTAAAGCCCATTTTAAAGCCCAAACTAAATAATTAGTTAAGAAAAAATAAAATTTAAATAATTTAAAATAATTAAAATAAACTAATAATCCTATTGATTCCTAAAATCAAAAATATTATAAAAAGAACAAAATTTTTCCTAATATTTTTATTTTATGATTTTTTGGATATTTTTATGAATAATTTAGAAAAAAGTGAAAAAAAATAATATTTAAAAAAATGATTTAATTAAAATACGAAAATAATAATTAAATAATAATAAAAAACTATTTTTGTTATTTTTTAATGAAAGATAGAAAAATTTAGAGTAAAAATTATAAAAAAACAAAAAGTGACAAAGGTGAGATTCGAACTCTCAACCTCTCACACTCACAACTCCTTACACATGTCCTCTTGCCAATTATGTCATTTTTACTTTTTTAGAAAAAAAATGCATGCCATATGATATTTACCTGCAAAAAGTCAAACGACTACACAAATTTGTTAGTAATTGATTAAATGCAATAAAAATGCAATGAAATGCGACGACAAATCTTAGGGCAAAATTTGGGGTATTACAGTTGCCCCTATTTAAATAACTTCACCGGGTGATTTGAGCAACGGAGACTCGAGAAATCATGGTGGAGGGATTTAAATACAGATAACCGAAAATTTTGCCTTTAGACGCAGTGCTATGCAATGATATGGACAAAACAAAACGAACTATAATGCTAAATATGATATGAATCTGATATGATGCGTATGATGAAAATGACAAATGCACGGATACAGACGAAACAACGTCACAGGGGACGACCCACCGAGGAATTGCACTAGGGAAGAAGACATGTCATATCTGGAAGAACGTCGGGTAGACACGACACAGAATTGTTGATAGGTGCCAAGTAAATTAGAAATTGTCCGCAAGGTAAGACGCGGGTAAAACACAAGCTCAGGAGAAAAACGCAAATGGGGATAAAACACCCATGATGCCAAGTAAATAAATTTTGCCCACAAGGTAAGACACGAGTAAAACACGACCTTAGGGAAAAAAAAGTAAATGGGGGTAAAACACCATGATGTTAGGTAAACCCAGGAATATCTGGTAAACAGGGAATAAAACACCCGGGATAAAGGTACATGGGGGATAAAACACCCAAGGATAGAAGGTAAATGGGGAGTAAAGCACCCAAGATAGACATGTAAATGGGGAGTAAAGCACCCAGGATAGAAATGTAAATGGGGAGTAAAGCACCCAAGATAAAAAATGTAAATGGGGAGTAAAGCACCCAAGATAGAAATGTAAATGGGGAGTAAAGCACCCAAGCTAGAAATGTAAATGGGGAGTAAAGCACCCAAGATAGAGAGGTAAATGGGGAATAAAGCACCCAAGATAGAAATGTAAATGGGGAGTAAAGCACCCAAGATAGAAATGTAAATGGGGAATAAAGCACCCAAGATATGCACATGTATAGGAATTATGCTATGAGATATGATCACATGCAAATGCAGATGTCGATGACAAGGCTCGATTCTGTTGGTGAGATGACAAAACTGGAAGACTGATTCCTCAACCCATACATCATTGTCATTCTATTAAACTGTATCAAGTTGATAGTCACTGTAGGAATGATGAATAACTGCTTAGGGATTATGCGAGTAAACTGCCCCAGGTCAAATGAACTGATAGTTGCTTCAGCTGTCTGATTCGTGGAATCGACTGTTTTGCTGTATCCTCGGAGGGCTTGCCCCAGTCTGAGTCTTGAACAATTCTCTGGATAAACCAAATCTGAGAAGATATTGCCTTGAACAAATCTTGAACTAATTCTTTGACAGGATGTAAAAGGAACTTGCCCCTGATAAGATCACTTGACCAAGTTTCTCATTGTTTGAAAATTCCTTAGAGGAAAGCCAGTTTGCAAACAAAAATATTCATACAAACATGGTAATGCAAAGTTCATGCGACTTTTGAAATCAAAATCATTTTTGAAAGATGGAAAATACATGAGTCGTTAGTCAGAACACAACGGTTCAAGACGCTCAAAGTTTAAAACAACGGTGTACTGCCAAAATAAATGATTCACAAAGATCTTTAGGAGTCAGGTTACGCAACCTTGCTGTAGTATACTTTCAAAATAACCTTGCTTCAATTAGGTCTTTTGAGGGTTGTAATGTGGCATGGTTCACGGTTTATGAAACAAAAGATAAAGGCTCAAAATTTATTTGTACCCACCCAATCTACGTGATGATCTTCAGTCCTATGCTCAGTTAACTCATACTATGCATTCAGGTTCCCATAAGTTAGGGATTTCATTTATCGTAGCAATGATGACTCAGAAGTCAAAGGGACCTATGAAAAGGCAGCCACTATTCCCCTATAACATTTGATTGTTTTGACATTGAGGATTTTCAAGATAAGGATTTAAAAATCTCTTTGTATTATCCCTAAATTTTGCCTGAACTGTTTATTTTAGAGTTTACAGTCAGCGGGATGCCCCAGTTTTGCCTAAGTCTCCTTCATAGGTTTTGACTTAGCGGGCTTCTTTTGATTTTTTTATATTATTTTTTTGTGTGAAGGAAAGTGACTGTTTGATTTTAATGATTACGGTGAACCATCATCGACCTTTTGATTAGAAAACATCTTCGACACTTATTTGACGTGTGCGAAGGAAAATTTGTTAATGAAAGGTGTATCGTATGAACACACAACCAAGTTAACTGAGAACTACCCATCCCAAGGTTAAAATTGTGGGTTTTTTGTAACGAAAGAAACTCCAATTTCTAGGCTCGAAGGGGGTAACGAGGGATTAACTTCCTTATTTCTCCAGTGTTTGGGAATTGAAACAATGCCTTAAATCGTCAACAAGGTTTGATTGAAAGCATACTGACAGCAATTATGGGTATAACGTTTTCATCATCCTCCCTCCGATCTTAGCATATCAAAATTTTGGACAAGAAGTAAACATTTGAAAAATAAAGCATAAAGATGCAAATAAATGGACGAAAATGAATTGAATCAAAATTCGCAATGCTTATTTCATTAATGAAAGTACAAACATAATTAAAAGCAAACAACTTAAACAAAATAAGGAAAGTGCAAAAAACGAGAAACAAAAGGCCTAGTGACAAAACTTCATTTCTGATGTACTGGCAAGGGATTTTTCTGAACATCCAGATGACTGTCTGTAAAATCAAGTATTCCAGTTCTAACCAATTCACATACTCTAGCCTTCAATGCAAAACAATGCTCCAAGTCATGGCCTGGGGCACCCTCATGGGAAGCACAATGGAGATCAGCCCTAAATCCAGCCGGAGGATTAAGAGGAGGTGGTAAAGCCTTTGTAGTAATCAGTCCTTGCCGGACTAATTCAGGATATAGCTCTGTGTAAGTCATGAGAATAAGATCAAAGTGACTCCTGTTCCGTTTCTGGTCTGATATCTGTGTCGAGGAATCAGCTTGACGACTCAAAGGTACACTAGAAGACGATAGGACCAAGAAGGAGAAATTGGGGGACAAATGCAATGCAAAAATGTGATGCTGATGCCATGTAATGGTTCCAATAATTTCAACGGTCGATTGCGAATATTGCTTTTTAAGAAAGTTAGAAAAAATTTTAGACTTTAAAATGTAAGGCTTTTCGAATTTGCAAAGGACTGCTGAATTCCTTGAAACTAGAAATGATATGATGCTTTATGGATGCGAAGCAAAAATACACACACAAAGGTCCTAGGTTAGAGGACCGCGAATGGAGTTAAGGTCTACCCTTCCCAAAAGGTAAGTACTATAGGTTAATTGTACCTGCAGAACCAGGGTTCTAAATCAGTGCCCAAAATCATCAGTCCATCCTTCGGATATTATCAACTTCCCAACTGACTCGAGGGTCGATAATATTCTCAAGAGAACCTCTTTTGAGTGTAGTATCGCGTAGCAACCATTGTAGGACTACTCCCACATAGTTCCCGCACTACATCCTATATAAGGCCAAGATGGTGTAAAGGTACTACGGTTCCCAGTATCACAGACTCCAATCGATAACGGTAAAAGTTTTCACGACTACACTCGATCAACCGAAACATTTTCGAAAGTGTCTCAACTGAGCGGTCATTCTCGATTTAGCTTAGTCGGGACTCACTCCCTATAAGCCTCGTCGAATATATCAGCCATCCTATCATAAGGTCGCTCAAGTCCGGGTGTAGGACTTATCTCACAACACAGTAACTCCAAGTAAGGTACCCCAATATATACATACAAGTGAGCAAAATATATAATAAAACAAATATATAAAGAAAAATAAACAAAATAGGGATAACCCTCAATAGTTAGGACTCCCCAGTGAAGTCGCCATTTTCTGTTGCGGTGGAATTTGGATGTCAAGCTATTGATTAACTTGAATCTTAATTCATTTACAACCGGTCTTTGATTTATCCGAAGGAAAGGTTAAAGAAAGGAAAAACCTAAAAGGGAGAGATCTAAGGTTCGGGGGTTGGTTAAATTTAGGGAAGGTATTAGCACCCTAAACTTCCGTAGTACTCTACGGGAACCTTTTGTTTATTTTTTTTATTTATTTCATTAATTATTTTGCTTTAGGGTATATACAAAGGATTGAAAATTAAAAAAGACCTAGGGGTTAATTCTAAGTTTACTCGGCAAGACATTGCATCTTGTGCCTACATATCCTTACGGGAATGGAATCAGAGTAACTGTAGTTCCCCTCAAAAGGGAGGTTAGAAACGTCTTGACTGTGGCCAAGGTTTGTTCAGAGACTCCAATCTCTATGTTAAAAAATGTTAATTAAAATTAAAATAGGGTTAAATTAGGGATTCCACAGCGGAAAACCTTAAAACAGAGTACGGCGACTCCTTTGGCCTAACACTAGGATAAAAGCAATTTTGCCCACGGCGGGACACCTAGGCTAAACAGGGTTTAATCCATTAAAGGGGTAAGGCTATTGACTCGGCGGCCAAAAGGATGGACCTAATCCTTCGGAAGGATAAAACTGTAAAAAAATGTGAAAATATGACAAATCATTATATGGAGGAATAATTAAGGTACAGAAATAAGAAAAGTAATAAAGGCAGAGGGTATAAAGAAACAAAGAAACATTTCTGAAAACATGAAGAATATGAAAATATGTAATGACACTTAGAATGAAGTGAGGGAGGAAAATAGTGTGGGGCTGTGGCCACCACAAGCACATCTCAACCTCGAGCATGCACATGAAATGCCCAAAGAAAGAAAAAGTAATAAAAGGTACATAAAATGACACGACAAACATCAAACATCAGGAGTTCCTTACGAAAAGGTTTTAAATTTTTTAATATTTTAATTATAAAAAAAAGGTTTTAATTTTTTAATAAAAAATATTTAAGTTAAAATTATAAAAAAAATTAAGTTTAAATTATAAAAAAAAAATTTTGGGGGAAAAGTCTTTTCAGTTTTTTTTAGAACAAAGAAGGTTTTTCATCCCAAAAAAAGGCTTTTCAGTTTTTTTGGGAAAAGGCTTTTCAGTTTTTTGGGAAAAGGCTTTTCAATTTTTTGGGAAAAGGCTTTTCAGTTTTTTTGGGAAAAGGCTTTTCAGTTTTTTAAAAAAGGTTTTACTAAAAAAAGTTTTAATAATAAATAAAAAAAAGGGTTTTGATTTTAAAAAAAAAAAAAGGTTTTGTTAAAAAAGGGTTTTGATATTAAAATCTACGGAACTAAACACACATGGAGATTAACATGGCAAAATATGCACATAAACTTGAAAAAGCAAAAGGTTTAGTAATTTAACGGACCTAAACACATTAACATGGCAAAATATGCACATAAACATGAAAAGGCAAAAGATTTAGTAATTTAACCTACGAAGCGGAGGTTTGCTTCGGTAAATGTGAAAAAGGTTTGAATAAGGGAACACTGGAGAACTTCAATCCTTCTGACGAGTTGTGGGAACGACCGCCTTTCTTCTCTGGGGATCTCCTTTGTTTCTCCCTTTCTCTCTCCTTTTTTCTGAAGAAACCCTTCTGACCCCCTTTCAACAAGGCAACACAGGTATATATAGGGAACAAATTAGGGTTAACACCAAATTGTCAATAATGTCCCTAAAGCCCATTTTAAAGCCCAAACTAAATAATTAGTTAAGAAAAAATAAAATTTAAATAATTTAAAATAATTAAAATAAACTAATAATCCTATTGATTCCTAAAATCAAAAATATTATAAAAAGAACAAAATTTTTCCTAATATTTTTATTTTATGATTTTTTGGATATATTTATGAATAATTTAGAAAAAAGTGAAAAAAAATAATATTTAAAAAAATGATTTAATTAAAATACGAAAATAATAATTAAATAATAATAATAAACTATTTTTGTTATTTTTTAATGAAAGATAGAAAAATTTAGAGTAAAAATAATAAAAAAACAAAAAGTGACAAAGGTGAGATTCGAACTCTCAACCTCTCACACTCACAACTCCTTACACATGTCCTCTTGCCAATTATGCCATTTTTACTTTTTTAGAAAAAAAAATGCATGCCATATGATATTTACCTGCAAAAAGTCAAACGACTACACAAATTT
The DNA here is from genome assembly GCA_963859935.3 of Lathyrus sativus. Taxonomy (NCBI): domain Eukaryota; kingdom Viridiplantae; phylum Streptophyta; class Magnoliopsida; order Fabales; family Fabaceae; genus Lathyrus; species Lathyrus sativus. Next base: position 336,251,055 of record OZ012739.1, read on the forward strand.
GTTAGTAATTGATTAAATGCAATAAAAATGCAATGAAATGCGACGATAAATCTTAGGGCAAAATTTGGGGTATTACACTTCCCATAGGATTCCTTGAAGTCTTCCATCACTTTCCTGCCAGCCACAGAAATCAAACCCAGCAGAGATCTGATGTCAGGTGTTGGAAACTTGTATACCACTGTCTTCCTTAGGCTATGCTCCATGTCATAGAAATAAGAACACTAGAAACAAAGGGAAATGTACACCTGCAGCATAAATACATGTTAATGAATATGAAATATGAAAATGCAAATTCAAATGCAAACAAGGGATCAAGACTGTTGTGTTGTTGATTGAGAAGAACCAGCGCTCCGCTTTGACTAGAACATAGCACTGTCACTAATAAGAACCCCTTGTATCAAGAACACAGATTCACACTATAAAGAAAACCAAGTAGTCTGGAAATTAAGGTTTCCTATATAACCCAATCCCTCTCACAGGTATGGACCTATCCACTAACAAGGTACGACATCCTATGCGTTCAGCAGCGTCACAGACTTTCGAGAAACGATGATGCGTTCACCATTTCTGGTTTGGCATCATAGTCTAGCGAAGCGGCCTCACTTAGCTGAATCACAAATGATCGATTCCCAGAGTCGACAACCCTCAGATTCAAAATCCCTTCGAGCCCAAAGGGCCAGAAAAGAAATCATCAAAGAGAATCCCGTCTGAGCTCGAATTTCATGGGAACTAGTGCATGCCAAACATACAGGTTTACCACTACTTTCCACTTCTAATGTTATGTTTGTACTCAAGCCCGGGTCCGGCTTATCTCTCAATGGAACATTCCCCCCAACAGCACAGCAAAACCGATATATACAATGCTGAAAGTAAATGCGGGAAAATAAAGTACAACACATATATACACACCTAAAAGATAAACAACCAAGCGCTAGGATTGACTCGCATCGAGTCACCAGTTGTCGCATCACTGCGAAGAGGGGCCGGCAAGGACAGGAGATTCGCCACCGTTCGTTATTTATCCCAAAAGAGGGAAAGGAAGCGATCAGAGAAAACCTAATGAAAACGGGAAAAGACAGGTCATCGCAACCATATCTCGGGTTCGGGAGTCGGTTACGCAAGGGAAAGGTATGAGCACCCCTCACGTCCGTCGTACTCGACGGGATCTATGATTTGTTGTCTATCTAAAAGGGTGTTTACTATCTAAGCTACATCTCAGGGATAAAAGAAAAGAAAAAGACTCGATAGAGCATCACCGCTCTATGCCTATGTATTCCCTCGTGCAATGGGAAAGTCAGAGTCAACGTAGTTCGGCTAACTACGGGTGAAGGTGGGGAAAGGTTGCTCGCCAAGACATCGTCATCTTGTACCTACGTATCCTCGTCTGGTACGAGAAATCAGAGCAAATGTAGTTCGGGCTAACAAGAACACCGGTTGGTTCAAAATGTTTTAGGCCCGAATAGGGTTAAAACTTAGTTCCAGCAGTTAGGTGTATGCAGCTCGACCATTGGAGACTTAGGCGTTACTTGTTTGCGGTAGAACCAAGAGTTAACAAAACTCTCCTTATGAAAAAGGTTTTCCAAATTAAGATCCTGGAGGATAAAAATTTTGAAGTTTGTTTTTATGTTTTTTAAAGAAGAAGTGCATTGATTATTGTTTGAAATTCATGTTGCACTAAAGACTATGACCTAAGAGCGAATGTGTCGCATATCGTCCAAAGGACATACGCTAAACACTCTAGATGATTGAGAGGAGGCCCCCAATCACCATTTCCCAAGTACTTAAGGCTCGTAGCGTACAACAATCCTTAACCTTTATTATATGTGTTGAGAAAGTTTGAATATGAGAAGAGAGAGACACTCTAAAGGGAGACTAAGACTCAACCTAATGTTCTCATACAAGGTGCACCTATGATTGGGATAAAGGGGAATGCTACCTAATGTTATCATACATGGGTTCAAGCCTAAGGTCTATCACAATCAATCTTGAACAAGAGAGATTAGAGGTCCTAAGGGAATATGGCAAAGAAGAAAGAAGAAGGAAGCAAAAGATAAAGAAGAAGATGCAAACATGCAATGCAACACGAAGATGAAGAGGGGGGAAAAAGGTGTGGGATAACAACCACCACAAGCACATCTCAACCTCAAGCAAACAAAAAAAAAGCAACAATGCAAATGATCATCACTTTGAACCACATCCATAAGCATGCGTTCAAGTGGAAATTGAAACGTGTGTCGAAGAAATCGTGACTAAACAATCAAGAACAGCTACATATATCCAAAACATCTCACTCCTAATGTGTAACACCCCCTTTCTATACCCCCAAATAATCAAATAAATCATTTAAACACATATTAAAATTTCATCAGAGTAAAATTAAATCATGGTATAAAAGGAGCATGTCACACATATATGACAATTAAAACATACAACACCTGCTCAAATAAAAATGTGCAACAATGGGATAGCTGCAACATAGGAACTTCGTCCTTGCGCCCATATCTCAGTATTTTAAAATTAAAGTGGAAGATTAAAACATTTGAATCACTTTAATCATGCTAATCATATAAATACATAATTCAGTTTGGTTCACAATATCATTCATGTTTTCCAAATTATTGCCATCAGATACTGTCATACCCCAAATTTTGACCCCTTAGATCCTCATTATCATTTTTAGAAGCATGATCATGCATTATCTAACCCTAAATCAGTGCAAGTTTATTATTGTCAAGTTACAGATGAATCAGGATTCTCGCACCGACAAATTCAAAACAATCAAGGAATGATCAACCAATGATTTGGGCCAATTCAATCATGGAATGAAATCAAAGACAATATCAAAGTCAAATGGGAAGTCAATTTGAAGAAATCATTTCGGAATCAAGAACAGTGCAGTCAGGAGGGCCCGATTAGGGTTTTTAACCAGTGGAAAGTCAACTGTGGTTTGACTTTGATGTTGGAAAAGGTTTTAATGGTGGGAGTGAGGTCCATGAAGTTAATATAGGCTATTAAAAACTATTCAAGAAGTGTCAAAGTCCCAGGATGTCCAGAATATCAACAGGCGACTCGATCGGCACCGATCGATCGTACGGTTGACCGAAAAGTCAACTCCTCAAATTTTGAGAATTGGAATCCAGGTTGTGAATCAAAGTTGTTCCTTATGTCATAATGGACTTGCATATCAATTTTCATGATCATTGGATCAAAGATGAGAGAGTAATCGAGAAATCGGGAAATTAGGGTTTTGAAAAGGGCTAAACCGTATCTCCCTAACCGCACATCCAATTGAGTTGGTTCTAGTCTCATTTGAAAGCTCTTGACAAGTCCTACAAAAGTCCCATACTAGTCCACAACCAGAAAATGCATACTTTTTGAGATATAAGCAAAAACATTCCTAGAAGGGAAAATAACTTAGAAAATTTCTAAGTCATTTTCACTTTAGAAGCTAAAATCAGCCAACTTCAAGGGGGTTTTTCACCTAGTTTCAAATGGAATCAAGACTTCTGGCCAACATCAATGTTTTAGTACTATGTGAGGGCTCTCTAAAAAGTACAAGTACATCTCAAGGGGATTTATGAGCTGAGAGATACATGTGTTCAAAGTTGGCAATTTGTCACTTTTGTCCCACATTGATGAATTTTGCAAAAACACCTCTAGCACTCAAGTGGATCAATTTCAATGTGACAAACTCCTTCTATCTGATATATTAATCATCTCAAGCAGGTTGAATCAAAGAAATAGCAAGGAAAGCTCATGGAATTAAAATTGGTAGGTTCATTGCCTAAGTTGAAACTTTTGACTTTTCCAAGCATGAGGTGGAAAGCCACTTCTGCTCCAGCCACTCTACCAAGCCTCTAGGCTGTGATTTCTCTGTAAAAACATCATGGAAACTTGCTCATTAAGTGAAAGAAACAGCTAGCAATCAGAAAAGACCAAGCAAGTTGCATTTGGAAGGAAAAATATCAAGCTTTCTTCATGGTGAAGCAAAGTAGCCAAGCAAGCTCCTCACTCATTTTTTCTATAAATAGAGACCTCAAATTCCTCATTATGGACCTCAACATCATTCTAAAAACCTTCTAGAAGCAAGCACCTCATTACATCTCTCTCTCACTCCAAATTTGCAAAATCTCCAAAGTTGTCAAAAATGCCCAAAAATCAGCATTTGCAACTTTGATGCTACTTTGAGTTCTATGCATTCCAGATCTCAAACAACCATCCACACACTCTCTAAATCATATATATGAGGTGTACCAACCATTAAACCACCCAAAAAAATCAAAAAAACAAAAAGTCAACATTCCATGGAACTTTCTTTGACCTAAGTCCTCAAAAACCACCAAAACTTGATCTGAGCACCTTGTTGATGTTTTGAACTCTTGAACACCTCAAATACAACATATATAAGCTGTCTAAATCATCATTGATCACCAGAAGTGGGCAGAACTCATTTTGACCTCACACTTGGCTTGTTTCTTAAAGTTCAAGAAAGCTTCAACACAAAGTTCACATACAAGACATTGCTGGTTTTCTCAACTCCTTGGCTTGCTAAATAGGCTCACTAACAGGTATGTAGCTTATACATTAGTCCTCTTGTTTATTTATCCATGGTTTGGCATCTTGAGCATTATAGGATATGTTGAAATTCATGAATAGTGGATGTTTATCTCATGCTGTCATGCTTTTAAATTTGTTTTCATTCTGCTTACAGCCTTTGGTATAATTGTACTAGGTCACTAGTTGCTTAATGTTTATCAGTTTATCATCCTCCATTTGATCATGTTAAGCATGCTGGCTTGAATAAAACAAAAATCATGTAACAGCAAGTAATATTGATGATGTGCTGTTGAGATGAACACTGTGTTTTTACTGCTGATTGTTTGTTCCATTACTGCTACAAGCATTAACTTCATAATCCAATATGGTTGTATTACCTTTATCATTGCTAGATCATGTTTGGTTCTTGCCCTGTTTAATACTGCACTACTATAGGTTTTACACATCATGCTATGTTTCAATCATGTTCAAATAAACTGATGCTGTTAGGTTATGCTTGGTGCTGCCAGTTTGAAGTTATCATGATATTGCTGCTAATTTGTTTTCACAATCATGCTGCTAATTTGTTCATGACATGCTGCTACTACTTAGTGATGTTGCCAAAAGCTGTTTGTAAAACCTCAAGTTTGGTGTTTTTCACAAATTTGTTATCATTTACATCAAAGCATGTTAACTTGTTTGCATTAGCTCAAACATAATTCAATATACATTCTGAGCATGTCCATGTGCATTGATCTTGTTTATTATCATTGCATCAAAGTTTTACATATTCAATCCAAAACACAATGTAACACATGATACCACTCATACTACTTTTTGCATAAAGCTTGCTCTTCATCAAAACACCACTCACACACATCACATTAATCATTTGAAACTTGTACATGTGCTTGTCTTGCTGATTTGAGGTATAGTTTTGAATTTCACCTCTTGACACAAACACATGAATGCAATAACCACTCACTTTGCTCACTTTTGAAACCAACCATAGAATGATGTTTTTTTATCTCACAAGCATGATTTAAATGTCATTTGCAATATGTGTATGAATTCCTTTGAATGATTTGAGCACAACACCACAATTTCACTCCTTGACACCAAAGGTACAAAAATACACAAAAGCACAAAAACTTGATTTCTGCCTATAACATGTTTTCTGCCAAAACTAATGACTTGTACACCTTATGTTAAACATGTTTGATGAGTTTGAATGATCATATTGTATTAAGAATCATCATGCCAAGTTTTACCTTCTCATATGCATTATTATGTCTACAACTTGCAAATGCTATGACAAATTACATGATATGTGTGTTCTGTGGAATTTTAATGTTTGAACCATCTTATTATCATGTATGTGTGCTGTCTAAATGATTAATTTGACCAGATTTGAGTTAGGACTTCATCTGTCCCTTATCATGCATATTGGTCCATAATGTTCAAAATGCTTCATGTTCACATACCAACTTGAACTTACCTGTTTGTACATGCTATCTTATTATTTCTACAGCTCCACAAGGTCATATGTAATGTGTGTAAATGATTCAAAACATAAAAACTTGACTGTACAAAGTTTCACATCACATTATGCTTCACACACACATATTGAACACAATTTGCAAATTGAGTGCTACATGCTTATATATGTGTTCCAGTTTAAACTTTTTCATCTACACACACTTCATATGATATATTTAAGCTGTTAGAATGGTTAGAATCACACAAAACAATCAGAAACCAAAAATCACTTTTGTTATGCATTTTATGTTATGTGATTTGCAACTTATGGACAACAGTCATAATTACTCATGCCTTGGCTTCAAACTTGCTTGCTATCTGTTATATATGATATATGTAATGTGTATGTGACCCTACTTGACTTGTAGCATGTGTATATCAAGTTTTTCATATCAATTTGCAAGCTTAAGCCATGAAACACACCAGCTATCGTTTTTTTCACAGGAAAATGAATCTCAGAAAACTAACACCACCATCATCTTCCTCTCATTTTTCTACCCAATTTACATATAAAATTTGTCTCGATCCGATGAGCGGTTAGTGAGATACGGTATAAAACGTATTTGGTTTCGATTATGTTTCCATGCATTCAAAACAAACACACACACCAGTCAGCGTTTTTTTTCACTAGGTGAACAGTTTGTAAAAACTAACATCACCATCCTCTTCCTCTCATCATTCTACCCCAAATCCATATAAATTTTGTCTCGTTTCGATAAACGGTTAAAAAGTTATGATACAAACCGTATTTGACTAGACAGTGTACTTTTCCCGCACTGACAGTACTGATTTCGAAACTTCAACGCATCATAACTTTCTCATATTTTATCGTTTTTCATCCGTTCTTTTTTTGTTATGCTTGTTTTAAAATGTAGTTTCATAATGTGTAATTAATTTTCATGTTTGATCACTTTTTATTTTGCGCGATCCGCGCACTGACAGTACTGATTTCGAAACTTCAACGCATCATAACTTTCTCATATTTTATCGTTTTTCATCCGTTCTTTTTTTGTTATGCTTGTTTTAAAATGTAGTTTCATAATGTGTAATTAATTTTCATTTTTGATCACTTTTTATTTTGCGCGATCCGCGCACTGACAGTACTGATTTCGAAACTTCAACGCATCGTAACTTTCTCATATTTTATCGTTTTTCATCCGTTCTTTGTTTGTTATGCTTGTTTTAAAATGTAGTTTCATAATGTGTAATTAATTTTCATGTTTGATCACTTTTTATTTCGCGCAATCCGCGCACTGACGGTATTAGCCCTAATCAGTTGCAGATGAAAATTAAGAGCATTCCACTTGCATTTTCTCGGGAATTTTGATTGTTATCATGTTTTAATATGCTTGTCAACATGTTGAAATATTTTCTTTGAATTATTATCTTTTATTTTCATCTGTACGCTAACAGTCGTTTCAGGTACAGACTGTCGTTACATAATAAAACTGCTGTTTTTTTTATCATTTCTGCTTTTCATTTTAATTATTCGATATGGTTGTAATAATTAATTTAATTGTATGTTGTAATATTTGCTCTTGTAATGTCTGTATGTGATCCCCGAGCGACGAAGCTCGTCCAATCGCCGATATACTATCCTCCAAAGGAAAAGTCTGTCCTGTTGACAATCAATGTCTTGGACTAAATTCAAACATACCCCCGACTTTGTCAAGTCACTCTAAACCTAATTTCATAACTTTTAGACTTTGCTTGAAGTCTACGATACCTACCCGTACTAGGAGTGTTCTTCACCTAGAACCCTAGGACAGAGTTCGTCAACTCTGTGTAAGAATCATCGTCATGATTTCTTATTTCCCCCTTCAATGTAGCTTAGGGAGTTTTGTCAAACTCCACACAAACATTGTCATGTTTGTTCCCCTTTGAACCTTGATCGTCATCAAGTGTTCTTTTCCCTTGTGAGGTGAACTACGATTGCTCTGATTCTATCCTAGTCAGGATACGTAGGCAGAAGGTGCGATACCTTTGCGAGCAAACTTAGAAAACCACTTAGGCCTTTATTTTACTTTTATTCCCAAATTAAACCAATGCATGTTTCACAACCTAGCAAGTAATTGAACAAAAGGTTCCTGTAGAGTACTACAGATATTTAGGGTGCTAATACCTTCCCTAGATATAACCAACCCCCGAATCCCCGAATCTCTAAAGCGTTGTTGTTACATCGCGAAAAAGGGTTCTTTCTCTCTTTAGACCTATCCTTTGGATAAATTAAAGACCGGTTGTAAAAGAAATAAGGTTCAAGTTAATTAATAGCTTGATATCAAATTTTCACCGCAACAGAAATGGCGACTTCACTGGGGACAGAACTTATTTTGAGGGTTTAACCTATTTTGTTTATATACTTGCTATTTGTGAATATTTGTGAATATGTGCAGATTTGTTCTTTTGGCTTTTGGGAAATACAATTGGTGAGACAGCACTATACCCGTGCTTGAGTGTACTTATGATAGGAAGGTGGTATATTCAAGGAGGTTTATAGGGAGTTGATTCCCGACTAAGCCAACTTGAAAACCGCCGCTCAATGGAGGTCCTTTTGAGGGTAGTGTTGTTGATCGAGTATTCGTGAAAACAATGCTGCTTTCTATAAGGGGCCCATGCCATTGAGGACCTTTAGAACACACATTACCCCACTTGGCCTTATTAGGATGTAGCGCGATGACTATGAGGGAGTATTTCCGAATAGTTGATACGCGATACTACACTCGGACGAGACTCTCTTGAGAATATTATCGACCCCCGAGTTATTTGGGCAGTTGATAATATCCGAAAGATGGGTTGAGAACTCTGGGAACTTTTTAGAACTTTGTTCTACAGGTGAAAAAGCTCTAGTACACTCCTTATTGGGAAAGGTAGACCTTGGCTCCTGATTAAATTTCCCTAAACCAAAACTTGATGTGTATATGTGAATACTTGTGTTTGTTGCATCCATGCATTCATAAACATCATAACATAAAAGTTTTATGGAACTCAGTCTCTTATTTTAAAACTTTAGGAAACATCATGGATCAAGGAAAAAAGAAAACAATCAAGTACACATACAAGAGTCCTAAGCTGGATGACATTGAAAGGTTGAGCGCTATTATCACAGATGTAGAAGGGTTCAAGAGCAGATATGGTAACTTGTTGTCACTGTTGAGAACTAAGAAAAAGATGGATCTGGGGCTCCTCTCCACCTTGTTACAGTTTTACGACCCGCTCTATCATTGCTTCACATTTCCAGACTATCAGCTTGTACCAACACTCGAAGAGTATTCCTGCCTAATCGGGTTGCCCATCATTGAAGATTCTCCTTTTCCATTCACGGAGAAGGACCCTAAGAAGGAAGAAATCGCCAGAGCAATACGTGTGGGAGTAAAGGATATACAGGAAAACATGACTACCAAAGGAGGGATCTCTGGTTTACCTGCTGGATTCTTGATCAAGAAAGCACAGTATTATGCTGATCATCTGAGTATGGATACATTCGAGGCGATCTTGGCCTTGCTCATTTATGGTATCTTCCTGTTTCCTAACATTGATAATTTTGTAGACCTCAATGCCATCAAGATTTTCTTGAAGAAAAATCCTGTGCCAACTTTGCTGGGTAATACTCATCACTCTATTCATCTCAGAAATCTTCACAAGGGAGGAATGATCATTTGTTGCGTCCCATTGCTGTACAAATGGTTTCATTCTCATATGCCCAAAGCTCACGTCTTCTGGAGGAAAGGATGGTGGTCTGAAAAGATTATGGCCTTATCTCATTCTGATATTGAGTGGTACAGTCGAGATTATGATGGAATAAGAATTATTGACAGTTGTGGAAACTTCGGCAATGTACCTCTCCTTGCTACAGAGGGAGGAATCAGTTACAGTCCGGTTCTCGCCCGACGACAGCTCGGGTATCCGTTAAAAGACAGACCCAACAGTGCTTGTGTAGAAAGTATGTTCTTTTGGGGGGAAAATGAGTTGAAGAAGGAATTCTCGGAAGCTTGGAAACATGTCCACAAGAGAGGAAAGGAAAGTCTGGGAAAGCCTAACTGTGTCTCCTTTGATCCTTATCTCCAATGGGTTCGGAAAAGAGCTATCCAACTGAAGATGCCTTATGCCTTGCAAGAACCTATGGTCCTGAAAGAAGAACGCCCATTGATCTTCTTTTCTGAGGAGGAAAAGTTGAGGATTGCCTTGAGAAAGTCACAGCAGACTGAGGTGTCCTGGAGGTACAAGTATCAGGTGGTAATGGAAGAAAACGAAACACTCCGCAAGCAGCTTCAAGAAAGGGATGAAGAGATAAAGGCAAGCAAGAAAAGAAAGGCCCAGGAAAACTTGTTCTACTTCAGTAACCAGTCTACTCCGTGGAAGACGATGATTGAGAAACTTATGGGAGAGAAGATGCGAGTGGAGGAAGAACTACAGAAAGCAAATGCCACGGTGGAGTTTTTGTCAGAGGATTTCCTTTAGCACTGTTTAGTTTTCTTGTAATGTGTACTAAAAGATTTTGTAGTGCAACATCGAAAATTAAATGAAATCCGTGATGTTTTGAATCTCGAGATCTGAGTTCTATAAAACTTTACGCATTTGCATCCGCATTTTTATTTTAAACATTCAAGGGGTTTTAAAAATCATTTCACAGGTATTAATAATGGATCCAAGAAGAAGATCAGCTATGGAGTTCAAGTTCCGACAACCAGATCTGGAGAACCTGAGAATATTGGGAAGAATGGTAGAAGACCCTGAAGCCTTCAAAGCCCGACACGGCAATGTATTATCCTTACTTGAAATTCAGGTGGATGAGGAAATATTGTCCGCGCTCGTCAAGTTCTATGATTCAACCTATCACTGTTTTACTTTCCCAGATTTCCAGCTGTTGCCAACTTTGGAAGAATACTCAGTGTTGATGAGATTAAATGTTGCTCCGAGGCCGTTTTCTGGAAGAGAAGGTTTCCCTGATGAAAGAGCAATCGCCGAAGCCATTCATCTTGGAGTAGCTGAGGTACGAACCCTAATGACCGCTCAAGGGCATCCCTACGGTCTACCTACCAGATTCTTGTTTGAAAAAGCACGGTTTCAAGCCGAAACCAAGAATTGGGAGGCATTTGAAGCTCTTTTGGTGTTATTAATCTATGGACTCTTCTTGTTCCCGTCTGACAACAGTTCATCCACAAAGACGCTATCAACCTGTTCCTGCTCCGAAATCCTGTACCTACTCTCCTAGCTGATACTTATTATGCAATTCACCGCCGACACTTGTACGAAGCTGGACCAATTGAATGTTGTTCCACTCTCCTCTACAAATGGTTCATTTCACGCTTACCTAGATATCCAGCACTGTGGGATGTACAAAACAGTAATCCATGGACCGAGAGGATACTGTTACTCCAGCATACCGACATTCAATGGTACGACCCTGCTTACGGAGGGATCCCTATGATTCAAAGTTGTGGAGACTTCCCGAACGTACCGCTCATTGGTACCAGAGGGTGCATCAGCTACAACCCTATCCTTGCTCGCAGACAGTTAGGGTATCCGATGATGGGCGAACCAGATTTCAACTTGATGAGGAGTTTCTGCATTCAAGACGGAGAGAATCGAGAATACAAAGCCAGGATCATCTACGCTTGGCGCCGTATCAACGTCAGGGGCATGACTGCTTTAGACTACCCTGACACGGCTGTATCAGACTCCTACCTAGCATGGGTGGAAGAGGCCGCTCTGAAAATGTTCTATACCCGATTCGAACCCGAATCAGCAGAACCTACACTCGAGGAAGAATTGCCGACTGCCTTGGTAAAAGCAGAAGAGGAAGGAAAGGTTTGGAGGAACAAATATTTCTTGGCTATGCAAGAGAAGGAAGCTCTCCAGGGTAGAAGAAGAATTCAACCAGAAGAAGGAGGACCTTCGAGTTAGATGGTCCAAGATCATTGTGTGATGATGTAATCTTTGTTTTGTATTTCAATTTCCAACTGTTGTAAACTCCCCAGTAGAGGGATGAAAAGAAAATGTTTGTAATGTTTTCCCTTTTTAATATCTATGAATGACTTCTAAGAACCCCTTGAATGTTCAAAATACTGCATCTGCATGTCTGCATATCATAAGCATATCATAAACATGTCATAAGCATATCGTAAGTGTTGTTTTCTGTGTCGTGTCTCATCCCACTGTCTGATCTTCAACAGAGGAAAGCACACTGAATCCAACGCACAAGTACAACACGAGAGCCAGAGCCCGTCAACTAATGGAGGCTCAAAATCAAGAAATTGTAAGAATCGATGACGAGCTCGGAGATCTCCGAGGCGGAATCAAGCAGATTATGGAAGCTTTACAGGTGATAAAAGCGAAGATGGATACCCAGGCTACTGTAGTTTCTGAGATTACTAGTGCTGCTATAGATCCAGTTCCAACGGCCGACACCATCGCCAACAATCCACCGTATGGCTTACACCCGGATTTTCTACATCCGACTCCAGTAAATCAGCAGAATGTTCCTTTGAGAGGAGAAATGCCCCAGGCTATCCCTACCTATGCTCCGGCAGCTGTGCAAGCGCAGGTGCACCCAATGTTTCATAATTATCAACCAGTGGTCGAAGATCAAGAAGAGTATGAAGGAGAGAATGAAGAACACGAAAGATTAAAAGAAAATGTTGAAACGATGGGAAGAAAGTTAAAAGCTATGGAGGGCAATGATGTATTCGGGACTGACACCCGGGATATGTGCTTGGTATCTGGGTTGATAATCCCGCCAAAATTCAAAGTTCCAAATTTTGATCAATATTCAGGGGCTTCCTGCCCGCGAACGCACCTTCTCATGTATTGCCGCAGGATGGCGGCTTATGTTGAAAATGACAAGTTGATGATACACTGTTTCCAGGACAGTTTGAAAGGCGCACCAGCAAAATGGTATTTGGGTTTGGATCAGACTAAGATTCTCAATTTCCAAGACTTAGCCAATGCTTTCATAAGACATTACAAATATAATATGGATCTGGCGCCCGATCGGAGGCAACTGCTAAGTATGTCCCAGAAGAGTTCTGAATCCTTCAAAGAGTACGCTCAGCGATGGAGAGAAGTAGCTTCACAGGTGGAACCTCCACTTAGTGAGAAAGAATTGACTGATTGGTTTGTTGACACTGTGCGACCCGAGTTCTATGAGAAAATGATCAGCAGTGTGTCCGCCAGCTTTTCGGATATTGTAGCTGTGGGAGTCCGAGTAGAGATAGGGCTGAAAAACGGAAGAGTTACAGGCAGTTCCAGCAGTTCAAGTGGTCAGGTTAAGAAAACTGGTAACCCATTCCACAAAAAGAAGGAAGGAGAGACCAACTCCATCACCAGTGGAAAAGGTAGACGTACACAAAAACAACCTTACCAACAACAACCTTATCTGAACTACAATCAACCGCCGCCGCCAAGTTACATGCAACAAGGTTACCCCGGGGCAATATATCCACCGCAGTATGCCACACAACCATACGTGGCAGCTGTCACTCCTGCTTTCACTCGACCAAACTACCAGACAGCACAGCCTGCACCTGGATATCAGCCGTTTCAGCAAAGGCAACAACGAGCGCCCAACGCTCCGCCTCTCCTACAACAACAACAACCCCGAGCTCCGGCACCCCGCCAGAGTTTTCAAAATAGAAGACCGACGAACAAGCCGAATTTCCCGCAGATCCCGATGACTTACACGGAGTTATACCCTTCATTGGTCCAGGAAGGTTTGGTGACGACGAGGCCACTGACCCCTGATACAACATCTCCTTTTTACAATCCGAGCGCTCACTGCGCATTCCATGAAGGAGCCGCTGGTCATGATTTAGAAAGTTGCTTCGCCTTGAAGCATTTGGTAAGGGAGCTGATTGAAAAGAAAATCCTGTCCTTTAATGATATTCCGCCCAATGTCAAGAGTAACCCGCTACCGAACCATGGAGGGGTTAACGCTGTGGATGATTCGTCAACTGAAAGAGTAATTACTGAAGTATCGGAGATCAAGACACCCTTGAAGATGCTACATGAGAAACTGGTAAAAGCAGGGTATATTCAGGGTAATCACAACGATTGTAAAAAATGTTCTGTTAATGCTGAAGTTTGTGGTACAGTACAGAAAGATATCCAGAGTTTGATTGATGAAGGATTGTTACAAGTATGCAGTAAGGTCCGAAGTGAAAATATTGCCGTGATAAAACCATCATTTGATCAACCCAACAAAGACAAATGGATTCAAGCGCCCGGAAGTGCAGAGCCTGTGTTCAACAGATCAGCGATCACTCAACGCCGATCCGTCGTAATTCAAAGACCAAAGCCATTTCCATACAATGATACAAAAGCGGTCCCTTGGAAATATGGTTTAACAGTGACACCGGGAAATGCAGATCAAGAAAAGAAAGGAAAGAAAGAGCAAGACGATGTTACGAACATCGTGGGCACGAGCAAGATGACCCGCAGTGGTCGAATTTATCAGCCCAAGATTACGATAGTGACTCCAAAATCCACTACCCCGGTGGAAACACAGAACAGAGAAGTGACAAATCCCGAGAAAGAAGATGAAGAGTTTTTGAGGATTATCCGAAAAAGCGATTACAAGGTGGTGGATCATCTCCACCAAACGCCGGCCAAGATATCTGTCCTGTCTCTTTTAATGAATTCCCCCGCTCACCGGGAAGCGCTGCAGAAGGTACTTCAGCAGGCACATGTGACCAGAGATATAACACTGGGGCAATTTGATTCGGTAGTAGCCAATATCACAGCGTGCAATACGTTGAGTTTCAGTGACGCTGAATTGCCAAAAGAAGGTCGTAGCCATAACAAAGCCTTACATATATCCATAAAGTGCCAAGAAGACACATTGGCACGAGTCCTGGTTGATAATGGGTCTTCTTTGAATGTCTTGCCTGCAAGGTCACTTGCAAGGTTGGCCTATACAGGAGCAGAGATGAAGCCCACTCCTTTGATCGTGAAGGCTTTCGACGGGTCCCGAAGGGCTGTTATTGGAGAAGTAGAATTACCCGTCATGGTTGGACCACATGTATTTGATATAACGTTCCAGGTGATGGACATTAACCCGGCATTCAGCTGTTTGTTGGGACGACCGTGGATACATGAAGCCGGGGCGGTAACATCAACTCTGCATCAGCGATTGAAGTATGTGGTGAATGACCAGCTAATAATTGTGCATGGGGAGGAAGACTTTATGGTAAGCAATCTGTCATCCTTCAGATACATCGAAGCAGAAGAAGGTGCGCTGGAAACCTCATTTCAAGCTCTGGAAATAGCCCATGCAGTAACAGTAGAAGAAACGGTAGCCAAAGGTAGTCCATCGTTCGCTTCCGCTCAAAGTATCAGAGCAGCGCTCGCAGAAGGCACTCCCGCAGGATGGGGAGAAATTATTGAAGTACAGCCGAAGATGGATCGACAGGGGTTGGGTTACAAACCAACTCCTGCTGAAGACACTACACTAGACCAGAGGCGTCCCAGGACAATACAAGAAATATTCATCAGCGGCGGGTCCCAAGTCAACGCCGTAGGAGACGAAGAAGAAAGTGAATACATCGGGCATCTAGTGTATCGGTGCAAATCTCCCTTGAGCAACTGGGAGGCCATTGATGTTCCTGTAGTTTGTCACGAGTTAAAGTAATTTGCTTTGTGTCTTTTTCTTGTTTTGTTGTTTTAAAACTCCATGACCGTGCCCAAGGTCATAGGAATGTTTTGTACGGGCCCCGCACTTTCAAAATACATCAATGAAAATGAACTGTTTTGCTAAATTCCTCATTTGCTTTTGATGCTTTTATTCGTTTTCACTTTTAAAGAAAAAATGGCAATCATAAAAAACCGAAAGCAATCTTCTTTTTTGTGTTCTGCATTTATCTTTGTATGTTTAATAAAATTAAACCATTCCCCATCTGCAGCCACATCCAAAAACCCATTGATTCCCATGACCAGGCATCTCCTCCTGACTTTGATTCACCAATTCACCAAGCTGAAGAGGAGGACGAAGATCTTGAAATTCCCGATGAACTGGTAAGACTAACTCAAGACGAAGACATGGAACTCCAACCATACAAAGAGCAGATTGAAGTCATTAACCTGGGCTCAGAAGATGACAAAAAGGAAGTCAAGATTGGGGCAAGCCTCGGGGCAGACATCAAACAACAATTGAAAGAACTCCTGAAGGAATATGTGGATGTGTTCGCTTGGTCCTATCAGGACATGCCGGGTCTAGACACTGACATAGTGGTTCACAAGCTGCCGCTTAAACCAGAATGCCCTCCAGTAAAACAAAAGCTCCGCAGAACCAGGCCAGACATGGCACTCAAAATCCGAGACGAAGTAAAAAAGCAGGTAGATGCAGGGTTCTTGGCTGTATCCAAATACCCTGAGTGGGTAGCAAACATTGTTCCAGTACCGAAAAAGGATGGTAAGGTCCGAATGTGTGTAGACTACAGGGATCTGAACAAGGCCAGTCCGAAAGATGACTTCCCACTGCCACACATTGATACATTGGTAGACAATACAGCTCGTTTCGAAGTGTTCTCTTTTATGGACGGTTTCTCAGGTTACAATCAGATTAAAATGGATCCAGATGATATGGAAAAAACTACCTTCATCACGCCGTGGGGAACCTACTGTTACAAAGTTATGCCATTTGGTTTGAAAAATGCTGGAGCCACCTACCAGCGGGCCATGGTCACTCTATTTCATGACATGATGCACAAAGAAATTGAGGTGTATGTCGATGATATGATTGCAAAGTCTCGAAGCGAAGATGATCATCTAGAGCACCTCCTGAAGCTGTTCAAAAGACTTAGAAAGTATCAACTAAGGTTGAATCCTGCCAAATGCACTTTCGGAGTAAGGTCAGGAAAGCTACTTGGTTTCATTGTTAGTCAACGAGGAATCGAAGTAGACCCAGACAAAGTCCGCGCCATCCAAGACATGCCGGCTCCTCAAACAGAAAAACAGGTCAGAGGTTTTCTGGGCAGATTAAATTACATATCTCGGTTCATTTCCAACATGACACCGACCTGTGAACCCATCTTCAAACTACTACGCAAAAATCAACTAGTGGTTTGGAATGAAGACTGTCAGCAGGCCTTTGACAAAATCAAAAGTTATTTGCAAGAACCGCCCATCCTGATACCTCCGGTTCCGGGAAGGCCGTTATTCATATACCTTACTGTTCTAGAAAGTTCCATGGGCTGTATGTTGGGTCAACAGGATGAATCCGGACGAAAGGAACATGCCATCTATTACTTAAGCAAGAAGTTTACTGATTGTGAGAGCCGTTATTCACTCCTTGAAAAGACATGTTGCGCTTTAGCATGGGCCGCCAAACGGTTACGACAGTACATGGTTTGCCATACTACTCTGTTAATCGCAAAAATGGACCCAATCAAATATATCTTTGAAAAACCTGCTCAGACTGGAAGGCTCGCCAGATGGCACATGTTATTATCAGAATACGACATTCAGTACACGACCCAGAAGTCTATCAAGGGCAGTATCTTGTCAGATTACCTTGCAGAACAACCAGTTGAGAACGATGAGTCAGTTAAGCTTGATTTTCCTGATGAAGACGTCATGTTAGTAAAGGATTGTGAAAAGGTCGACCCTGTTGAAGATTCACCACCAAGTTCCCCTTGGAAAATGATGTTCGATGGTTCGTCAAATTATAGCGGGCATGGTGTAGGCGCTGTCTTAATGAATCCAGGAGGTGGTTACACGCCATTCACGGCTCGGTTGGATTTTGATTGTACAAACAACATTGCAGAATACGAGGCATGTATCCTTGGTCTCGAAGCGGCCATTGATCTCAAAATTAAAACTCTAGAAGTGAGCGGCGATTCAGCACTAGTCATCTACCAGGTCACAGGCGAATGGGAGACCCGACATGAAAACCTGGTCCCATACAGAGCATATATTGTCGACATGATCGAGTACTTTGACGAGATTACCTTCAAGCATGTACCCAGATCTGAAAATCACATTGCCGATGCTTTAGCCATGTTGGCCTCCATGTGGAAAGTCCAAGATGAAAATGATGCCACTCTCATCCGGATTGAACGAAAAACAGAGCCCGCTTACTGTCAAATGATTGATGAAGAAACAGATGACAAACCATGGTACTATGATATAAAGAACTTCCTGTTACAACAAGAATATCCGACCGATGCTACGTCTCTTGACAAGAAAACTTTAAGAAGACTAGCGTCAAAGTTCTTCCTCAGCAATGGTGTGCTTTATAAAAGAAATCATGACATGGTACTGCTCAGATGCGTCGACAAAAGAGAAGCAGAGCTGTTAATGAAAGATGTCCATGAAGGGATCTTCGGTACTCATGCCAATGGGTACGCGATGGCCAGAAAGATCTTGAGAGCCGGGTACTACTGGTTGACTTTAGAGAATGACTGCATCCAATTCTCCAGGAAGTGCCACAAATGCCAGATCTACGCAGATAAAATGCATGTGCCTCCAACACTGCTGAATGTACTGTCATCACCATGGCCTTTCTCAATGTGGGGCATCGATATGATTGGGGCAATTGAGCCAAAAGCTTCCAACGGGCACCGCTTCATTCTGGTCGCCATTGATTACTTTACCAAATGGGTCGAAGCTGCTTCCTACACTAACGTGACCCGACAAGTGGTAGCACGCTTCATCAAGAAAGAGATAATCTGTCGATACGGGATTCCCAACCGAATCATCACTGACAACGGAACCAATCTGAACAACAAAGTAATGAAAGAATTGTGTGATGAATTCAAGATTGAGCATCATAACTCTTCTCCCTACCGTCCGAAGATGAACGGAGCTGTTGAGGCAGCTAACAAAAATATCAAAAAAATATTGCAGAAGATGGTGAAGACCTACAAGGACTGGCATGAAATGTTACCGTTTGCTCTACACGGATATCGAACATCTGTCCGCACTTCAACAGGGGCAACCCCTTTCTCTTTAGTATACGGGATGGATGCCGTACTCCCGATTGAAGTCGAGATCCCTTCGTTAAGGGTTATAATGGAAGCGAAACTAGAAGAGGCAGAATGGGTCAGAGAAAGGTTTGACCAATTGAACTTAATTGACGAAAAGCGCATGTCTGCGATGTGTCACGGCCAGGTGTACCAGAAAAGGATCAAAAGAGCCTTTGACAAGAAGGTTCGCATCCGGGAATTCAGAGAAGGCGAGCTTGTATTGAAAAAGATCTTGCCAGTTCATAAAGACGCCAGAGGGAAGTGGATGCCTAACTATGATGGCCCCTTCATTGTGAAGACAGTTTTCTCAGGAGGATCGTTGATTCTCACAACCATGGATGGAGAGCAGCTTACTCATCCAATAAATTCTGATGCAGTCAGAAAATATTACGCCTAAGAAAAGCCCGATAAGTCGAAAACTCGCAAGAGCGGCTTATGCAAAAGCTAGGGTAAAAAGAAAAGGAGAAAAAGAGAAAAGAATTGAAAGCTCGCTAAGTTGAAAACCCGAAAGGGCGACTTAGGCAAAAATGAGCGTCCCGGCGGATTGAAAACCCGAAAGGGCGATCCAGGCAAAAATTAGGGACAAAGGCGTTTCACTGCATCAGAAGGTTGTCACCAGTGCAGCAAGTTACACAGAGAAAACTCACTTCCGGTTGCTCTCGTCAGAAGCAAGGATGTTGGTGGATTTCTAGTCTTTAGGGATAAATGGTCATGGGATTCAATGTAACCCTTCCACTTTTGCCATTTTTTCACTTGTACAATGTTCTAGGGAATCTTGCCATTGGCAAGACCTCCTGCTTGAATAAAATCAGCTTCGAACCATTCTTTTGTTTGCAACTACTACTTCTCTTTATCATTTTTTGTTATGCAAAACACTGTTTATTTGACAAACGATGATTTTGAAAAACGTAGGAAGCAAAATTTTTCATGATAAAACTTGAAAAGGTCAATAAAAAACAAATGCTTTAAACTCGTGGAAAACTCAGTAAGATCATACTCACCCTGATGTCTCAAGGTGGCAGGAGCATTGATATACATTTGCATTTTTTCCCCAGTTGAAACACTTAGCAGATCTGTTCACTTGGTTCGCCTTTGGCCGTGTGTAGTAACTAAGACTAAGAAGCCATCATGTAAAGTTTTGAAGGATCCATCCTCCACAGGATTGCCAAAGACAGAGATTACTGGTACATCGCGGGCTGACCTGACTAAGCTCCGTTCCCCAGTACAGTTGAGATTATTTGCACCACTTAGCCTGGATTCAGTGTGGTTCTACCCTCTCCCCCGGTTGTGGTATCTCATTTTCTGGTTGTTACCATCAAGTCCAGTTGTCACTGGCATTCATATGTTCTATCTCGTGGTTGTCACCACAGTCTTTTAAAAGTCCAGTCGTCACTGGCACCTTGTGTTTGTTGGTCGTCACCAACCTTTCCCCGGAAAAGTCCAGTTGTCACTGGCATCGCAAAATCCAATTGTAATTGGTACCCTTTCGTTGGTTGTCACCAACTTCCCTCAGTAAAGTCCAGTTGTCACTGGCATTGTTTAAATCCAATTGTTGTTGGTATCACTTGTTGGTCGTTACCAACTTTTTACTTTAAGTCCAGTCGTCACTGGCACCCTGTGTTTGTTGGTCGTCACTAACATCCCCAATCAAGTCCAGTTGTAACTGGCACCCTTCAACCGAACCGTGGTTAGTAATCATTAT
Source organism: Lathyrus sativus (assembly GCA_963859935.3). Classification (NCBI taxonomy): domain Eukaryota; kingdom Viridiplantae; phylum Streptophyta; class Magnoliopsida; order Fabales; family Fabaceae; genus Lathyrus; species Lathyrus sativus. The sequence continues at coordinate 336,271,791 of OZ012739.1, forward strand.
TGTTACATCCCCTGAAGTCCAGTCGTCACTGGCATCGTTAAATCCAGTTGCCATTGGTATCATGTGTTGGTCGTCACCAACCTCCCCTACTGAAGTCCAGTCGTCACTGGCGTCTTTTAAATCCAATTGTTATTGATACCTGAGTTTGGTTGTCACCAAATCCTCATAAAGTCCAGTCGTAACTGGCGCGCTCACCCAAATTGTTATTTGTGGTTGTTATTTAAATCCCCCAGTAAGTCCAGTCGTAACTGGCATTCTTATCCGGCATCACTGGTTGGTCGTCACCAAATCCCGTGAAAAGCCAGTTGTAACTGGTATGGTCGTTTATTCATTTAACATTCCATCGGTCGTCACCAATCCCACTAGCTAAAGTCCAGTTGTCACTGGCGTTCCCGTTTTCCTTATTTGTTTCCTCTGGGTTGGTAGTCACCAGTACCCCAGTAGGTCTTTGCTTTTCCAGTCTAGTCCCGGAGATCTAGTTGTCACTAGTATCCCCTGTGTGTCTGACTTTGTTCCTAGTCCATTCCTGGAGATCCCGTTTGAACTCTTCATTATAGGAAGGCCTCGTCTGATCATCCCCAGTGAGGTTGTCACCAATTTCCTTTATTCCCCATGTGAAAATTATTCTTTCCCCGGTGGAGTGCATCTCTTTCACCAGTGAACGGTTGTCCTCGTCAGGTTCCGTTTCCCAGTCGGAGTTTCTCAGATGATATCATCTAGTCACGTCTGAACTATTTGATCCCCAGTAAAGTATGTCCCTTTTCCCCAGTGAACGGTTGTCCTCGTCAGGTTCCGTTCCTCCAATCATAGTTTTATCCTCAGATGCTATCAGTTAGTCATGTCTGAACTATCTGATGCCTAGGTTTGAGTTTCTCTTCCCCAGTGCGAGTCCTTCAATAAGGACATCCTCTGTGTGTCAAGTTTCCAGAGTCTGTTCCCCGGTGGATAGCAGTCTGTCTTTACCGTTTTTTTTTTGTGTGTCTTGCATTTTCAAGCATCATAAATCATCATTTAGGTCTCATAGCATTCAAGCATTGATCCTTTGCATAGCATTGGATCTAAGGTACAAAATTTTTGGTTTTTCTGTATTTAAATACCTCTCACTACGATTCCTCGAGGATTGTCATCCTCAGTTCCATCTAGTGAAGATATTTAAATAGGGGCAACTGTCATACCCCAAATTTTGACCCCTTAGATCCTCATTATCATTTTTAGAAGCATGATCATGCATTATCTAACCCTAAATCAGTGCAAGTTTATTATTGTCAAGTTACAGATGAATCAGGATTCTCGCACCGACAAATTCAAAACAATCAAGGAATGATCAACCAATGATTTGGGCCAATTCAATCATGGAATGAAATCAAAGACAATATCAAAGTCAAATGGGAAGTCAATTTGAAGAAATCATTTCGGAATCAAGAACAGTGCAGTCAGGAGGGCCCGATTAGGGTTTTTAACCAGTGGAAAGTCAACTGTGGTTTGACTTTGATGTTGGAAAAGGTTTTAATGGTGGGAGTGAGGTCCATGAAGTTAATATAGGCTATTAAAAACTATTCAAGAAGTGTCAAAGTCCCAGGATGTCCAGAATATCAACAGGCGACTCGATCGGCACCGATCGATCGTACGGTTGACCGAAAAGTCAACTCCTCAAATTTTGAGAATTGGAATCCAGGTTGTGAATCAAAGTTGTTCCTTATGTCATAATGGACTTGCATATCAATTTTCATGATCATTGGATCAAAGATGAGAGAGTAATCGAGAAATCGGGAAATTAGGGTTTTGAAAAGGGCTAAACCGTATCTCCCTAACCGCACATCCAATTGAGTTGGTTCTAGTCTCATTTGAAATCTCTTGACAAGTCCTACAAAAGTCCCATACTAGTCCACAACCAGAAAATGCATACTTTTTGAGATATAAGCAAAAACATTCCTAGAAGGGAAAATAACTTAGAAAATTTCTAAGTCATTTTCACTTTAGAAGCTAAAATCAGCCAACTTCAAGGGGGTTTTTCACCTAGTTTCAAATGGAATCAAGACTTCTGGCCAACATCAATGTTTTAGTACTATGTGAGGGCTCTCTAAAAAGTACAAGTACATCTCAAGGGGATTTATGAGCTGAGAGATACATGTGTTCAAAGTTGGCAATTTGTCACTTTTGTCCCACATTGATGAATTTTGCAAAAACACCTCTAGCACTCAAGTGGATCAATTTCAATGTGACAAACTCCTTCTATCTGATATATTAATCATCTCAAGCAGGTTGAATCAAAGAAATAGCAAGGAAAGCTCATGGAATTAAAATTGGTAGGTTCATTGCCTAAGTTGAAACTTTTGACTTTTCCAAGCATGAGGTGGAAAGCCACTTCTGCTCCAGCCACTCTACCAAGCCTCTAGGCTGTGATTTCTCTGTAAAAACATCATGGAAACTTGCTCATTAAGTGAAAGAAACAGCTAGCAATCAGAAAAGACCAAGCAAGTTGCATTTGGAAGGAAAAATATCAAGCTTTCTTCATGGTGAAGCAAAGTAGCCAAGCAAGCTCCTCACTCATTTTTTCTATAAATAGAGACCTCAAATTCCTCATTATGGACCTCAACATCATTCTAAAAACCTTCTAGAAGCAAGCACCTCATTACATCTCTCTCTCACTCCAAATTTGCAAAATCTCCAAAGTTGTCAAAAATGCCCAAAAATCAGCATTTGCAACTTTGATGCTACTTTGAGTTCTATGCATTCCAGATCTCAAACAACCATCCACACACTCTCTAAATCATATATATGAGGTGTACCAACCATTAAACCACCCAAAAAAATCAAAAAAACAAAAAGTCAACATTCCATGGAACTTTCTTTGACCTAAGTCCTCAAAAACCACCAAAACTTGATCCGAGCACCTTGTTGATGTTTTGAACTCTTGAACACCTCAAATACAACATATATAAGCTGTCTAAATCATCATTGATCACCAGAAGTGGGCAGAACTCATTTTGACCTCACACTTGGCTTGTTTCTTAAAGTTCAAGAAAGCTTCAACACAAAGTTCACATACAAGACATTGCTGGTTTTCTCAACTCCTTGGCTTGCTAAATAGGCTCACTAACAGGTATGTAGCTTATACATTAGTCCTCTTGTTTATTTATCCATGGTTTGGCATCTTGAGCATTATAGGATATGTTGAAATTCATGAATAGTGGATGTTTATCTCATGCTGTCATGCTTTTAAATTTGTTTTCATTCTGCTTACAGCCTTTGGTATAATTGTACTAGGTCACTAGTTGCTTAATGTTTATCAGTTTATCATCCTCCATTTGATCATGTTAAGCATGCTGGCTTGAATAAAACAAAAATCATGTAACAGCAAGTAATATTGATGATGTGCTGTTGAGATGAACACTGTGTTTTTACTGCTGATTGTTTGTTCCATTACTGCTACAAGCATTAACTTCATAATCCAATATGGTTGTATTACCTTTATCATTGCTAGATCATGTTTGGTTCTTGCCCTGTTTAATACTGCACTACTATAGGTTTTACACATCATGCTATGTTTCAATCATGTTCAAATAAACTGATGCTGTTAGGTTATGCTTGGTGCTGCCAGTTTGAAGTTATCATGATATTGCTGCTAATTTGTTTTCACAATCATGCTGCTAATTTGTTCATGACATGCTGCTACTACTTAGTGATGTTGCCAAAAGCTGTTTGTAAAACCTCAAGTTTGGTGTTTTTCACAAATTTGTTATCATTTACATCAAAGCATGTTAACTTGTTTGCATTAGCTCAAACATAATTCAATATACATTCTGAGCATGTCCATGTGCATTGATCTTGTTTATTATCATTGCATCAAAGTTTTACATATTCAATCCAAAACACAATGTAACACATGATACCACTCATACTACTTTTTGCATAAAGCTTGCTCTTCATCAAAACACCACTCACACACATCACATTAATCATTTGAAACTTGTACATGTGCTTGTCTTGCTGATTTGAGGTATAGTTTTGAATTTCACCTCTTGACACAAACACATGAATGCAATAACCACTCACTTTGCTCACTTTTGAAACCAACCATAGAATGATGTTTTTTTATCTCACAAGCATGATTTAAATGTCATTTGCAATATGTGTATGAATTCCTTTGAATGATTTGAGCACAACACCACAATTTCACTCCTTGACACCAAAGGTACAAAAATACACAAAAGCACAAAAACTTGATTTCTGCCTATAACATGTTTTCTGCCAAAACTAATGACTTGTACACCTTATGTTAAACATGTTTGATGAGTTTGAATGATCATATTGTATTAAGAATCATCATGCCAAGTTTTACCTTCTCATATGCATTATTATGTCTACAACTTGCAAATGCTATGACAAATTACATGATATGTGTGTTCTGTGGAATTTTAATGTTTGAACCATCTTATTATCATGTATGTGTGCTGTCTAAATGATTAATTTGACCAGATTTGAGTTAGGACTTCATCTGTCCCTTATCATGCATATTGGTCCATAATGTTCAAAATGCTTCATGTTCACATACCAACTTGAACTTACCTGTTTGTACATGCTATCTTATTATTTCTACAGCTCCACAAGGTCATATGTAATGTGTGTAAATGATTCAAAACATAAAAACTTGACTGTACAAAGTTTCACATCACATTATGCTTCACACACACATATTGAACACAATTTGCAAATTGAGTGCTACATGCTTATATATGTGTTCCAGTTTAAACTTTTTCATCTACACACACTTCATATGATATATTTAAGCTGTTAGAATGGTTAGAATCACACAAAACAATCAGAAACCAAAAATCACTTTTGTTATGCATTTTATGTTATGTGATTTGCAACTTATGGACAACAGTCATAATTACTCATGCCTTGGCTTCAAACTTGCTTGCTATCTGTTATATATGATATATGTAATGTGTATGTGACCCTACTTGACTTGTAGCATGTGTATATCAAGTTTTTCATATCAATTTGCAAGCTTAAGCCATGAAACACACCAGCTATCGTTTTTTTCACAGGAAAATGAATCTCAGAAAACTAACACCACCATCATCTTCCTCTCATTTTTCTACCCAATTTACATATAAAATTTGTCTCGATCCGATGAGCGGTTAGTGAGATACGGTATAAAACGTATTTGGTTTCGATTATGTTTCCATGCATTCAAAACAAACACACACACCAGTCAGCGTTTTTTTTCACTAGGTGAACAGTTTGTAAAAACTAACATCACCATCCTCTTCCTCTCATCATTCTACCCCAAATCCATATAAATTTTGTCTCGTTTCGATAAACGGTTAAAAAGTTATGATACAAACCGTATTTGACTAGACAGTGTACTTTTCCCGCACTGACAGTACTGATTTCGAAACTTCAACGCATCATAACTTTCTCATATTTTATCGTTTTTCATCCGTTCTTTTTTTGTTATGCTTGTTTTAAAATGTAGTTTCATAATGTGTAATTAATTTTCATGTTTGATCACTTTTTATTTTGCGCGATCCGCGCACTGACAGTACTGATTTCGAAACTTCAACGCATCATAACTTTCTCATATTTTATCGTTTTTCATCCGTTCTTTTTTTGTTATGCTTGTTTTAAAATGTAGTTTCATAATGTGTAATTAATTTTCATGTTTGATCACTTTTTATTTTGCGCGATCCGCGCACTGACAGTACTGATTTCGAAACTTCAACGCATCGTAACTTTCTCATATTTTATCGTTTTTCATCCGTTCTTTGTTTGTTATGCTTGTTTTAAAATGTAGTTTCATAATGTGTAATTAATTTTCATGTTTGATCACTTTTTATTTCGCGCAATCCGCGCACTGACGGTATTAGCCCTAATCAGTTGCAGATGAAAATTAAGAGCATTCCACTTGCATTTTCTCGGGAATTTTGATTGTTATCATGTTTTAATATGCTTGTCAACATGTTGAAATATTTTCTTTGAATTATTATCTTTTATTTTCATCTGTACGCTAACAGTCGTTTCAGGTACAGACTGTCGTTACATAATAAAACTGCTGTTTTTTTTATCATTTCTGCTTTTCATTTTAATTATTCGATATGGTTGTAATAATTAATTTATTTGTATGTTGTAATATTTGCTCTTGTAATGTCTGTATGTGATCCCCGAGCGACGAAGCTCGTCCAATCGCCGATATACTATCCTCCAAAGGAAAAGTCTGTCCTGTTGACAATCAATGTCTTGGACTAAATTCAAACATACCCCCGACTTTGTCAAGTCACTCTAAACCTAATTTCATAACTTTTAGACTTTGCTTGAAGTCTACGATACCTACCCGTACTAGGAGTGTTCTTCACCTAGAACCCTAGGACAGAGTTCGTCAACTCTGTGTAAGAATCATCGTCATGATTTCTTATTTCCCCCTTCAATGTAGCTTAGGGAGTTTTGTCAAACTCCACACAAACATTGTCATGTTTGTTCCCCTTTGAACCTTGATCGTCATCAAGTGTTCTTTTCCCTTGTGAGGTGAACTACGATTGCTCTGATTCTATCCTAGTCAGGATACGTAGGCAGAAGGTGCGATACCTTTGCGAGCAAACTTAGAAAACCACTTAGGCCTTTATTTTACTTTTATTCCCAAATTAAACCAATGCATGTTTCACAACCTAGCAAGTAATTGAACAAAAGGTTCCTGTAGAGTACTACAGATATTTAGGGTGCTAATACCTTCCCTAGATATAACCAACCCCCGAATCCCCGAATCTCTAAAGCGTTGTTGTTACATCGCGAAAAAGGGTTCTTTCTCTCTTTAGACCTATCCTTTGGATAAATTAAAGACCGGTTGTAAAAGAAATAAGGTTCAAGTTAATTAATAGCTTGATATCAAATTTTCACCGCAACAGATACATATACAAATGTATCTCAAAAGAATGCTATACAAGCCTAACTACCCGATGTTATATATTAGAGCTGACCGACAAAAGAAGGAAGCTATACTTCATAAAAGACCTCCAGCAACCTAATCTGCAATGTCTCATAGAGTATTATAAAACAGCAGAAGGGTGAGAAATATTATCATAATAATCAATGCATATAAACATAATTCCCTCATATACACCTCAACGTACATATTCACAATTCACATCATTGTTCATAAACATACTCATTCATATTTCTTCACCACCATTCGTCATAAAGTAGATATACATACATACATATATATATATATATATATATATATATATATATATATATATATATATATATATATATATATATATATATATATATATATATATATATATATATATATATATATATATATATATATATATATAACAAAGCATATTTATCATTTCATATATCCACAATTCACATTATTGTACAATACCATACACAATCATGTTTATTCACCAATTCATAACTCTCAATTCAACAATTCATGCACACATGCATATATTCACACAATATTTAACTCTATGCCATGTAACTCAATACAACTCAATGCAACTCAATGAAACTCATTAATTCCTATTCAAAATTATGGGTACATCACTTATACCCCACTAGGCACAACTTCGCAGTCATTCTACCCTAGTAAACACTAACGCTAGGAACAACATCATAGTCATTCTACCCCAGTGCGTACGACTGTATCACGTATACTCCACTAGGAACAACATCTCAGTTATTCTACCCCAGGGAGCACCCCACCAGGAACAACATCTCAGTTATTCTTCCCCGGTGATTATTCCACTAGGAACGACATCTTAGTCATTCTACCCCAGTGTATACGACCATGTCACTATACCTCACCAGGAACAACATTTGTCATTCTACCCCGATGATCATTTAACTAGGAACGAAATCTTATCATTCTACCCTAGTGATTACTCCACTAGGAACGATATCTTATCATTCTACCCCAGTGAACACCGACATTATACCTCACTAGGAACAACATCTTGTTATTCTACCCCAGTGAGTACCAACACTAGGAACAACATCATAGTCATTCTACCCTAGTGAACACCAACACTAGGAACAACATCATAGTTATTCTACCCTAGTGAACATCAACACTAGGAACAACATCATAGTTATTCTACCCCAGTGCGTACAACTATATCACATATACTCCACTAGGAACAACATCATCGTTATTCTACCCCAGGGAGCACCTCACTAGGAACAACATCTCAGTCATTCTACCCTAGTGAGTACCAACACTAGGAACAACATCATAGTTATTCTACCCCAGGGTGCAACTCACTAGGAACAACATCTCAGGCATTCTACCCTAGTGAGTACCAACACTCGTTATCATTTTTCGGTTTTACATTTAAATCGGGTCCGTCCTCTAGACCGATAACAAACAAAAGTCTGTCCTCTAAGCTTTCAAACCCCGCTCTAGGTTTGGGAAAAGTCACTAGTCTCCACGAAACTAGCAAGCATTGCCTCTTAACTTAATGATGCATTATGCAATCAACAACCAATGCACTTAAGACCGTTCTCGCATCTTAATCACATGCATACTCAACTAATTCATCACACAAGAATTATATCATGATTGCACACACACAACACATTTCATAATAATCAAAGTATTCATACTTTCAACACCATTACCACATTTATCAAGCAATACACACATATTCACAATATGTCCTCATGCATTCATCTCATATTATCACATACAATCAATATGCATTCATAATTCAATTATGCCAAACGGCAACCGAACGCTCTAATTATTTAAGCCTCACTTACTTAAAACAATTAATCTCGATTAATCGGTAAAATCGGCTAAAAGTCAGATAAAAATAATATTTCTTTTCACCAAGTTATAGAACATATTATTAGCTTCAGTTTGATATAAAGAACGTCAAAATCCGATAAACGGTGAAGAAGTTATGAATTTTTGAAGTTTTGAAAAATAATATTTTCTCACACTTACAATGTTAATCGGTTAACGCATATGGTTAACCGATTAACCACTCCAAAAACTCAGTTTTTAGGCCAAAAACTCAGTTTTTAGGCCCCCAACACTGTGTTAATCGGTTAACATATATGGTTAACCGATTAACACCTGAAAAACTCAGAAAAACAGCTACGGGTTTGAGCTTAAAACCCTCAAAAACCCGACCGATTCAATTATTTTCTCCCGATTAAATACCTATTTATCATTACCAATTATATAGCGACAATTTAGGACCATAAAACGAGAATTCTACGACTTCCGATTTTCATCCAAAATCTTAACTCCAAATTATCAAAAAATATCAAAACTCACAAAATCACCCGATTTTCACCAAATCAGTTTCAATAATCTTAGTCTAACATCTCTCGAATAAGCTACACAACTTATTCCTGGTTCTAACCGTTAAAACTCGGTTTTCTATCGATTAAATCATTTTTGACCTAAAAATGAGAAAATGGAGAAAACATCCAAACAATCCAAACAATCCATACATAATCTATTACATTGGTAAGATAACAATATTTCACACCCTTACCTTGATTAATCGGAAGCTAGAAGTCGTTCTTGATGATTTCCAAGCTTTTCCCTTTTTCTATTCTTTTCTCCTCTTCCTCTTTCTTTTTCTCCTTTTCCTCTTATGTTTTTAATTTTTTTTTCCTTCCTTTCTCTTTTTCACTTATACTCTTTCTATTCTATTTCTCTCCAAACATTCACTAATCCATTTCTCATAAAATATCTCAACTTAACATTAAATACTTAATGTCTAAAATACCCTCCAATCTATCTTCCCCGAAACTCTTAAAATCGGTAAAATAGCTTAATATGCAAACATAACATATTAACACATAAATTCCACAATTAAAATATTAATCACCCAAATCAATTAATTAATATAAATAATTAATTATCAAAATTGGGTTGTTACATAATGCATCATACTGATCCATGAAGATTCGAAGTGAAACGATACCAAACAAGCATGAAAAACAGTAAAACAGGCCTACTGGCACAGTGTTAATCGATTAACACCAGGGGTTAATCGATTAACCAGTCAAAAATTCCTGAAAATTTGAAAATTCATGTTGGTTAATCGGTTAACACTGTGCCAGAAGCAAAAAAACAGCAGTAGAACAGCATTTTCAGCATATAAGCATTTATCCAATGATCTGGATTTTCACATAATCAATTATGTACGAATTTAAACCAGCAAACAATGATCCAATCAACATGTAAACACATTAAACTAGAAAGATAACAGATCATATGAATCAAATTAGCAAAATCAATCGAAAATGAAGATCCACATGAGAATTATGCAAATAAGCTCGAAATCAAAATCGGATCAAGAATTCCAACCTACGAAGTGGAGAATTGCTTCAGTTAGTGTTGATTTACTCCAATTGAGCATATCCAAGCTAGAAATCCGGAATTCCTTCAAGATCCAAGTGTATCCTTGTAGTAGAAGTAATGATCAACCAAAATTAAGCAAGATCCACTTAAATAAGCTACTCCAAACCAACTTCAAAATTCAGATCCAAACTTGCACGAAAATTGGATGAAGAAATTGATTCAATGAGGATGATGGATGAAGGTTTAGCTCTTAGAAATCAATGATTCTAATGGAGAATCAATGAATTCAAACAAAGAAAGAGCTTTGGTGAAGGTTTGGGAATGGAGAAGTTGATAGAAAATTGAGAGTGTAAGAATGAATTCTGAAATGAAAATGGAAATTATGAGGATTCGATGTGTGAGGTTTGGAGTAGATCATTTAAATACCCCTTAGGCTTGGATCCAAATGAGGCTTGGAGTGTGGTTTGTGAAAATTGCTTTGGAATGAGGAGTGGAAATTTTGGAGGGAATTTGAAATGATTTGAAAGCTAACCAAAATTCAAAATGGTTCTAGATCCTTCCCTTGGTGTAAAATCAACTCACAAGTGATCAAAATTGGACCTTAAAGTGACTTCACTTGAAAATTCACGTGCAGAGCAGAAATTTGCACTAGTTAATCGGTTAACCATATGGTTAATCGATTAACACCCTTCAATATTTGAATTTGACTTGTTTTTGACTTGGTTAATCGGTTAACCAATTGGTTAATCGATTAACACCTTCAAAAAATTGAATTTGGCGCCTTTTGGAAGGAAACCTGCACAATGGTTTGTTTTCAAATGTTTTGAGCTCTGTTAAGCTTCTGAAACTTGTTCTTGAATATTCCAACTGTGAGAATGCTTGATATAGCCTGCATGATGTCTCCTGCATTGAAAATAACCTATAAAACAAAATAAAATCGACCACTTGATCGCTGGGCAAAATAAATGTCGGAGCCTCTGATGCTCATTGTTTAGTCTTTTGCGCTAAAAAAGCTCTGAGCCACAGAAAAACCTTGATCCCCTGTCTCAAGAACAAATGCTATACTATGCAAAAATGTAAAAATGCAGAGAACAAATGCTAGAACAATGCAATGAAAACATAAGCCAAGTAAAGAAATGGTGTGGCAAATTTTGAGGTGCAACAGAAACGATCGAAGAAAACTTAAAAGATGGGAGAAGACAAGGTCATCGCAACCAAATCTTGGGTTCGGGAGTCAGTTATGTAAGGGGAAGGTGTTAGCACCCCTCACGTCCATTGTACTCAACATGACCCACGCTTGTTATCTAATTAAATGGCGAGTTATCTAAAAGCTACTGCTAAACAAAAACGAAAAAGGGAAAAGAAAAAGGAGACTTGATAGAACATCGTCTCCCTATGCATACATATTCCATCGTGTAATGGGAAAGTCAGAGTCAACTTAGTTTGGAAAACCACAGGTGATGGGGGAAGGTTGCTCGCCAAGACATCACCGTCTTGTGCCTACGTATTCTCATCTGGTATGAGAAATCGGATCAAACGTAGTTTGGAAAACTACAGATAAAAAGGGAAAAGGGTGCTCGCCAAAACTTCGCCATCTTGTGCCTACGTATTCTCATCTAGTATGAGAAATCAGAGCAAACGTAGTTCAACAAACTATGGATAAAAAGGGAAAAGGGTGTTCGCCAAGATTTCTTCATCTTGTGCCTACATATTCTCATCTGGTATGAGAAATCAGAGCAAACGTAGTTCGGAAAATTAAAACACAGGTTAGTTAAGTGTTTTTTATGAGCGATGTTAAGCTCCCATTCCATCAGTTATGGTCAATACATGTTTGTGGTAGAACGGAAAAGTAACGTACCCTTTTCTAAAAATGAGTTTGAAGAACAACCCCAAAAGATGAAAAAAAAAGTTTGAAATTTGTTTGTGGATTTTAGTGAAGTGAATTAAATGGTTTGAGATTCATATTATACTAAAGACTATGATATAAGAACAAATGCATCGCATATCACCCCCAGACGAGACGTACACTAAACACTCTAGACAAGTAAGGAAAGACCCATTACTCATTATTTCCCATATGCTTAAGGCTTGTGGCGCACAATGTTCATTGTCTTTATTAAGTGTCTTAGAATTGTTTTAAGATGAGAAGAGAATACTCAAAGGATGAAAAGAAAACACTAAGGGAAATTGAATCCTAATGTTATCATACAAAATGGTCCTAATATTGGGATAAAAAGGAAGTTTTCCTAATGTTATCATGCAAATGATGGACCTAAAGTGGAGGTCAAAGTGGGACTATCCTAATTGTTATCATGCAAAGGATTGAAAGCCTAATGTCTCTCTTACTCCCAACTTAATCAGAAACTAAGTGGGACTAGAAATCCTAAGAGACCATGTGAACAAGCACAAGTAAACACCATACTAATCAATCACAAACGAAAACAAGATTAAAACTTAAACAAGTCTCAAGAAGAGAAGAAAGAAGAGGAATGAAGAAGATGCAACATTATGAACAAAACATGAAAGTTCAAACCCAAAAGGCATCCAGCAAGCATTGGTCTTAATCACACAAGGTAAACATTAACATCATGTCATAGAAATAAGGATGTACTCACATGTCAAACCAAAACCAAATATTTGAAATCAAAACCAAATGGCAAAACAAAGTTCCCACACACATATAAATGACTTAAAGTCCAACAAGAAGCAATATCAATCATTAAACTAAAAGAGATGAAGTAAATGAGAGGAGAAACAAGGTAGGGCAGTAGCAATATCATATCATGTTCAACTCTTATCAATGGTCAAGGAAAGAGCATAAAGAGTCAAGTCATACATCACATCCAAACACAATCAATTACCATACAAAGCAAGAAAACAAGACACACCTCAAAGAAGTAAACATGTGAGATTAGGGCATGAAACCAAGTGAGGGCAGAAACATAAACATGAACACCAACTTAAAAAAGACAACATAAAATGCAAACATTGCCTACATGTTATAGGACTTCAGATGTACCCAGTATGGAACTAAACATGGCAAGATCTAACATGGAGAGAGCTTGAAAGTTTAAAAGGTTTACCTAGTGGAGAAATGTCCGCTATACCTTGTTTTCTGCTTCAAAAACTTCAGCAAACAATCCTCCAAACTTCAATGATGATGAAGAGAGAAAGAAAAGAAAGGAAACTTGAGGAAATGGAAGGGCTCGAGCTTCTGAAATTTTTGAGAGTAAAAGCTTTTTTGGATCTAAATTTGTGAAAAATGAAGTTGTGTCTCATTCTTTAGTGTTTTTAGGCTTTTATATGGAGGTTTGGGTGGGGTTAAAATGTTTAACCGTGGTTAAGGAGTTGGTTATGAGTGGTTTGCCATTTTGGAGAGTAAGAATGAACATATGAGTTCTTGCCTTTACATGGGCTGCTGTTGGTTGCAATTTTGTTCTTTTGTGAATGGAAGGAAAGAGAAATCAGAATTAAGAGAGTGTGGTAGTGGAGAGATAATCCTTGGTGAGCAAGTTTTACAACTTGCTTTTTTTGGAAAAAATGTGAAAGAAAGGTGCATGAATGGTACATGTGATGTCTAGCTTATTTGGGTAGTGTTTTAGCAAAAAAAATAGGTGCATCATGCGTGTAAAAAAGAAGGACATCAATTGTTGCATGACATGCTTAAGTTTCAAGAAAAAATTATGCATCAAAATCAAATTCACATAGTCATCTTTGAAGCATTATATCTTGGTGAAATTTGACTCAATTGGCGAGCTCTTGTATTCAATGGAAAGCTAAGACTATGGTGAACAATTTTCATGTTGATGGCAACTTGAAACAAGCCTTTGGATGATCATGAAAGAAAGGTTTAAAGTCATGCCTCAAAATCTGTCCCAAGTGACTTAGAAAATTCTAAGTCATGAACTTTTGACATCATTGAAACCTCAACTTTGATGCCATACAACTTGAAGAGTTTTGATTTAATGAAGGAGTTCTAGTACTCAAAAGAAAGCTTGGAGGATGCTTTACGGCTTTCTTGTTAGAGGAAAATTCATTTGGAGCTTGGATCTTCATGAAAGATAGGTTTTAAAACATGTACCTCAAGCTGAATTTCTATACTTAGAAAAATTTTCTAAGTGTCGAAATGACAAAATCTTGATTTTCTCAACTTTAGCTCTCTATATCTCTCAAACTATGGATGTTTTGGACTTGCTTTCTTCTAAAAAATTGTAATTCTTGATGTCCTCTTTAATTTGATAACAAGTTTGCTCCCATTGAATCAAGGATGAGAAAGTTATGGATGTTGCAAAATGGCTAGAATTAGGGTTTTCTACACTTTGAAAATATTTCAACAAAACCCTAATTCAACCAAACTTCTGATTTTATGTTTCTCCTTGATTCTTATTGTTCAAAGCACATGAAAACGCTTGAGAACATATAAAAAGCCCTTTGTTGACCTTGAAATCCAAGACTTTGACCTCATTGAACCACAATTGACTTTTCTTGATCAGATGAAACCCTAACACCTTTTCCATTGATTGAAGCTCTTGTCGTGACTTGTGATGATACATAATACATGTATAGAACCCTCAAGGTGTTTATTGATCCATGGAATCATGTATTGCCCAAGGAATTAGCCACAAGTTCCTTTTGACCAAAATCCTAATCCAGTTATTCACAAGATAGGATGAGGTGATCAATGCTTGTAACCTTGATTCAAATGGTTGTGAGACATATCTTGATTATGAGAGGACCTTAGGGCTTGAGGATACCACAATTTTGAGAATAAACCCTTGCTTGTCTTTGAGGATGAAGCTTTTCCTCTTGAGAATTGAACAAGATACCTTGATCCCCTGCCTAGAACCAACGCTATGTATAAATGATGATGCAAATGAAATGAAACATAAGCCAAGAGATTAAGAAAAAAGGTAAGACAAATTTTGGGTTGTTACAGCCAAAACCACATTCTGGTGACGTTTTTTGTAGAGAATTGATTAAGTTCATGGATGATTGGGGCATAAGGGGTAAGGTTGTTTCAATTTCAGTTGATAATGTTAGTGCCAATGATAATTGCATTGCTACATTGAAGAGAGATTATTCTGGTAGGAGAAATATACCATTGGATGGTAAACTATTTCATGTGAGATGTTGTGCACACATCTCAAATTTGTTGGTTTAGAATGGCCTTGATATGATTAAGGTGATTATTGATAATATTAGAAATGGGGTTAAATACTTGTTGAATTCTGAAACTAGATGCAAAGCATTCAAAAAATTTGTTGATGAATTGAAACTTGAAGGAAAAATGCAAGTGTTGGATACTAAGACAAGGTGGAACTCAACTTGGTTGATGTTGTCCACTGCATAACACTACAGAGAAGTCTGGCCAAGATATGTTGAAGAAAATGGTGCATTTCTCACCTTTTTACCTAATGCAAATGATTGGGAAGATGTTCGTGATATTTGCAAGTTTTTGGAGGTTTTTGTTGATGTTTAATCAATAATTAGTGGCACCTCTTACTCTACTGCTAATTTGTTTTTGGTTAAGCTTTACAGGGTGAAGGTTCTACTTGATAAACCCTTCAAGCATCTCAAATAATCCTCAGTTGCAAGCGCTTACTAATGAAATGAAATTGGAATATGACAAGTATTGGTCAGAGTCTAATACATTGACTTATATTGGTGTAGTTCTTGATCCAAGGTATGTACAACATACAAGTAGATAGTTAATTAAGTTGCCATTGCATTGTACAACTTACAACTTTCAAGTATGTGCAGTTCTTGTTGTCGTGTGATTATTGATTAAACCTTGGCCTATGATGTATTATGTTGCCCCTGAAATGGTATTTGAGGCAACTTCTGTCTAAACTACTTTGTATTTGCACATGAAATACCCGCTCTCTAATAGGTGGGTTAAAGTTATCTAAGGAGTTAGGAGACCAAGAAGTTTACAGGAAGTTCTATATGGAAAGTCTCAAACTGAAGAGAGTCTGAACCCTGAGCGTGAATACCAGGAAGGTTGGTTTGGGAATAAAGCCACTAAAAAAAGATTAGGTGGAGAAGCTCCCCCTCAAGAGGGAAAAAAAGATAAGATATTGAAGTCTCATCAGGAAGGCCCCTTAATGCACTTTTACTTTATCATTGCTTGTTTGCTTCATTGTTATTATTTTTTATCAGGCGAATATTGTATCTCTGTCGCTTGTAAGGACAAGTTGTTTCTCTAAGAACATACTCTTTTACTTTATGCCTAATAAGGGGGAAAGTGTTTTCAATAAGGCTCATCACTTTATAATTTCTTAGATATTTTTATTATTGCATCCCTCTCTTTCTTTATAGGAAATTAATGGAAACCTCTCTTTTAAGCGATTAAAATGCTAAATCTCATATGCGTGATCTTTGTCGCCCGTTGAGGTGGTAAAAAATGTTAGACCCCTATGTGAGATTCTTGTTAACCTTTAGGGAAATAGAACATATTGGATCCTCATATAGGGATCCTTTATGCCCTTTGAGGCGATCAATCAAGATGGGTCCTCCTAGAGGGGTCATTGTCGCCTGATGAGGAAATTAAACAAGTAGGACCCCTGTGAGGAATCTGTGTCGCCCTTATAGGCAATTAATACGCGTAAAACTTGTAGAAGGACCCTTGCCCCTTTTTGGGTGACTAAGCATGCAGAATCCTTAACAAAGAGCCATTGTCATCTTGTCTGGGACGATCAAAGGCTCAGAGTCCAAGTGCAAAGATCATCTTTGTCGTGAGGAGAACTGGGAATAGATGTAAAGAAAAAAAAAGGAATTTGTACAAACAAAGATTACATCCAAAAGTAATAAATAAACTAAGCCATTACATAATCCTCTAGAGAGGGACATATTACAAAAAGGGTTCAATGTGCAAGGATTATTAAGAGAACTTACTCATCATCTATCACATGACCATCCCGAACCACCTTAAACAAGTTCATTTGGTTCAAATATAAGTTAAGATAGAAGAAGGCTACATGTTCTTTTACCCTCTCCAAATACTAATTAGAGATGGGCACAACTTCATCCTTAAGCGATAATGCCTCCTCTTCCATATCTTTTAGGGAGTTAAGAGTTTCTTCAAGCGATCCCTCCAAGCACTTCCTGTCCTATATGCGGGCCAGAGCCTTTGAAGCCACGTCCATGAAACTGACTCTTAAATTGTCTCATTCTTTTCCCATAACTTCCACCGTGTTCTAACGCTCTTGAACACTACATATGATAAGGTCCATCTTGGATTACAACTCGCCAATCATCCAGAGATTTTTTTTCTTGCTGGACTTTTTCTGCCATGAGATCTCTCAACATATAAATGTCTAAGAGGTTTGTTAAGTGACTGGTAGTCACTAGGAAAATTCTTGAGGAAAAAGAGGAAGCGTTTAGATAACTCTAGTGCATCAAAAGAAGGGCCACTCCATAATGAGGGTCGAGGAGCTCCAATCATGGGAACATGCCTCTCACTTGTGTTTCCTCCTTCATCGGCTATCTAGTGGCCTTCTAAAGGTTCCATAGTACCCTCATCCAATTTTTAATTATTTGGTGGGTGAGCTTTACCATCACGAGATGTCTCACTCGATCGCTTCTCTCTAATAATCGATAAATCCCTAGGGAAGGGTAGCAGCATGGACGTTGGTTTTTTTTGGATTGCATCATGATCAAGCGCTCTCTCCTTTCTCCAAGAGATATTTTGGACATATCCCTTGCAAAATAGCATTGTTAAAACATACCAAATGGTAAAGAAGAGATCAAGCAACGGCGTTTCTTTCATAACATAAAGCTTACCCGGGTATTTCTCTACCCTACCATCGTCCTATCGTTCTAGGGTTATTAGAGATTGATATCTCATAAGCTAGAATCATCTTAAAAACCTACATCACCTATTGCTCAAGGGTGTAAAGGGCATTATAGCCCACCCCTTTGATGAGTTGAGTATTCGTTGTCCACGACAGAGGAAAATGAAACAAACTCGTCGCCTTTATGGTCACCATGTAAGTTTTGTCTTGTCTTTTAACTTACATGAATATGTCTTTCCAATCCTCATATGGATCAGTGTAGGGTTCCAATAAATGCATATCATACACAGCGCAAATGACATGAAGATGAAAATAAAAATAAGGAGCGGACGAGCCGCCTCAGGTGGATATGTGGATCTTCCTATCCCGGAACAGGGTTCTAGGATTACATCCTCTTCGTGCCCTGTACTGGAGAACCCAATATCCTATCGGAACCTGGTGATATATCAAGATAAAAATATAGAGACACAATATATCGAACATGAACACATTTAACTTTTTTCATGGCCATGAGTTCTAGAATTGAGGGAAGATGTTAAAACTGTAGTACTAACATGCTTGTGAGACTAACAAATCATGTAATCTCTTCCTATATGAATTTTTAAAGAAACACAATTGGGCATATGAATCTTATCTGATTAAACAAATCTAAAATGGAAGGGAAAGGAAAAGGTTTTCTTGGAAAGTAAGCCAAGGCCCTTTATAGGTAAAAACAAATAGCATAAATAACATATCTGCCTAATAGTGAAATTGTTGCAGGAAGTGGGGGGGTCTCCACGCGTTAAGGACACGTGTAAGGAAAGAAACTAGACTGGGTTTCCCCAAGAAAGTCATCATGAGTAGCATTAAATGTTACGCACTCTTCTTTCCCACTAAAACAAGCTACTTATAAGACACATGGCAGAGGGATGATGACTCATCCCTAATTGAGGGACTCGCCTTTGACTGAGGGACTTGCCCTTTACTGAGGGACTCACCCTTGATTAAGGGACTCGCCCCTAATTGAGGTACTCGTCTTTCACTTAGGGACTCGCCCCTAATAAATGGATTTGTCTCTTATTGGGAGACTCGACCCTAACTAATGACCCGCCATTAATTGATAGGTTTAATTGAAAGGAATGATGAGCCTAAAACTCTTCACCTTTTATAAAGTCATCGTGCTTAAATGACTATGTAGTGATATATTTGTAAATTTCAATGACAATGTGGCGTAAGGCCAAACCTCAAAAGGTATTCTCCCTAGACTATGGCGTCCAAATATAACCCATACTCTGATGGCTACTCGCCCTGATTAAAAGTGTGAGGGTTTGTGTGCATAACTTATAATCGCATTTGTATGAGGTCTTGATCACGATTCCCTAAGGAATATATAGTTAATAGTTTCCCCAGTCAAAGTGGAGCAATTACTACATCATATGAATCCCCTAATTCAGACTCATAAGTCGCTAAAAATATTGCATCCCTAACACGAGGAAAGACAACTTAAAACATACACAAAATATTTTGAGAACACAGAGCATTTCAGCTCACGTGAGTTTGCTCTCTCCATAGTTAAGAACATCATCGAATAAGGTTTCTCACCGCCGTGAGTAAGCTCTAAGTCATAGAAAATTCCTAAAACATTTGATCATCTATACTAATATAAAGGTGTCATGCATCTCTACTAGTTGACAAGTACAATACTCTTTAGTTACAATGGTTTAAATGAAGGATTTCAATAAAATAAAATAAAAAGTAGATTCTTTTAATAATTTGTATTAATAGATGAGTTTTATTTTCTTATTTCCTTGGTGCTACTTATAGATCATAACTAAATCTCAACTTTTCAAATTGAATCTAAAGTTAATGTTTATGGATAGGGAGAATTAATTCTACGATCTATGGTAGACCACCAATACTAAAAAATAGTATTAGGAATAATCTTTTTTGTTCAAGTAGATTTTGATAAATATTATTCGTCTCCACCATTATTTAATGTTTTGTTTTTGTAGGTTTTATTTGAGAATTTGGAGAGAGGAAAGATCAGGATTTTGAAAAATTGTAAGAATTGAAAGAAAAGAATAGAAGAATTTATGTGAGAAACGTTTTAGAAATTTATTTTAATTTAAAAATCAAAGATCCCTTAATTTGAGAAAACTAAAAAATGGTATTAGACAAGGAATTTAAAAGATTTTGGAGAACTTAAATAAATTATTCAAATATAACTTATACAATTTTTTTTTTATTATTCTATATAAAATCAATTTTGAGATTTATCTATATTTATAAATAAAAAATTGAAACTCTCTTTTCTCTCTATCTTCTAAATTTTCAAACAAAATCTTAAAATTAAATTATAAATATTATCTTAACCGTAAGAATACAAGAAACTATGATAGACCAATACATGAAAATAGTATGAGCAATAATGTATTTTATAAGTAACAATTTATATTATTATTTTTCTTCACAACTAAAACAATTATCAAATGTGTGTGTCAAAATTCAATTTATATTTGATGTCTGCTTCTATTAACGTCAAATTAAGACTATTATCTTAGCAATAAGAATAGGAGGAACCTGAAACTTTTAAGTTAACTGCATCAGCTATACTTTGTTGTGTAAAACATCTTCACCTTAATAAATGGTATCAAATCATACGGTTTAATATTTTAATGAAAAATTTATCAAAAAGGCAGGATGGCCGAGTGATCTAAGGCGCCAGACTCAAGTTCTGGTTCAAATCCCACTTCTGACAATTTTTTTATATTTTTTCACATAAAATATCATAAAAATAATAAAAATAAACTATGCTCTTCTAGACTTGCTAGACTTC
This sequence comes from Lathyrus sativus, assembly GCA_963859935.3. Taxonomy (NCBI): domain Eukaryota; kingdom Viridiplantae; phylum Streptophyta; class Magnoliopsida; order Fabales; family Fabaceae; genus Lathyrus; species Lathyrus sativus. Next base: position 336,292,735 of record OZ012739.1, read on the forward strand.
TTTTGTTGAACCTTTTCCTTATCCTTATTATGCAATGGACAATTCGGCTTGTAATGACCGACTCTAACACAATTATAGCATGAACCTTTAGATTTTTTCTTTATATTCTCATCTTGCTTTGAGGTATTTGATTGGCTTCTATAGTTGATGAGATTCTTTTCGGAATGCTTCACTTCATTTTTCTTGATATACTTATGGTACCTTTTAACAAACAACATCATTTATTCATCATTCGAACACACACCATCACTAGTTCCACTATCATCTTGCTCTATAGTAGAGTACTTAGAACTAGAAGTCACTAGAGCAATTGACTTCTTGTCTACCTCCTTTTCCTTGTTCTCTTCCTTCTTAATATTCTTCTCATGCTTCTTCAAGCAAATGAGCTTTTTGCTCATGTTTTTCAAGCTTTTCAAACAAAGTAATAATTTTTAATGTCAAGAGATTATTAGCTTCCTTGCTTGATTACGATGACCTTTAGTTGTCATTCCCTATTAAGACATCTTAACTCTTGGATCAAAGTATTGATTCTAGCTTGTTTAACTTTATTTGTGCCTTCACGGGAAACTTGCAATGAGTCCCACATAGCTTTAGCAGTTGTACAATGAGAAACATGATAATATTCATCAACTTTAAAGCATATATAAGAATAATCCTTGCTTTCCAATCACATAACCATTTTTCTCATCATTTGCGTTGTATTCTGCTTCCGGTATAGGTACAACAACATCATCCGCATTGGTCATAGTATTTTCAAAAGGACCATTTTGGATGGTGTTTCATACATTTCTATCAATAGAATTGATATGGACACACACATACAACTCTTCCAATAACCATAGTTTTGCCATTGAAAACATATGCTCTATTATACACACCTTTAGGTTCGGGAGCCATAATCTAATAAGCAATTTCAAAGCACAAAATAAATCAGTGCTCGTGACACCACTTGTTAGACAAGAGCAGTGATCTAGAGAGTGGTGAATAGATCTCAAATAAAAATTTCTTTGATTAAAAATTTGGTTTTAAAAATAATTTTCTATGGATAGCTTTGTATATTATTTGGTTTCAATGTGTGAAAAAGATGCATGAATTTTATATATATATATATATATATATATATATATATATATATATATATATATATATATATATATATATATATATATATATATATATATATATATATATATATATATATATATATATATATATATATATATATATATATATATATATATATATATATATATATATATATAATATATATATATATATATATATATATATATATATATATATATATATATATATATATATATATATATATATATATATATATATATATATATATATATATATATATATATATATATATATATATATATATATATATATATATATATATATATATATATATATATATATATATATATATATATATATATATATATATATGGGACGGATATGGATATCATATTTATCCAACGGGGCGGATAGAGAGATAGAGAAAGAGAGAGAGAGAGAGAGAGAGAGAGAGAGAGAGAGAGAGAGAGAGAGAGAGAGAGAGAGAGAGAGAGAGAGAGAGAGAGAGAGAGAGAGAGAGAGAGAGAGAGAACACTAGGATTTGTTTAGGCAGTTTCCCAATTGTCCTTACTATGGACTCATCTGCCCCTAATTCAAAATGGAATTGAGATATTCAATAATCTTTGCAAAATGTTGAATACAAGAGAGAAATAGAAACTCAAACCTCCAAGTCCTAAATTTGATGTTGATTTTATCTTCGTCTCTTCACTTGATCTTAAGCAAGATCAAGTGTCCCAAGATTTTCAATTCAATCCTCCGGCTCTGCTACTTCTTTGACAAAAACCCTTTTCTTCAAAGCTTTCACTCGGTTGTTTCCTCGTTGTGAAGTCTTGTGCTAATAAACCCCAAATTACCCTTGATCTTTGAGGGAAAACCCTAAGTGGTTTTATCAATGAAACCCCAAAGTAATCTCAACCCAATTTGATTTACGAATCCTAAGTTGCACCTTATCAATCTTATATCTAGATGGCACCCAACAAAAATAATTATGTGTAATTGTTGTACGTACGCATAGAAAAAGGTTGAAGACGATGAGAATAACTTTGTATATTCTTTTGAATTTCTCTCTCTCTCTCTCTCTCTCTCTCTCTCTCTCTCTCTCTCTCTCTCTCTTGTGCGTGTGCGTGTTAGTGCTCTGAGAGATGCACACTTAATATTACGTATGATCCTATAAAATATAACTAAACAGACATAGCAAAAATCAATGGAGGGCTTGGAGCTATTGGATTTGTTTATAGGTGAAGTTCTTTAGATTTTGATTATCTTAGTACATATCACCAAAAACTTGTTTGCTTTTTTATTTGTTACACAATTATTTATTTTCTCGATCGTGTTTATAATGTTGCTTTAATTCATTTTGTTATCATCAAAACCAAGTGTAGATGTATAACACATAAAACCATATAAGTTACACGATAATAATCATCAATAAAGAAACAAATCATCTCATATTGTAAATGTTAGAAACATGGATATTCCCCCAAACATCTAAAAGAACAAGATCAAACGCTTAAACACTTTTATCAAGAGTCGAAGGAAAGTTAGTTAAAACACTAAACAAATTGTTCTGAAAATTGATGAAACAGACACACTTCATTAATGAAAAAAGATGATGGCCATTATGCTTGTTTTGAAGCCATATTTGGGAGGAAAAACAACACTTAATTGAGATTGAAGTGCATTAGACAATATACTTTAATCAGCCTGCACATTATAGAGATAATATAACTATCCATGTTCCTCAACAACTCCAATTATCTTCCTCGTTGCAAGATCCTAAAAAGTTTACAATGAGAATAAAAAAAATATAACTACATAATTTTATCATCTGTAAGCTTACAAATTGAGATAAATTTGTTTGAATCAAAAATATAAAACACATCTTTCAATTTAAAGACTGAAGATCAATGTCTCTACAATCATTAACTTGCATATGAGAGACATAAGTTATATTAAAGGCATAAATCACAATAGATCTATTTTTAACCATACTAGTTGATACTCGCAAAAGTGTCTTCTCAAGAGAAAAATAAGAAGAAGAAAAATCTCAACAAATAATAGCAAAGAAACACACAAACTTTATTCTAATTTTTTCCTTTTATGGGACAAAATTTGAATGAACGGTGTCGTTAGAGTAGACATTACTTGTTGGACAATGATCATGTGCAGGCATGACAATGGGGCAAGTCAAGTATGATTTTTACCTCCCCGTACCCAAAACGGAACCCTCGAACAATCTCGGTTTCCCATACCCAAAACTGATCCTCAACGAGGATGAAAAATTGAAACCCAAAACCCGTCCCAAACGAGTTCGGGTTGGGTTCAGAAATCCCCACACTGCCACCATCCTTGTAGTGAAATCAATTTTTTAATATAAATATTTATTTTTTTCAACATCAAAATAAATTATAAATAATAAAATAAAACAATCTCAAAAAATTTCAATTATACATTTCAAATATTTCAAATAAGGAAGTACAAATAGAAATATCAAAATATTGAGCATATATTTAATATTCTAAATTATCAAAACTAAATAATAAAGAATATAATAAAATAAGTGTGGTGGGGACTAACGTCCTCATTACCCGACTCATCCTCATATTTTATAATCGGGGAATACCCAAATCTGAACTCAAATTCGGTCAAAACAGATTTTCCAATCAAACTTAGAGTGAGCTCAGGCAAGTCTCCATTATGTTGTCATGCCTAATCAGATGATCAAAAGTGTCTTAAAATGAGTGGTGTTACTGAATTCAAACAACTTGCAATTATGATAGGAAAACAAAATAAACCACAATGACAATAGCTAAGGTTTAAAGCAAAAGTAAGATGCCTAAAATCGAAAGCTTATAATACCTTGTAAAAAAATTATTTCAATATATTTTAACTATAAATTATATTTAATAAAATTTACTTAATAAATCTTGTACTAATAAAATAAACGATGGGTATTATCATTTATAATTTAATATTTACTACACTTTTTAAATTAGATTTTATCTTATTTAAAAGTTAATAAAATGAGTATAGTATATATACTTACAATAATTCTAAATGAAACAAATATAAACAAAAGAAAAGTATGGTTGATGTGTGGTTTTAGAAGGATTTAACCTGTCATTCCTCATTTATACCTGGCATTCCTCAATCATGACAAAATTATCTTGTTGTTCTTCAAACATTTTCAGAAATTATGAAATTTACAGTTGAATATCGGAAATTTCGTGATTATACTGGAAATTTCCAAAAAATTATTGTGGCGGAACATTCATGTGAGACATATACCGAAAATTTTCAAAAATTTCAAAACGTCCGATAAAGTTATACAGGAAATATGATAATTACCTAAAATGACAAAAACTTTTGGAAATTTAAAATTTTCGGTATACCATAAATTTTAGAAATTTTAAATTTCCGGTATGCAACTAGAATTTAAAAAAAAAATGAATAATTTCAATGTTTTTGACACATCGGCCTACATAAATGGTTTCACATATAATAAATACATAATGTCCACAAGATTACATAGCAAATTAGGATGACTTCCTAACTTCTTCCTCCTAGTGCCTAATTTGTTATGCATATGCTGATTCCCATGTTTTTGCATATTTAGTACAGTTTTGTCTCCAACGGTCAGTGACAAGAGGCTATGGACTATCAGGTTTTAATTTTACATGAACCCAATGATTGTTGTTCACAAAACCAACAACGATAATTTTATGCCTACTCGTATACATAGGTGGAGCTATTGTAAGAGGGAAAATGTAATGTTAAGTCTCTGTGACAGGGAGACAAATACGAAATTGTATATACTTGCAATAGGGTTACCCATATCAGGAATCAACATCCATTTTTCTCTACCCTGCACACCCAAGTGTTCTACTTTTAAGGAATTCCTAAATTCAGAGACCATACATACCCATTTTTCTCTACCATGCACACCCATGTATCATAGAACAAATCGGAAAACAATTTTATATGTTGATGAACTTTAGTATTTAATTGCGTCCGGACCAATGGTCGTGACTCTTCGCCCCATCCAAGTAAAGTAGCAATAGCCAATAGCCCGAAAACCACAATTTCCATCGTCACCCATATCAACAATGTCATTAATGTATGGATGCAAGAAACCATGAAACTGAGACAAGTAAATATGCCTCAAAGATACAGTGGACAATTGACTTTAACCCGACATACTTGAAGGTTGACTTTGACTTGACATATTAGAAGGTTAACTTCCTGTTGGTTTCGTGCATGATCTCTTTGTAGTCTGACTCCCCGGTGAGCCCTCACCATACTCCCACAGTGAGGGATCACGATACACATCACTCTCTTCATCCATTTTGCTCTTCTTAACTCCCCTCTTTGGCTTGTACTTCAACAGCGGTGGACACATAAAAGTTGTGGATGAATGTGTTAGTTTCCAAACCTTTTTCTTCAACACCCTCTAGCCTACATATCTAAAGAATTAAAACATATCTTCAAATCTTCACACTCTACTTCTAAGTCCAGCGTTGTGCCACTATTATCATGATCGCTAGCATGCTCTTGAATGTGTAATTTCTTCCAAAAAAACATGAATAGGTTCTAAGGGAATAGGCAAGTCTTGTATTTGAAAACTAGCAAGTTAACATGCACAAGGTAACCCATATGTAGTTCTAATGAAGCAACTGCAAATATCCTTGCTTGTACCAACAAATTTTACCCTTCCTAGCTCTTTCCCTATGTGTTGTATATAATGTCTTGAAACAAAACTGTGCAAGTTGACATATAATAGAGTGTTACACTGATGCTCAATGTTGAGAATACTTTATTGAAACGACACCCTAATTGAACCTAGCTTTAACTTCAGCATGGTGTTCACAGCATTCCAACTTTGGCATAAATCTCCTCGGCTAGTAGTCAACATGCTTTTTAGTCTCCAATGAACAGACTCCACCCTGAATCACAATAATTAAACAATAATGAACCAACATAATAAATTATGCTTAGTTATAACATCAAAAAGAAGTTTATGTACTTGTTCATTATTGTGTTCCCTAAATGAACGACTCTATTAGTCCAAGCAGTCAGAGACCTTTCTTTATACGGTATCAACCATGTTTCATTCACATACTTAACAAACAAAGGAATATCAACACAAACAGTCTCAAAGTGCTTCAAGTGTGCGAGATACTCAATTTCTCTATTAGCATACATGATGTTGTTTCATAGATCCATGACATGTTCATGTCTTTCTAATTTAACATACTTCTTACATTGCATGCTAATTTTTTTGTAATATGGAACGAAGATAACATATGTGTCGAATTTAGAAACACAACTTTAGTTGCATTCATCAATGCAAGTTCACGGTCTGTCACAACAATATTAGATAGCAATTTCTCAGAAGAGAATAACTCTTTGATCTTATCCAGTGCCCATGTGAAGTTCTCCTCTCTTTCATGTTTCAAATAGGCAAACTCTGCCGAAAACGTCAACTTTGTTGATGTAACCTCAACAATCTTAAGAAGTGGTAACCGATACCTGTATGTTCATGATTTAAATAATAAAAAATCTGATAAATCAATGTATGTCGAAATGGTATCAAGGTATGATCAAGATGCTCATTACATATTGGTGTTGTATGTACAATCAAAAATCAACACCAAGTCAAACATATTCAACAACTTTACTGAATCAGAATGCGTTCAGAAGATATCGACAACAACATTTAAGTATTTTCTATTTCTTGTCCAACACGTATATTCTTCTCTATGAATAAGATTCAACAACATTTGCATTTCCGTCAATGTACATCTCTTATTCACATTGTATGTAGCTTTAGCTTTATACACTTCGGTAACACTCGTGAGGTTTTTTTTATCTTTGTCTTTCAAGGCATAAACTATGTACCATGGAGCCATGTTTTACTTCATCATGTCATTCACAAATTGTCTCTCATGATCTTTTAGACAATCCAATATGTCATGACCATCTAAATCCTTAGATAGTTTATGATTGTGAAACCACACCTAACTATCACCTTCCAACCAATACCACTTGACGAAGATCTCAGCCTAAAATGACATTTCACTTTCATATTATAAATGTCATTTGAAAATTTACTGCTTTCAGATGTATTTTTTCTTTTATAATTTTCTCCTCTCTCATAACCCATAATCAATTCATCCTTCTTACCTCGCTGGCTATTTACAGTATCAGAAAGAATTGTCACAATTATAATACCGTGTTGCTTGCCAATATGTTGTGCTCAGGCTAATACTTCAGCTCAGTCCTTAAATATTTGTCGTTTACAATACATAAAAGGTATATTATCAATATCATATAGCGCTACGAAAATATAAAATTTTAACTTGTTACATAGAAAACATATTTTGTTTGTGGTGACGAACTGCGCGAAATCGCTACACGAATTCGTAGATGACTCTGCCGGCCCCGGACCGCACAAAGAAAACATGTTTACTACTTACTGGTCTGTTACAAGAAATTTCAGTTGTAGACGAAATTTCTGGTAAAATGTCATAATGTTTTGTTGTGTACCGGAAATTTTTAAAATTTCTGGTATAGTAAACAAATGTTCGTGTGAATCACTAGATATTTTCAAACTTCCGGTATAAAATACCAGATATTTTCGGTAATGTAAATACGTATTGAAAATTTTAAATGTACTATCGAAAATTTTGATTTCTGAAGTAGAAAAAAGTAAAAAAATTTGAAAAAATAGTAAATTTTTTAAGTAAATATTAATAAGAGTATTTTGGAAATATTAAAAATATAAAATGTGTCAAATATAAAATGGAGGTGATAAGTTAAAATTTCTATTTTTAGGCACTTAATTTAATTTCTCTTGTTCCAACCTCCAACTTATGGGTCCAAATGTATGGGAGATTGATAAGCTACTCTGATCTTTCTAGGGAGGGATCGTTTTCAAATGCATTACATGCATTCACTTCTTTTTTTTTTTTTTTTTTTTTTACGGATGTTACGCATACATTGGTCGTTATACATATATTTTCAAAGCCTTAAGACATTTTTTGCTTCCCCATCCAACTAGGGACCCATTTATGTTCATAATGCAACGTGGCTTACATAAGTTAGGGATATTTTTTAATATAAAAGAATTACTCATCGGTTTATTTTTAAGTGTGATTTTTTAAGAAAAAAATTGTTTCTTTTTAAGTGTAATCTTGTCAAAACTATCCCGACTTATTTATCAGAGAGAGAAGGGTCAAATAAATTAATAAAAAAAATAATGGTAAAATAGAAAGAAAAAAAAGATAATTATTATTTAAAAAGTAACAACAATTATAAATTTTTATAATACATATAAAAAGTCATAAAATGACATTTAAAAATAAATAGAAGGAGTAATAAAGTTTAGGAATATTTTTTAAAATAAAGGAATTAAGGAGTCGAAATTTATAAAAGAGTGAAAATGAGGTATAATTTGATGTTAAGAGTCTAAAATCTTAATTCAACCTAAAAAAATTGATAATTAATTCAATTTTTAAAATATTGTACTGTACCCTAAAAATATAAAAATTATAAAAATTTATAATCATATCAACCTCCATAAAAGCTCACAAATAAATAAGATAAAACAATGTTTAAATTTAAAATTTTAATTCGTCTTACAAAAATGTACTTAAAAAATCAAAAATGTCTGACCTATCCCCCTTTTTCCATCCTAAATTAAACCGCATTCCTATTAAAAAATTGAAAATCTCATAAAAACATTAGTTGAGTGATATTGAACTAATGTGCTAAGTTTAAACTTTGTAAACAATTTTTAGAGTGATTAACAAACTCCAATGGTGATTTATTGTACCAACAATAATATCAATAATAATAAATAAAGTTGTGAATTAGTGTATGAATACAAATTGCACACTTGTCCAAATACATCCCTATCATCATAAGACCATCTAACACATTTAATGCAATCCTCTTAGAAAAATAATTTGATCAATTTGCTCACTTTCAAATCCCACCAACTAATTTGAGAAAAACTTGCTTATTTGAGTTTGAATATTTGACCCAAGAGTCGGGCATAAACTCAGTAATGTCATTCTTGTCTTTATGCATAAAGTTGTTTTTAATTAAGCAACTTTTTTACTTAAGCACATACGCTAAAAATTACAGAAATTATTATTATAAATATAAGATAAAATTAAATTAAATTATTTTCATATATATTTAGATTAGAATTTCTTACTTTATCGGCACCTATAACTCTTATTTGAAGTATTATGGACTTGAATTAGAGATAGAAATAGAATGATCAAACTAGACTTAGGTAAGCCTAAGTGTGATATATTAAGAAATTCAAAGGTCATATATATATATATATATATATATATATATATATATATATATATATATATATATATATATATATATATATATATATATATATTTAGTTTTTATCATAAATTTCACCTTTTTGAATGACAGGTTTACCTCCTAACCAGTTTAAAATTTTATTTTATTTGAACATATATAAATAAGAAATTCAACTAATATTAGAATAGACTAAAAAAAATAAAAGACAAATGAGACTAAATATTTATTTGCTATTATTTATTTGATATTATCTAGTTGCATAAGTTTCGTGAGATTATTTGTTTAGGAGAATTTATGAAAACAACTCATAATATTGTTTATAAACTTTTTTTTTATCTTTTTTTCGTAACCAGTTCAAGAAACTTAAACTTTGTTTTTGTATTTTTATTTAAAGTACAAAATACAATGTAATAATAACAAAATTATTTTTATTTACTTGTATAAATTTGTCTGATAGGCTTAAAATGTTATTTTTATGGCATGTGGCATAGCCTTTTAAACTAAATAAGCTTATAAAGAAGTTTAAGCCTTTTTTATTTTAAAAAAAAAAAACATTAACTGAGCTTGGTCTGTATAGGCTGAGCCGCAGGCCCCCTAGTTGGTATGGCATACTTTCAATCCTAATTGGAATGTCATACCTTAACCATATTTCTCTTACATACCTCATGCTTGAGAAAGTATGGACTACAATGTCATACCTTAACCACATCATCACTACATACCTCTTGCATGGAGGATTTGGATTGTGAAATTATTCCTAGGATATGTCTAAGGTTCTGAGTGTTTTGTCGATTGTTCTGCATTTTTCTCTCTAGTTATTTAATTCCTCGCAATTATTTCTTTGCACGTGTATTAGAAAAGATCTATTTTCGTTAAAATATCTTTTGCATGCATAAATCAGGTCTTTGACTAAAAGTCAACGTGAGATCATTCAAATCATAACGTATGTGATTAAAATGAAGAAACTCATTCGTGATTTGATTCATGAAAATTTTATACTTGAATCATGAGGTTTTTATTTCCCAAAAATATTATTTAAAAGTCAAGACACGAGTAAAAACAACCACGACTTTAATCATGAACAAGTTTTAGAAATTGGATTTTGACTTTGGAAGAATGAGTTTTTCAATTTTGAATTGCGCTTTAGACGTGTGACACAAATCGCGTCTTGATTTGACTTGAATCAAACATGAATTTTTCAATTTTAAATTGCTCTTTGGAAGTATGACTTGAATGACACCTTGGTTTGGCTCAAATTAAACATGCTAAAATTTGATTTTTCTTTTCTTGACTTAAATCATTCTCTCACTAGATTTGAATCATCATTTTTGCCCTTGACTCTAATTAGAGTATTATTTTACTTTAGTTTAGTGTCTTATCTCTACCACATATCAACTAATCTCTCTCTCTCTCTCTCTCTCTCTCTCTCTCTATATATATATATATATATATATATATATATATATATATATATATATATATATATATATATATATATATATATATATATATATATATATATATATATATATATATATATATATATATAGTTTATAACTTATATTGGGTTTAATATTAGTGTAGAATGGTCTAGAATGGGGGGATAAATATTCCCCAATAAAATTATTTAAAAAAAATAAGAGTTTACAATATGCGAGAGAGAGAGAGAGAGAGAGAGAGGGAGAGTGTGTAAATTTAAAAAATGTTTTAAAAAGAATTACACAATAGAATTGATATAGAGATGAATTCAATGATAATATATGATTAATTGATACAACAATCTAGAATTATAGCTTGTTATATTGTCCTCCTACTACAAAATGAAACAACAACACATGGATCGGGCTTTAATGGAAATAGGCAAATGATATGCCTAAAGTGAAGGAAAGGCAAGTAAATGCCCCCGAATAATCACCAAAAAGAAATATTTGCATACTAGATCTAACACATACCTAAGCTCAAAGATTAAATTAGTATATGCAACAAGACCTTAAACACATAAAACCTATAAAATAATTAAAACCTAAGAATATACACAATTTATGCACAGTTAAAAGAGTGAACAATATCTAAAGTGTAATCCAAGATTTATACTGGTTCAATGTGCCTTCCTCGCTAGCAACTAGTTCAATTTCTAATGGAAAGCCATTGGAAATGGTTAGTCTTTGTCTAATTTAAAATTTACAAGTGTCTTTTGATAAATAAAAAATAGTCAAATACAAATTGAAAACTTAAAGCCAACTCATGTACACAGCTCACTATGCTATACATAACTCATTATGCTATAAATACATCAAGATCTTCAATATTGAACTAAACCACCTTCTTAGAACCAAATCACTTCAAGATTTTGTCTGCATCAATCTTCACTAGATCCTACCAAAATTCTCTTGCTCGACTTGAATTTTTTTGAAGGAGCTAGAAACTCCAACATTTCATCTGCAACGATCTTCACTCAATCCTACGAAAATTCCTTTCGAGAAGAAACTCTTATTTTACATCACTAGATGTCAATATCCACAAAACACAATCACAATGTGATTCTTTAATCTAAAAATAAAAAATCCTCACAACAACATCATAACACTAATGAATCCCTTCATTACTATATCTCACACACTCTCTTAAAGTTGAGAAACACTAAACAATAGTATTTTTTATAAGAGGTTAAATATAAAGTTTTCAAAAAAAATGTCACACAACACTTGTTCACAATCAAGATATAAATTCATGACATTTTTTCTTCATGGTTAAATCGAGAGAGAGGATTTGAGTGATTGACAAAAACACTCAACGTTTTTCAAAGATTAGGAAAGTATATTTTTAGAGAGAAAAAGACATTGATTTTTATATGTGCTAGAGATACGATGCAAAAAAGGTGAAAAAATAACTCTTTTATTTGATTCAAATAAAGAAATGACGATTCAAATCAAGTGAGAGAGTAATTTGAATCAAGATGAGAAAATCATGATTTTACTTGATTGATTCTAGTCATGACTTGAGTAAAGTAATTCAAGTCAAGCTATTATATGACTCAAGTCACATTTTCCAAATTTTATTCCAAACAAAAATTTCATTCATGATTCGACTCAAATAAACTTATGATTTGAGTCAAGGTTGAATTTACATGTCTCTACTATATTCAGGGGAGAACCTCAATCCAGTTTTATTGGTTGTCTTTTACGCTTTTGTTTTGTTTCTTATTGTTTATTAAGTCTCCTTCATAATTGCATATCTTTGGGTTAAGTCTATAATCCATTCATTTTAGCATGCATATTTGTATAATTTGTATTTGAGTATAATCATTATGTTTCAAGTCAATTTCTTGAGCTAATGAAATAAGAACCATATTTGAGGTTAGTTCAAGTTATCTGGGAAGTAAAATCTCAAACTATTCTCAAAAACTTGAAAATTTGACATTTGTTGTGTATGACTTGAGTCACTCACAATCCATGACTCGTATCAAATCAAACAGAGGAGAACAAAATAATTTTGGTGTCTGTGACTCGAATCACAGTTTACACATGATTTGAGTCATGCAACACTGTAACTCGAATCACAAGGTTCGCATGATTCAAATCACATATCTCATGTTATCCACTGCCTCATTTGATTCGAATCATACATCCTACGTGACTAGAATAATAAGCTTTGTCACTTTTTCCTAGTTGGTTATGATCAATTTGATTCGAATTAAGCTTTGTATATGACTCGAATTATGAGCCTTAAAGAGTCGAATCACAGATACAACATGACTTGAATCACATGAAGTGGGTCACTTTTCTTTATGTTGATCTTATTCCACTCTACTTTCTCATTTGACTTAAATCAACAAATGGTCTTAACTCGAGTCTAACAACCATTTTTCACCTATTTTTTGTGCATAATCTCCAATACATATTTTTTCTTCATCTCATTTTCATTAAACAGTCTCATAAGCAGCATTATGATTTTGTGAGATCAACAACCTTCAAATTTTGAAAACTCAAAATTTCTTTCAAATAGAATTTCTTTCATCTTCAACTTCTAGTTTTGATTTAGGTCTTGATTATGGAGAATTTTAATTTTTGAGGGAGATGTTTCTTGAAACTAACACTTCTTGAAGGTTTGATAAATGTTTTTAGGAAGCTTGTAAGCTTGTGGTTGTTGTGACTAGCAGTGACAAATTCTAGTGAAAAGAATGGGGTTCTTCTCTCCAATTTTACCTTGGTAGTGGTGTGTGGAAGCCTATAAACAAGGTAAGAGGTTCTTCTCAATCTTTAGACAATTTATC